>OX459035.1:26240419-26410112 GCA_949775005.1 Orthosia gothica
GTACGGGAATCATAAGCGATAGGCTTATATTTGCCTATATCACCTTGAGACAGGATATATTAATAATGGGGCTGAAGTTAATTTATTTTTTAGGTTTCGAAAGCTAATTGGTGTTTATTTGACCATAAGAATTCAACGTTCTTTTTTAATAAGTTTGTTAAGGGTTTAGAAATATTTGAAAAGTCGGGGATAAACCTGCGATGATAAGAAACAAAACCAAGAAATGATTTTATGTCTTTAGGAGATGTAGGTATAGGGAATTCATGAACTGCTTTTAGTTTATCAGTATTTGGTTTTACGCCTTTATATGTAATAACATGACCCAGATACGAGACTTCTTTTCTTAAGAACTTACATTTATCTGGTTGTAATTTTAACTGGAATTAGGCCATTAGATAGTTTATTAATGTGAGTCGGGATATCATAGGAATATATTACAATGTCATCTAAATATGCGAAGCATTGGGTGCCTTGTAGGCCGGATAATGCTGTATTCACAAGTCTCTGAAAAGTACATGGGGCGTTTTTAAGTCTAAAGGGCATACGCGTAAATTCGTAATGTCCTGTAGGTACGGAAAATGCTGTTTTAGCGGAATCATTAGGATCCATATTAATTTGGAGAAAACCGGAAGCTAAATATAGGGTACTGAAGTACTTGCACTTGCTTAATTGGTCTAGGATTTCAGATGTATTAAGAATAGGATAGGAATCACCAATGGTTATGTCATTGAGCTTTCGATAGTCGATTACCACACGCCATTTTCTTTGGCCAGAAGCGTCAAGCTTCTTGGGTACCACCCAAATTGGAGATGACCATGAGGACATGGAAGGTTTTATGATGCCTTGTTGTATCATTTTGTTAACTTGGGATTCAACTTCCGTCTTATGGCATTCAGGAAATCTGTATGTCTTGACATTTATAGGATTATCGGAAGTGGTTTTGGTTTTATGTTGTATAGCATCAGTAGAAGTTAGCTGATCATCGGGTAAATGGAATACGTCGAAGAATTGAGAACAGACTGAGTACAATGCTTCAGTCTCTTCTGAGTTAAGATGGGATACACGGAGTACCTCTGAGACTTTCTCTGTGCGTTCAAGAGTATGGAATTCAGATATTGTACATACTAGAGTTGATGAGTTTGTTTCGAAGGGATCTAGGTTTAATTGAACGTTTAGAGCGCAGTAAAAATATCATAATCACTGGTATCTCGGAATCGTACTCAGAAAACATGGAGAAGAAGAGGGAAACCGATAGATGTGAAGTTAAGAAAATATTATCAGACATAATATATCCAGTCTATCCTGAACCAGAAAAAATAATACGCTTAGGCAAATATGATGAGAAGAAAACTCGCCCTCTGAAACTCTGTTTTTCAACACCAGAAATAGCTAAAATAATACTGAAAAATAAATTTAAATGCAAAGATAATATTAAAATCTACTCCGACCAGACACCTAATCAGAAACAGGATATGGCAAACCTACGAGAGGAGTTACATCAACGCAAAGAGAAAGGAGAAAGTGACCTAATTATAAAATATGTAAAAGGAATCCCTAAAATAATAAAGCAACAGGCAAAAATCGATACACAAGAGAAAATGCAATAAGGAAAACTAAAGGTAACAGATTTATAACTCACACTATCTATAATAACTATGCCGATATAGTAATTACAAACAAAGCACTAAAATTTTTATATGCGAATATCCGCAGTATAGTGAAACCAGGCAAATTGGATGAAATACGTTGTGTAATAGAATCGTTCGAAACTAAGGTTCATGTTGTAATTCTTACGGAAACTTGGATAAAAAATGATGAAGAAGCACAAAGGTTAAAACTGCCAAACTATACTCACTACTACAACTACAGAAAACAAACCAGAGGAGGTGGAGTATCTCTGTACATTCATAACAGTTTAAAACATGATTTTTTGGAAGAACAGTGCGAAGATGGAAACCATTTTCTGTGGGTACATCTTGAAACATTTTCTCTGGACATAGGAGCCATTTATAAGCGACCAGCAGCAAACACTGATAAGTTTCTCGAAAATTATAACCAACAACTTGCAAGAAGAAAACGTGTCATTGTATTCGGTGATTTCAACCTAAACTTATTAACTAGCGAAAAACCTGTAAAGGAATACAAGGAAATCCTGCAAGAGAATAATATAAAAATATTAAATAAAATAACCCTAGAACACTGCACTCGTGAGACCACATCCTCAAAAACAATCATAGATCATGTTTGTACAAACTTACAGAATAACACATTCCAGATGTCTGTTATTGAGTCCTCCATAGCTGATCACAAACAAATTTATCTTGAACTAAACAGACCTACAACCGAACAAATAAAAAGAGTTCTATATGAATCAATAAACTATATTTACTTACAGAACGATATCAAAGAAATATTTGACACAAAACTATTTAATGAATATGAAGAACTGGAATCTCAGCTGCTGCAAACAATTGCAAAAAACAAAATAAAGAAATCAAAAATGTTAAATCCCCCATGCAAAGAGTGGATAAATAAGGACCTCATAACATTAATTAACAAAAGGAACAAACTGTGGCACAGTTTAAAACAAACACCCAGAGACGAACACCTGCGTAAGGAATTCCTAACGCAAAGAAAACACACCTCTGTAAATATCCAATTAGCTAAAAATCAATACTACTATAAGGCTTTTGCGAACTGTCAGAAATATCCTTTGAAAATGTGGCAACTTATTAATAGACTGTCAAATAATAAAACAGAAATGGCAGAACTTGGGCATTTAAAAATCAATACCTCTAATGGTCAAATCTCAGATACTCAAGAAATTTGCGAATACTTTAACAATTTTTTTGCTACAATAGGTACTGAACTTGCAAATAAAATACCACAAAAATACCATAACAATTTAACTCAGACATTAACATATAATAAACCTAAAAATAACCCTGGATTATCAACATTAAAACCAACCACAGCAGACGAGGTATTGAAAATAATAAAAAAACTTAAATTCTCACACTAGCTCCGGTTTAGATGGCATTAGTACGAAATCCATAAAATGTGTTAAGGACAACATAGCGGCAAGTTTGGCAAACTGTATTAATGAATGCTTAAACGCAGGTTATTTCCCTAACGGCCTTAAAATTGCTAAGGTTAGCCCAATATTTAAATCAGGCAGCAAACTGGACCCTCATCTAACCTATATCGGTGCTACCAGTGATGTCGAAAATATTTGAAAAAATTCTCCATAAACAATTGTATGAATTCCTATCTAGTATTGATTATCTGTACACAAAGCAATACGGCTTCCGCCCCAAATCGAACACTGTTGCTGCGACTGTCGACTTAGTAACCAATATTAGAATTAACATTGATCAGAAAAAATGTACAGTGGGAGTTTTCATTGACTTGAAAAAGGCATTTGACACCGTCAGCCATGACATACTACTATCGAAACTAAAGGACATAGGTATAACTGGTAAAGCATATGAGAATTTCAAATCATATCTTACAGACAGATCTCAAGTTGTCAAAATTAATACCCACCAAAGTGGCCCTCAATTGATTACTTGTGGCATTCCTCAGGGTTCAATTTTAGGGCCCCTGTTATTCCTTATTTATGTCAATAACATATATGAGATTGGACTCAAGGGGGATATTACTTTATATGCTGACGATACTAGCCTATTTTATTCTGGTCACTCATTGGCAGCAGTAATGAACCAAGCTCAGCATGATCTACATCTGTTACACATCTGGTTACAATCGAATTTACTAACTATTAATGCCACGAAAACTAAATATATTATTTTCTCTGCTAAAAACAAAAAACACGAAAATTATAGTCCTCTTACTATTAACGGTGAAAAAATTGCTAAAGTTAACAATGAAAAATATTTAGGCCTTGTTCTTGACAGTCAACTTACCTGGCAACCGCAAATCGAAAAAATCCGCAATAAAATAAATTCACTTACAGGCGCGCTAAAAGGTATAGTGAAATGTCTGCCGAGACATGTTCGATACACGATATATAACTCTTTGGTCAAGTCTCGTATAGATTATTTAGTAGAGGTATGGGGTTCAGCAACTAAATCAAACTTGCAAAAACTGCAAGTTGCACAAAACAGAATTATTAAAACATTATTTCTATACGATTGTCTAACACCAACTAACAAAATGTATAAAGGAACAAAACTATTCAATCTGGCCCAAAATATATAAATATAATACATGTATTTTTATTAGAAAAATCCTAACTAAAGATATCCACTCACAAATTACATTTACAAAAAAGATAGATTACCATAAACTCATGACAAGGCAGGCCAATGACCTGTGTCTAAGAAGGCATAGAATGAACTACGGAAAAAAGAGTATTCTATATGATGGGGCCCAGCATTACAACGAATTACCTACAAATATAAAAGAAGCTAAATCTCTGTTAACATTTAAAAAGTTATTAAAAAGCCACATTTTAAAGGATTTTTCATTAATAAGAGCTTAATATTAAGTTAAGTGGTGTCAATTACTAATTTACATTGTAATACGCATGCAATTCGAAATAAATTTTGTTAAATAATTAGTTCTAGATGAATGTATTACATATAAGTACATTACTATAGTACTTATAACATATACACTACCTAGCACACATATATGTACATATAAACAAAATATATATACATACATACACTATATTTTAATCTACATAAAGTTATGTTTAATTAAATAAATACATTTACAAATAATATTAAAATAAATATTGTTACATACGTATTTGACTACTATATATGTACATATACATATAATAGAAAACAAACTCAAATATTCATAATAGATAAATTCTATTTAGCTAAATACACACACATACATACATACAAAAACATAACAATAATACCTTAGTTCATACGCAGTGAAACAATCACTATGTCATGGGCCTTAATAAACATGTGTCCAATGTTGTATTGTTTCCCTCAGCTCATGCACACCTACCCGCAGTGGCGATGCATCGCACAACATTTTACTACAACTACCCTTTTACTAAAACTGTTACAAAATTCCAATGTTTTACTATGTACTAAAGTTGTCAAAAAATAAAGAGCCCGTTTTTATCGAACTTGATGCTTGCGAATGATACTCGTTGTTATAGTGTATGGGTAACATAGGAATGCATTGGGATTATGAATTTGATTTTTCAATCTCTCACGTAGATAATATTTAGTCGTATAATACTTAGTCGTTGGATTGTGACGACTTTAACCCGCTACGCCAGTCGGCTTCATATATTTTAAGTTATAATATTGTATTTTCTCTGTAAGTGATTTTGTAAATCTTTTGAGAAAATAAATGTCCAAAACCTTAATTGAAGGTCAGAATCAATCGTTATTGGTTCATTGGAAGTATTGACAACAGATATGTTTACACGATTATTATTTTTTACTCGGACAATGCAATTAGCTACTAATAGGTTTTCGGATAAGTGTTGGTTTAAAATTAAACCTTCTTTAATTTCTGGATTCGCAACTGTACATTCTATTACTGTCTGACTACGTAGTGTAATAGTGTAGACTGGTTCATTAAAGTACATCTTAAGTTTTAGGTTTTTTAGGTTAAGTGTACATTTTGCATAATCGATTTGGCATGAGCAATCATTGAATATATCGTTACCGATAACACCATCGTAAGGAAGACTGATTTTGTCTATTACGTTGAATGTGTGGGTTGAGTGTTTGCAAATATTATTATCATCATATGTCGTAATGGATACAGGGATTTGTCCTAAAGTAGATAAAGTGTTGTTGTCAATAGAATCAATTCCTTTTATTTTATATTTGATTGATTCGTCGATTTGTGTCATATCATCAATTACTGATTTTTTATCAGACTTATAGATGCACCAGTGTCAAAAAGGAGAGATAGATGACTGGTTGAAATAGGAGATTTTACTTTTACATAAGGTAAGTATCTACTTTTTGTATTGGATGTAAATTCGTATATTTTATGGTTAATTATTTTTTCCTTTTCAGGTTTTTGGATATTAGATAATGAAGGGTCTACGGTTTGGGGCTGGTTACCCTGTTGCTTGACTTTCATCGGAAGACCACGAGTTTCGGGCTGATTACCGTGTCCATGGGTCTTTTGGATACTAGATAATGAAGAGTCTACGATTTGGGGCTAGCTACCCTGTTGCTTGACTTTCATCGGAAGACCACGAGTTTCGGGCTGGTTACCGTGTCCATGGGTCATAGGATTAGGAGATAGACCACGAGTTTCGGGCTGGTTACCGTGTCCATGGGTCTTTAAAGGAGTATTGGTGTCGTCTTTTATTAGGTGAGGCTGTCCCGTGCGACATTTTCTAGTTTAAATCAGTGTTATCCACTGTGTCATAGCCTTCTTCCTCATCTACAAAATTAATTTGGGGTTTGAATTCTGTTTTGGGTTTAAAATTATGTGATGAGTTAGTATGGACGTTTTGGTTGAAGTACTTGTTTTTATTGTTGTTATATTCCCTAAGTTTGCAATTTTCTAGGTTGTGCCCTGGTTTTTGGCAATACCAGCAAACGGATGAGGACGAAGGGAATTGAGGCTTTTGGATTTTATTGTTGGAAATGTTCGAGTTATTACCGCGGTCACTATTTGGATTGAATTTAATAAGTGCGTTTTGTTTATAGGTAAACTGTTGGCTTTTCTCTTCGGAAATTGCATAGTTTACAGCTTCGTTTAAGTTCTTAGGGTCTCTATACCTAACGATGTTCGCTATGCGAGGTTGTAAGCCTATATTGAATGTGTGTAACGCAAGGTCTTCCATTGCAGCCACCCTACCGGAAAGTTCGCTCTTTTTGGAATTAGATATTGTGACTTCGGTTAAAAGTTGGGACAAACATGTTTCAATCCGTAGGTGGAATTGACTTACAGTCTCTTGGCTACTTTGCCTACATTCTTGGAGTTCGGTTAACAGGTGAGCGTAGTGTTTGCGTTCACCGAATTGTGCTTTCAGGAATTCTTTAAGTGAGCACCAGGTGTCGAACTCTTTTATCGAGCACGCACTTTGAGCTTTGTCTTCGAGTTGACTTATTATGAATTTGAAGACAATGTGCTCTTGCGAGGAGGACGCTAGAGAAATTGCATTGTCGCATTTTTGTATAAAAGCATTTAATTTATCTCTGCTACCGGTAAAAGGTTTAATAAATTTTAGAATTACATTAAGAGGAATTTCGTCGTCTCTAACTTCTCTAAGGTCCTTCTTTGAATCAATTTTCGACATTTTACTTGTTAAAATAGGTCACTTAAAAGGATAAATTAAAATTAAAAATAAACAAGCAAACCCGAATGAATTAGTTTGTTAACCAGTCTGCAACGGTTTATCAGTATATAATTACAGCGGATGTTTATCCTGGAGTTGTCGCGTCGTCTGGCGACGGCTATTTTGTTGCAGACTGATTGGAATGCGGTTAGATGAATTACACTTTATGTATCACTCACAGGGTCCAAAAACACTGCATTTCTGGAAACTGGAATACTGGAGTACTGGAAACCTGGAACACTGGAAATCTGGAACACTGGATCACTGGAACTCGCCTGGATCTTCGTCTGTGCTGGGTGTAGGCTAACCCGTAGGCTGCACAGAGTGGCTGGACTGGTGATGAGACGGTTTTCTGGATTTTTGGGCTACTTTTGGCCCGGATGATTATGATGATGAGTGTCACTCAAGGTTATTACGCACTGCACAACACTGCAATCCTCTTGGTTTGGTATTTCACGAGACGTTTTTCCAGATTTTTGCTATCCCTTTTACGCTGCCACCAATGTTAGAATGGGGATTTAAAACCACTTTTTAAAAAAGGAAATTATTACTGCTGGAATTTAAGGGATTTATTTAAAATAGTAATTTACAATAATCGAGGATGCGCGGCACAGATACGTGTGCATGGTCTGACGGATGAAAGACGACTGAGCTAAGGGACTGAGGTCTAGACACGGTAAGCATGAGGAAATGATTATGAGGAGCTGACGGTGCTGGTTAGGTGCTGGGTAAGTATATTAGGGTACATTGGATAGATATAACAGTGCGTTGTTTTCGTGCGCATCCTGCGCACCCCCAGCCATGTAGGGGTCCGTTGCCAGCTGCTAGAGTGCGTCCCGAGCGACCTTTTTTCAAGACATCGGTCGATTACGCGGGTCCTTTTTACGTTTGGGCAAATAAGATTCGCAATGCTAAAATTGTTAAATGCTACGTTTCCGTTTTCGTTTGCATGTCCGTCAAGGCCATTCACCTCGAACTCGTATCCGAGTTGTTCACTGATGCCCTTTTAGCGGCTTTGCGACGCTTTACGTCCCGTAGGGGTTTATGCACCGATAACAATTCAACAATTGTGGGAAAAACTTCGTGGGTTGTAATAACTACCTACAAGACTTTTATAAGTTTTTACGTGAAGATTCTGTTCAAGCTGCTTTAAACCGTATAACGTTAGAGCAAGGTATCACTTGGCACTTTCAACAACCATACGCGTCACACTTTGGTGGTGTTTTTGAATCTGGGGTCAAAAGCTTTAAGCACCATCTCCATCGTGTACTACCTAGTACACGATGGAGATGACTCACACCCAGACTCAAACTTATGATGAGATGCATATCCTTCTTTGTCAAATAGAAGCGGTTTTAAATTCGCGCCCACTCTGTGTGTTGAGCGCTGACCCGTTAGATCCTTTACCCCTAACTCCCTCTCATTTTTTTATAAGAGGTCCTTTGACGGCCTTACCTGATGTTTCTTTATCTGAAGATTCGTCAAATGGTCTTACTATAAGGGGAAGGTTCAACAGTGCGTACAGCATTTTTGGAGGCATTGATGAGATTCAACAACGAAATAAATGGTTTCAAGATCGCGGCTCTCAACTCCGAGAGGGTATGATTGTTATAGTGCGTGATGATAAACTGCCACCGTTACTTTGGCGACTGGCTCGTGTACACGCGCTTCATCCGGGGTCGGACAACTTTACGCACTTCGTAACCCTTCAGATGGGCAATTGCTTTGTTAAACGGGCAGTAATTAAAATATATCCTCTACCGTTAGAATAAGTATTAGTACAAGGGATTTTTCTGGGCTTTGATTCACCTCACATCGACCATACTTCCATCAATTATGTATTGAAAATTGAGTGGATTCGAGTGGAACCGCCATTTTGGCTTTTAATCATTGGCCGAGCCATCCGATTGGTCGACACCACCGCAGTGCCAAGAAAGCGTGCGTGTTTTTTCACTGAACTAATGGACTAGCACGCGAAAAGACTATCAACCGAACGGTCTACGGCTATTATGTGCAATTCCTAGTTTCCTCTCGCTCATGTTAAATTCTTAGTGCTCCGGGTAAGAAAAGTGAGTGACTAGCACCTGTAGAACTGTGCGTTAATTGCTGGATTCAAAACCTTCGCTGTCTGCATGTCGACCGAGCACACTGTGTGCAACGCTGGTGTGCGGGAGTCGGAAAGGTGAGTTCTCATTCGAATCCACACATTGTGGTATTTATTCAAGATCTACTTACGATTTTATAACACTATACAATCCATCTTTACATCTTTTGATTTTGTATCAATTTGTGTAACTAATTTTTATATATATTCTTTGTATTATTACATCTGGAAAGCATATTTAGTTATCTCTGACTGTTTTAAATATCTAAACTTAAATTATATTCGTAATTTATAATTCTTGTAATATTTTTCTACTGTGACATTTGCATCTGACATGACATCTGTCTGTCTATTTTATTTTCTTAAAGCCATAGACATACCATAGGTACCATGGACTACCTAGACCTTTCCTTAAGCTAGTTGTACATTATTGTAAGGTCAGAGCAGACTGACCCGCCTTTGTAAAGCCGTTTTTATTCGTTCTGGTCTTATTGAGATTTGAATTTGAAATTTAGAAGGGATTGCAAATCGAATGAAAAACGGGCTTCAGATTTTTAGCAGGCAGAGTCTGGTCTGAACGCGGATAGTGGGTTATACTGTGTACTGGAATTCAATGTCTTTTTCTATTCTGAAAACTCTCAAAACCTGTGAAATTTTTATGTAAATCTATTATTTTTTGAAGTGCTCTAAAATATATACTGTGAGTGTTATATCGTGTATGATTTACCCACGTATCTGGCTACTAGCCGTTTCACTGCTGACCTGCCTGCCTTTCCTGGCCGTATGCCTGCTACTCCGTGGTGGTGCCTGCTCACGTGTCTCTCTCGAGCATACCACGACGTTTTGAAGAGTTCCAGTCCGTCCAGCTGTCTGCCTAACCGTTTTGCTACCTACCTGCCCGATTGCCTGCTTGTCCGTCGTGGTGTCTGCTCACCTGTCTACCTCAGACATTCTACGACTTCCTTCCCGACCTGCCTGCCTGGATACCTGCCTACGTCGCGCGAAGCCGGCCCTTTAGTTTTATACTTCTATATCCTTTTTATTAATTTTAGTTTATATTTATCTATTTTTATTAACGTGGCTTACGTATAGCTCCACTGAGCTATACGTAACGTTACAACATGAATGCTTTCTTCAATACAAGCTGTTATTAAAGCATGGTGAAATTGCGAGTCGCGTTGTATTTTACTAAATACGAATGCTTAAAATTTGTGAAAACATGTGAATTATTTGTAAAATAAAGAAAAGAAGTCGATTTCTATTTATCTTGAAACTGGCGTCAAAAGATACGAGAGAGGGGTAAATAGAAAAAAAATACTAGACCAAAGCCAATGAGGACGCCAATAGCAGATGGCGCTCCACGATGTTGCCAACGTATAGGTTTCTCTTCTTATATTGCAAAAAAAATATGGGTGATACAGAATATAACCAACTCTAGTAATATTACTTTATATATACTGTGAGAGGTTCTAAATAGACCTGTTAAAAATGCCCAGTCAGCGTGTTAGCTTCAGAAAAAAAACGGTCTAGGCAATATTTCTAGTAAAATGTTTAGCTAGTTTTCTAAGGGCCACTTGCGCTAAAAAGGTAACTCAGAGTTAAAACGAGGTTAAATACAAATATGGCATATATAATGGGCTCGTATTAGCTACTAGCCTTGAGTTTATAAGATAATCTAGGTTGGTGCAAGCGGGCCTAAGTTGAATATTCAGCCTATAATGTTGCCGCTGCTAGGACACAAGCTTCTTCTTTGTGATAGAGAGAAGGCAATAATTCATCACGCAAGCCCGGTGCAGGTTGGTGGATGTCACACACGGCGTGAGGTCCCATCCCATAAAAAGAAACTGTCCCGACGTACTGTACAGATTATACTGATTATTGTTTGTACATCGATCGCGTTCGGTTCCGTTCCATGGATATCCTCCTCCTCCTCGCGTCGTGTACCTCATTACTGAGGGTCGTGATTCCCCTGACAGGAGATCAACTTTTCACTGACGATAATTCTCCATCTGTGTCTGTCCTTGGCGACGTGGAGTGCATCGTGCAGCTTTGTGTTCAGCGTTGTACGTATTTGGTCAGACCATCTGATCGGGCTACGGCCCCTCGGCCTCTTGCCTTCGACCTTGCCTGTGATCATCAGCTGTTCGAGGTTATGACCATCCTTACGGGCAATGTGACCAAAGAACTCCAGGATTCTTTGCAGGCAGGTGGTGGAGAGCCTGGTCTTGACGTTCAGTTGTCGAAGGATAGACTCGTTTGTGCGGAACGCAGTCCATGGAATTTGAAGCATCCTTCGCCAACACCACATCTCGAAAGCGTCAATGCGATCACAATCAGCCTACCTTAACGTCCACGTTTCCGAGCCGTAACTAAAGATGGAGAACACAAGAGAGTTCACCAGCTTCATCTTTGTCTTGCGAGATATGTTACGGTCTCTCCAGATTCGCTGCAGTTGGGACATTGCGCTTTTGGCCATACCGATTCGTCTCCTGATTTCCTTCTCGCAAGACCCTCTGTTGCTGATGGTAGCGCCCAGGTAAATAAACTCATCTACCTTTTCGAGGGACAGGGCACCTGTGATATGGAGTGAGTTGGTGCGGTCTACCACCATTACTTTGGTTTTGGAATGTTTGATTTTAAGACCCAATTCCATGCTGATCCTTTCAATCCTCTCCAGCAGCCTTACCATTTCAGCTTCGTTCGCCGCTAATAGCATTGTGTCGTCTGCGTAACGAAGGTTTGTTTGTTTGTTTGTTTCCATGGATATAGATGGTGATCTTTATATCGCCGTGGAATGGAACCGAACGCGATCGATTTACAAAAAATAATCGGTATTATCAGATGAGAAACGCTAGTTACGTCGGCACGGTTTATTTGTATGGAATGAGGCATCTGTATGCTAGTATTATATTATCTGTGCACATAGCATCGATTTTTGGTTCAATTCGATTGGTGATTTCCTCACGATGTTTTTTTATCCGTTTTAATAGAAGTGATGAGGTCACTTAGTAAAGTTGTCTGCTCCATAACCAACACAACTCTTTTGCACTAGTATTTCGATCTTGGAAGATAGCCATAACGCACAATTTGATTGGTGAAGGACACGTTGTCTAGCCTCTTTCGGTCAAACACGTGAGTTTTCGATTCTAAAATGTCATTGCTATACATTTTGTTTTTTTAATTTTTTTATTATTGATAGACAAGATTCATAGACTAGACAAGTGCCGTTTAATTTCAGCCACGGCGATAGTCAAAATGCCAAAATTTTCGGGCTTTTTCCCTATACATGCTTGGCCTTTTTTCCAATCACTATCGACACGCTTTCATTGATAGAATGTCTCTTGTCTTGAGCCTTGGTATTCCTCAATAATTTTATATCATATTACGCCAACTTTTGCTTTCAGAGTATCAAAAACTTTGTGAGCGCGTGATACAAGCATTTCGAATGTTCGGTAAGATGTCCGCGTGTGGTCTGTTCTACATGAATGCCACGCTGCCAATTAATATAATGGGGCTCGCTCATCACTAATTATGTCATTGTACAATTCAATGTACTGCAATCGTATATTTGTGTACCTACACAATGAAAAACGTAGTTTATGAAATAAACATAAGCGATCGTTGTCCATTCGTCATATAATTTCCAAAAGTTCAAACGCTTCGAAATAAAAACATCAAAGTATTACAAAAACGCAAATTGCAGCAGTACAATTATGTAAGTGGTGACAAGTTGGCAGAAATGTAGCAATGTTGCGGCATCTACATCAAATAATCGACATGCATTGAGCTTCTTAAATTCCCCTTGGATTATGCGAAACATATTCTTCCATATTCTTTTTGACGACACTGAAATAAAAACCGGCCAAGTGCGAGTCAGACTCGCGCACGAAGGGTTCCGTACTTGGTAAATTGCGGTTTACGATTTATGACGTATCAAAAAAAAACTACTTGCTAGATCTCGTTCAAACCAATTTTCGCTGGTAGTTTACATAGTAATGTACATCATATATTTTTTTTAAGTTTTATCATTCTCTTATTTTAGAAGTTACAGGGGGGGGGGGACACACATTTTACCACTTTGGCAGAGTCTCTCGCGCAAACTATTAAGTTTAGAAAAAAATGATATTAGAAACCTCAATATCATTTTTGAAGACCTATCCATAGATACCCCACACGTATGGGTCATATGAAAAAAAATATTTTTAGTTTTAGTTTCAAGTATGGGAACCCCCAAAATTTATTGTTTTATTTTTATTTTTGTTTCAAAATCTTAATGCGGTTCAAAGAATACATCTACTTACCAAGTTTCAACAGCATAGTTCTTATAGTTTCGGAATAAAGTGGCTGTGACATACGGACGGACAGACAGACAGACAGACAGACAGACATGACGAATCTATAAGGGTTCCGTTTTTTGCCATTTGGCTACGGAACCCTAAAAATGAATGTTGAACCATGGTCTATTTAAAAAAAGATGGACATTATTGAACATTCTGAATATATATTCAGAATGTTAAATTATTTGTTTCTCTTCCGACGAATCTAATCAATATGTCGGATTTAGTCAATAGTATGGACGTTAAAACAAATCGCAAGCACGCCATCTGGCGGCAAAGCAAAACAACTACGCATTGGCGCGCTTCCTCTAACCACTTGCGTGGTGGGGATAGTAGAATATGGCAGTTGAGTTCTGACAGCCGTAGAGCGAACACGTCGTAGAATCAGTGTCGATCCGTAATATTAGTAAGCAAGATTGTAACCGAGTTGTGACTATTTAAATAAACCCAGTGTATCGAATAACTTCTGTGATTTCATTTGCACGATTGTACCCAACGACCTGCCCACACACGATGTCTTAACCTAAGGGAATACTTCCTGACTTCCCGATGGTTTGCATCTATCGGCCAGCCCTGATGCGACATCAGAATTGGGATTCGGTCGTGCTAATGAGATCACACGTAAAAACAATGCTAGTGAAAATTGTGGTTACATTCTTGCAAAAAAAAATCGCGGTGTCTGTTGAGACTACCCTCAGTCTTGAATAATAAAAAACCAGTCTGGAGCAGAGCAGCAAGGAGGCTAGTAGCAACCAAGGAGTTGGACAGGACAAGGAGGAGAGTTTGGACGTGTGGAAAGATCCATACACACTGATCTTTATGCCAATCTGGTGAGTCGTTTTCAGTTTGTAATGACAATGGAAAAGTGTGTTCATTATTCAAAGTTCTGGTTTTGTGTACGGTCGGTATGGCGATCAGTGGATCCTAGGGGTTGCCCGTGTCAGATCATAATTTCATGTTAGTTATCGATGGTCAAGTTTTGGTGTTGTTGAAGGGGTTATTATTCTAATAACACTGGCAATTGGCCTTGACTGGCCTTGGCTGACTATTATTGTTTGGAGGTCAGAACGATATGGTGACAGTGACGTACCTACCTTACACATTAGTCTGGAATTTATGATCATTCCAAATGAAATATTTTGTTTAGTTTTGTAGTTTGATAGTTTTATTTAGTGAGAGTTAACTAAGTTTGAGAAGAAGCTTATTATTCTTCTTTTGTGGTCGGTGGGCCAAACTTTCTAAAAAGTGGTAAACCCTACCAGTTCTCGTTAATTACGACTTAAAATGCTATGGCATTCATTTGATTCTCTAAAGCTCATATACCTACCTGGGCCCTTGGGACACTGTAATTTGTGGTTCATGTTTTGGACAGGGACTCTGCACTACTATTCGGTGTCCATAATAACGAATTTTGCAGGTTTAGGTTACTACTACTACTAGAGGCTCGTGGCTGAATAGTGGCAGCCGCACTGGTCGATCATCAGGGTTGAGCGGCGCTTGATGGGGTCGGTCCGTGGATGGGTGGCCGTTTCAACATACCGGGTTTCCGCCGTGCCTCTGAAAGCACGTTAAGCCTTTGGTCCCGGCTGTCATTTGAGGATCTTTGACAGTCGTTGCGGGTGGTGAGAAGCTTGAGATCTGACACCAGTCTTGCCGGGGGGTACCGTGTTGCCCAGGTGCTGGTTTGTGGAGATCAGATGGGCAGTCGCTCCATGTAAGACGCTGGTACTCAGCTGAATCCGGTAGGACGGGAAGCCGACCCCAATGTTGTTGGGAAAAGGCTAGGCAGTTTTATTGGTTTAGGTTACTACACCAGTGCACCGGTTAATTTCCATCAAAGCTGTGTATGGTTAAGATAACCGTGTGAACATATACTCTCGTAATATTTTTCATGTTTCAGATACCATATTGTGTCGCAGCCTGAGGTCTCTGCTGCAGGCTAGCGATTCAGACGCTAAGCACGAAGGTTGACGTGTCAACATCTGAGAGGTTAAGGCCGAAGGCAGGCTAGCAGTTCACAGGTTGTAGCCGAACGGTACGAGCACGCGCAAATTTGGAATGGAATATTCGGTGAGTCGCTTCTATTTTATTTCGATAGTGAAGTCGAATGTTCTCTAGTGATGAGATGCTATTTCGAGTTATAAGAGTGTTCATGTTGGAACACTGAATTGGTTTGTAGTGGTTATACCTAGCACCATCACTAGGTAATTAAGACGCACCTAGTAAAAAGCAAGTAGCTAATAAGTTACCTATTGGCTTGTTAGTACTTTCCTAGTTTTACATTTGGTTCAGTACGAACTTTAGGATGAGATATCCCATAAGAAGGAGATGAGATATCCAAAATGACTGAATAACTAGTCGTTTTCAGTGGCAAAGCGAGTTAGTAATGTCGTTGGGCTATCGTAATTGTATCTAGTTAGTAACGATACTGGTCATTTGCGTGTATTCAGAACAGATCTGGTTGCGTAACGATTAACAATCACCATCTTCAGATCTGCATTCACTTGCTTACTTTCAAAGTAAATATTATGATAGCAGTAGATCTCGCGATCGTTTTCCGTACATAAAAACTGAGTTAGTGAGCGATAGTAAAGGGTTACTGTTGATAATCTGGTTTAAACGATATTGATCTGAGTTAATTCGTGAAGCTCTTTAATATTATCAGGGCTAGATGTTTCCCGTTTATTACAGTCGGTATGTTCCAAGATCTTTTGAGTACAAATCACGAATCTGGTGGGAAGGATACCCGATCACCAAGTTCCTTGAGGATTAGACGTCATAGTTGATGACAGTGGTAGTGAAACCAAATCTGATGAACATGTTTACTCATAAGACCAATTCTGGACCGCACCTCATGCGTACCATGTGGCGATGGGTTTTTGAAGAGGGTTTATGAGTTGAGTAAGCATTGCCTTTGAATTATGGTAAAGAGTAACAGAATTGTTACAATTACTTTGTTTAGTTGAACTTGTTGATCGTCGGACCTTTTTCTAATGAATAGTGTTGTGTGGGAAACTTTAGTACGATACTGAAGAGGCCCTGTATTAAGTCCGCGATAGGTGATTATGACAGGATAGTGATCGTTATACACCGAAAGCTTTAAATAGGTACGCTTAAACCTACAAGTATGGACACGGTAGGTTAAGGAAGATGCCAGCGGGTCATGTACCAGTCGATGTTGATGTTAAAAGGATTTTAATGATGATGAGCAAGTTTAAAATGTCGAGTAATTGAGTCTATCAGCCGTATTATGTTTGACCGTACCAGTGGATTCTGGCGGAGGTCGGGGTCTTGAGAGACCGTTGTGTGAGAGCAATATAATTGCTGTTCGGCTACAGAGCCGTGGCGTTAGAGGTTTTACTCGAGGGTTTCTGTAAGCTTGGCAGTTTTCCCTGCAGAAGAAGTTTTAAAGTTTGATTTAAGCGACTGGTGGTACATGGCCCAGGGTAATGATTTAGTTAAAGATCAAAGTTCCAAAATTTCCCTATTATCACGAACCCAATGATCTAGTTTGGTCAGGACTAGCCGAGCGTTGTGTGTTGGCCTGTGTGGCAACTGGTGGCTTTTATGGCAACTAAAGGCCAGTGTGCCAACTGGAGGCCTATATGGTAACTGTAGGCCAGTGTGGCAACTGGAGGTCTTTGTAGCAACTGTGGGCCTGTAGGGCACCTGTAAGTCGGAGTAAAAAACACGTTTGTGTAAGGAACCTTAAAGAGGATCCCTGTTGAGTTATGAGGTTAAAATAAAGTAAACTGTCACTGTAGAGGTCACCATGTTAATGTTGATGACGTTCGAATCGTCAAGCCTTCATTACGAAAATGGAAATATTTTTGGTTTTCTAATTTTGATTACTATGCGTAGATTGTGTTAGTAAGATACAAAAAGCTCAAGTACCAATTGAGATGGTTAACATACGACAGGCTAAATGTCTGTGTGGAACTGGTTCTAAGTTCAGAGAGTTGAGTTTACTCGACATCGTGAGGATGTGCGAGTAGAGCAATTGTGATTGCAAAGAACTATGAGATAGCTACGAGAGCTAAGAGATAGCTAGGAGAGCTATGTGATGGCTAAAGATCGTGAATAAGATACCTGGTGTCTTATGTTTCTTTTGTTTCGTTTAATGTGATATTAATGACTATCAATGGTACTTGGACTTTATAATCACGAAGATTGGGTGCTTTTAGGTACCAGATCGATGATTAAGTTGCTATTTTCTTTAAATTGAAAATAGAATTACTTGTTCCTTGCAATGGTGAACAGAGATTTAAATGATCATGTTTGATTGTTTTGAAATGTTTCCTCACTCTAGAGTATGAGTCAGGATTGGTCGAGTGAATACTGTTTGGAAATTTTGTGTTTCAGAAAAACATCCCTTGTATGATGGGAGACTGGTGGGTCGGAGAAGACTAAGAGGACGTGTGGCGCAACACGACATGAGATGGCAGTGAGCAAGGACAAGAAGATGATGCCTGCGGGTGATAGATTTGGGGATCTGTCACCTGAGAGAGGCCCGAGAAGGCGACGTGTTGTGTTCCACGCTCGCCTCTCAAGAGAAATTACGGCCTAGAGAACACCATGTGGTTTTAGTCAGTAGGAGTCTGACAGACCCCTCAGCTTTCCCCAAGGGCTGAGGACATTCATGAGAATTTCCACATGATTCGATACACTGTTAACCCTGACAATGAGGAACAGACGAGGACGCCTGTCTCGCAGGATGGCCGTGTCGGATTTAGTCAATAGTATGGACGTTAAAACAAATCGCAAGCACGCCATCTGGCGGCAAAGCAAAACAACTACGCATTGGCGCGCTTCCTCTAACCACTTGCGTGGTGGGGATAGTAGAATATGGCAGTTGAGTTCTGACAGCCGTAGAGCGAACACGTCGTAGAATCAGTGTCGATCCGTAATATTAGTAAGCAAGATTGTAACCGAGTTGTGACTATTTAAATAAACCCAGTGTATCGAATAACTTCTGTGATTTCATTTGCACGATTGTACCCAACGACCTGCCCACACACGATGTCTTAACCTAAGGGAATACTTCCTGACTTCCCGATGGTTTGCATCTATCGGCCAGCCTTGATGCGACAAATATATAAAATCTTTATATAGTACTCGTAGTAGTAATCTTTTCATATGTATTACTTAAATTCGAAAACATAGCTCTTGTCTACCACCGCATTTCATTCGAGACAAATTGCTCCTCTTAAATTGATAAATCTATAATTTTAACCTATCGAGGAATGGAACTGGCATCCTTAACACAGGTTATTTTGTAACCTAGCTAGGATGTCTGCTGCGATTCTTATACTGAAATCAAAACCAAATTTGCTGTTATTGGATTGTTTTTTAGATTTGTCTTTTTTCTTTTGTAATTTGATTGTTGGTTTTTATTGTGTGTTTAACTAATAAAGCATTATTATAAAAAAAAAAAGGAATTTGCATGCAGGTAGTACGTACCTACATGTGTATGTAGGTATCGTAACAGGTCGCTGTCTGTGTGAGGGATCTGGATTTTATTCCTCCAACTATTCATGAGTTTAAAAACAAACCGATCAGTAAAGAACAATTTATTATTTTAAAGAACTTTAGCTACTCTTATAATGATAAATAAATACTTACTGTTTTGAGATAATTTCAAAATCACATTAGTATGAGCGGTTGTGATTTCTCTGTAAAATCCTTCACAAGCAACACATAATTGCGTTTCCACGAAGAATGCTTTCGATAACAGTAGCACCATACCAACGGCATGGCTTAGTACCATGTTTTCATACTTTTTCTTACTCTAGAATGTACAAATTAAATTATGAGTATTCATCATCATCAACATTTAAGCCAAAAGACATCCACTGCTGGGCATTAGCCTCCCCCAAGCGTTGCCACACTGATCGATCCTGTGTCTCTCGCATCCACCTGACTCCCGCAGCCTTACCCAGGTCGTCGCACAACCTAGAGCGAGGCGTTCCAACGTTACGTCTTCCGTACGCAGTCGCCACTCCAGAACTTTTCGGCCCCAATGGACGGTTTCTGTTACGCGAGCAATGTGCCCTGCCCACTGCCACTTATATTTGACAATTCTTCGGGTTATGTCGGTAACCTTAGTTCTCTTGGTGGATGTCTTCATTTCTGATGCGATCACGTAAGGGAACGCCAAGCATAGGTCTCTCCATTGCCTTTTAGTTTTTTTTTTTCTTTTTTTATATATTATAGGCTCGCGCTTGACCACTATCTCACCTGATGGTAAGCGATGATGTGGTCGACGGTGAAGCACGCTTGCCTAGAAGTAACCTATTCACTCTTGACTTAAAGACTCCTAGATTGTAGCTATCGGGAAACACAGACTCCGGCAGGGAATTCCACTCCTTAGCTGTACGCATAATGAAAGTATTTCCAAAACGTTTAGTGCGTATGGGTGGTATGTCTACCATGTAGCGATGGCGCATCGCCGTACGTCTTGTAGTCCGATGATGAAACGGACTTTAAGTCTTCTCATGAGGCCCATTGTGAGCGACGAAGTTTCGATCCCATAAAATAAATCATCACTGGCAACACATATCGGTCATTGTTGTTTGATGCCTAGCCTTCTCAAGTCCAGTGAGCAGTTTCGGAGATATGACTGTCTTACACCTCGTTGCAGAAGGTGCATTGGCAACGTTGAAGAGACTGTAGTACAGCCTAAGTCTCGTTCGAATATAAGGCTTTCTAGTGAACGAACGCTAAGCAAAGACGCAGGTTATACATACAATAGGGTACACTATCAACCTACATAGGTTTATTATCACACAAACACATTCCGTACACTAACAGAATTATTATATTTATTTAATTATTATTATTATAACAGTTACGCAACGTCGACAGACATTTACGGCATCGTATATCGTTTACGATAACCTGCCGAAGCGAATGTATGTGGTCTACGGTGCTGAAACCGGTTTTTTCGGGAGGCTGCAAATGGTCAAATCTTCTCGCGAGACGATTCGTGATGACTCTTGAAAACTGCTTGTAGACTTGGCTAAAAAAAGAGATAGCCCTATAATTCTTTAACCGGGCATTGTCGCCCTTCTTGAAGGAGAGTACCATACCTGTGGCATTTTCCCGCGAGTATGACGGAATCAAACAGCTTCTGAAGGGTCTTGGTATCGGTTATCCACCTTCAGGAGTTTGGCCATAATTCAGTAATCAACCAGCTTCTTTTTGTTCGTACATGCCGACGTCAGAGTTTTTTTTATTTTTTTATATAAATTATAGGCTCGCGCTTGACCACTATCTCACCTGATGGTAAGCGATGATGTGGTCGACGGTGAAGCACGCTTGCCTAGAAGTAACCTATTCACTCTTGACTTAAAGACCCCTAGATTGTAGCTATCGGGAAACACAGACTCCGGCAGGGAATCCCACTCCTTAGCTGTACGCATAATGAAAGTTTTTCCAAAACGTTTAGTGCGTATGGGTGGGATATCTTCGATAACGTTATGTTATTCAAAATTAGGTGAAGTTTATCAAGGTTCGTGCATTTATCTTTGATAAAAAGTAGCCTATGGCACTTGCAATGGTGCACCTTACTAACAACGACAGAATTTTATTAAAAACGTCACTTTGATCGTGCGAAAATTAAATCACTACAAAGCGAAAAATAACTTTCGTTTCCAAAATCGGTGTCTTTAGAACCTATTTATTTGTGGAAACGTAAGTTATTTTGATTTGTTCCTCGCTTTGTAGTGTTTTGTTTTGGAAGTTGGTTGAATTTGTTCGTTAAAAAGTTTTTCGTTTTTTTCTTTTTCGTTTTATTAAGTACCTAAAATTTCCATGAAAAGCATTTATAGCCAAAGAACACTTCATGAAACTTCCATTAAGACCAACCCCGACTAGGATACATTGTTTAATTTCAGAGTTCCAGCCTTCTGATTTCATCATCAGATCAGTTCGATAAAACCATTTTCATCAGTACAGTATTAGTTTCATCAAAGTTGGTTAAATATTCGCGATAACTTATACCCGTGATATTCTCATCATTAAGGAGATCCAGTAGCCATCTGTGTTCTTCTTCATCAGTGCCACTTCACCAAAAGTTACTTTATGAGTTCAAATTGATTGCATTATTGATGAAAATACCAAGTCGCTATATGTATTCCTATAATATTTGAGGAGATGCCTCGACTTTCATGGCATCACATCCTCAGATTCTGACTTGGTGATAATCGGACCACTTTGGGCGTATACCCTTTCAAACGCAAAATTATTTTCAAAATTAGTGCATAATTGACGGCAAAATCGTTGAAAAGTCACAAAGAAAAAAAAATACATACAGTCGAACATTGAACCTCTTTCTTTTTAGGAAATCGTTTAAAAAGTCAAAAAAATAATACTTACTTGCGTTTTTGACCATAAAATTAGAATTTCAGCGTAAAATAAAGACTGTACAAAGGTTGTAACGTAGTGACACAGAATCTACAACAGAACAATAAATAAATCAGGGACATATTTTTGTTTGCTTGAATACAAGCTAGCCCTAATCGCTATAAAAACAGAGAGTGAAATAAAAAGGAATAATTTACAATAAATCCAGATGAATTTCTTATAATATTCCAAGCTTCGGTTACAAACATGAATACTTCATTAATTTCCTCCAATGCAGTTTCACTATCTACTGCAATTTCATCATCATTAACTTGTTCAAAATGTGTATTTTTTATAGACGAGGTCAAATTTCTAGTTTGGTAACATAACATGTTAACTGTTACTGCGATGTGTACTAATTCAATATCTAAGAATGCAGATATTGATATAAAAATTCCTCTCATAAGAGACCAGTGCGCATCGTATGCGACTTTGAACAATACTAGGGCAACACAATTTGATAGAATTAAAACAATTGACACCCATGCGGTAATCTTCAGTTTCCACATATCTTTGCTAATATCAAATTTATTGTCAATTTCATTCAAAATTGACAGCAACCGCACACTTTTGCCACTGAAGTATAAATTGATGAAACACAAAGCTTCAAAATCGAATAAATATTCAAAATAAACCAAATAGTAGGCCCATTTGAATGGCTGACCAAATTGGGTTAAAGTTATCACCAAAAAGTAAAAACAAATCATTAAACAGTTTATAAATATAGCACAGATAATGTTTTTTCTTGTTATAATTTTCACAAAACTGACATTGATATTAAATTTCCGGACGCACGAGACAGTGTTAATGTAGTAAAAAGGATAGAAGACACCTAGAAGCTTGTCATTTAACAGTACTTTACTTGTAGACTTCATATTGTTATTCTTATCAAAAAATACAGAAGTTTTCAGACGTCCTACTACAGACTAATGACAAATTTATAAGTTATTATGTCAATAATGGTTGTTATGCTTACTATAATGTTGTGTCTGATATCGTACGTAGACTAATATCATAAGAGCATTTTTTAAAGCATGTAGTTATAAGGCTATTGTATTATTTACTAACGTGCTCTTTAGTAGGCGTTGGATTCGATTTGCAAATGTAGGCCGGACTATATTTGTTTCCTGTTGTAAATTAATCTGTGTCCTCATCATTTGGTATGCTTACTCATTTTCGAATATGTTGATCGGTTTCAATTTGACATAGAGCGATTGATTGGTGAGACTAAACCAGCAACCTCGTTCAAAATCATTATCATCGTTCTAGATGAATGAAGTTCACTACTGGACATAATGCTTCCACGAAGTGCCACGACATCGACCAGGCCTATGATTTTCGCACCGCTGGGTGCGTATCCAGCGGCCTTCACCATGTTATTGATTTTTCCTTGCGGGAGGCTACGACCTATGCGGAGTTAAATACCTATCCAGTAATTAAGAAATCGATTCATAGTCCGTGTGTGACGTTTTGAAGCTTTGTTCGGTTCTTTATAATTATAAATTATATGTAGTACTTGTTTTTCTCTTTTCAGTTAATTATTTTTTAGCAGTCGGGTTTTTATTTTATTGTTATATTAATGCAAAGAAGTTATGTGGTAGAAGATTATTCATTTTGCTATCAAAGTTACGCATATCTTGAATTTTTGCCAAAATAGGAACATAAAACTGTTACGATATATATTTTTGGAATGGCCTATTTAGTAACTTTTTTTGTTACCATATTACATATATCCTATGTCACTCCCACAATTGAGATGAATCCAACGACACCTCATATGGCATAATCCGTCAAGCCGTTTGGGCTGTAGAGCGTGCTGTAGAAATGGACATACATACAAACATACATACGCTCGAAAAACATGACCCACCCGCAGTCGGTTTAAAAGGTTGAAATGCAGGTTACCAACGCATGATAATTATATTTTTTGATGATGGTGGAGGGATAAAAAGGGCACAGAAAAAGTAGGTTATGTGAGGAGTGACATGAAATACAGAATACAGTAAAGGTCGTTTACATTGGTAGTGGAGAGAGGAGAATGAAAAAATATACCACAAGTATAAATAACAATGTTTTATAAGAGTTAAGAATCCGTTGATACAACTATTCGATAACTACAAATTCTTAAATGTTAATTCAATCAGACAATCTCTCTACAAAGATAAACATCACAATATTACCAGATTTATAAAAACGCGAACTGCATTAGTACAAAAGTATAGTGAGCAAGTAACACGATCATTTTTAACGGAAAAGTAGCATCAACATAGAACATTCCACAAACGTTTAACTTGTTAAATGCCGCTCGATGTAGGCGCTGAATATTCTTGCACAACTTTCTCTCAGCATCTGGAATCATTTCTTTATTTTAATATCTTTATCCTTAAAGTACAAGACGTTTAAAAAATACCACACTCAAATCCTACTATTATTCTATATAATTATGTGAAAGTTTGTATGATTTGGTTTCAATCACGCCCAAAACACGGCTAAATCTGGATATAAATATAATACATAGGATACCTTTCATCCCAGTATAATATTCCCTTGGGATTAAAAAACAAAAAACACTTTTCAAATTACCTGTACAATTTGTTTTCAGAATGAGAATGCACGAGTTTTGAACTTTGTTTATACCTAAATAGAACTTTTCACAGTAAAAGCTTAAAATTATTTCAAAAATCAAACTCTTTATCACCCAGACGTACAAAAATAGGACTGAAAACCACAATGCGAGCTGCAACAATAATAATTAATCTTATAATAAGGCTCTTTAAGATTATTTTATAGTCCAATCAGACAGTTTCGATGAAGTACAGCTCTCATCTCTGTGACGGATCTACATAAAATCAGCGTGAGGCGCTTGATTTGGTTAACGGGTTTTAACCATTGGCTATTCAGGGAGTGTGAATTGGAGTTGTAAATTTTTACTCTGATAAGCCTGTTCGGTCACCAAACATTAAAGCACAAACAGATACGCCACTGTAACGAGGCAGACCCATAGATATCCACAAAACCCTTCCCTTTTTCATTAACGTCTAAAGGCAATGAATTCGCTAAGAAGTGAAATCCCTGCTGGACTCTGGATTATCTAATTGCTTAAACTTATTAAACTGGTAGTTTTTAAGACAAGAGAGAATTTATTAATTTTGGGCGAGCGTGTATTTTGCTGAGCAGTGGTGGCCCAGTGAGAGCAGTGGTGACCCAGTGAGAGCAGTGGTGGCTCAGTGAGAGCTGTGGTGGCCCAGTGATATCGGCCGCGACTTACAAGTTGTAGGTCGTGGGTTCGAGCCCAGGCAGGCGCTTTACTTAGTGTAAATTATTTCTTCACCCCTGCTCTCAAAACGGTGAAGGAAAACATCGTGAGGAAACCGGCATGTCCTAGAACCAAAAATTCGAAGACATGTGACATCCACCAACCCGCACTGGGCCCGCGTGGTGGATTAAGGCCCATTCCCTCTCACAGAGAGGAGGCCTGTGTACCAGCAATGGGAACGTTAATAGGCTGATGATGTGATGATGTGTGCTTCGTCGTCGGTCACATCATTATTTAACATCAAGTGAGATCGTGGTCATACGCGAGCCAATCGACGTTAAAAAAATATATTGTAAAACAACATAATACTTACACAGAAAAACTCACTTTTAGCAGTTAATTTCAGTAAATCGAGTGTGATTTGCAATTTAATTAAAACGCGGAAAAAGAACTCGACTTCGTGATATACGATCTGAAATAAAATTAACTGTTTCATCCTACAAATATGATGTAGATGGATGTATGTTTGTTACTCAACCACGCAAGAATAGCTGAATAAATCTTGATGAAATTTGACAAAAAGACAGGCTATACAGGCACACAGGCTATTTTTTATTTAGGTGTTAGGTTATTTTGGGTTAATTTCGACACTCTCGCGGGCGGTGGATAGTAATTATATAATATTTCTCATGAGTTATTTTAATAATAAAAACACAATAAAGCAAATATATAAATTCTTACCATATGCTGAAAAGAAGTCCTGCATATATCATAACACTCCAAAATGTGAACGTAAGCTTCAAACATTAGTATGGTACATTTGTCTCTGTCACTGCGATTCATTTTTTGCAAATGTCGAGCCTGAATATTCCATAAGTCTAATTTATTGTACAACAACATAAGAAGTCTGTTAACGTAAACAATGTTAACGTCAAAACACATAACAGTAAACCCACAAATGCAAAAGCCTATAGAAAGATCAAAGTTTTTGTGAGTATAAATGATAACGATGGTATAAAAACTAATGATAAAGATAACACTGATCCAATTCCGAATGACAAAGAATTTGAATTTAGACTTTTCGTTAAGAAATCTGTGAACTTTTTGAATTTTTAAGACAAAAGATATATTCCTTTTAGCTTGTGTCACACCGACGACATAATTCATGACGAATCCGATGGAATACAAGATCAAGTCAACGTAAGAAAATATATACATTAAATTAAAATTATTTCTTATAGATTCGGTGAAATGCAGCTCATAGACGCGATGCGAGAACATAAAGATGGATATGATCATGCCACAGAATGATACCAAATTCGATGTTAGGTTTTTTGGATATATAAGGTTATTTTTAATACTATACTTCGGACACAATAAAAAGCTTTGTATTAGATTTAAAGGCAACAGCATAGACTGAACATCATTGTCAACAAATTTTTCATTTAACGGTAATGTCACACGGTCACTTTTTATGTTAATAAAAGGTTTAACTCTTATAGACGTCATTGCGTTAGGTTGTGTGAAAACAAATGATCACTCATAAAGATTGCTATTGCTTTACCTTTAAAATAGTTTAGTAATTGACGGGTTATGTATTCGTTAATACTAACATTCCTTTAAGTGTATTGTTTTGTATTGACTTTAAATTGATTGGAATATTATAAAAACAACACTTCTACTCATAATTTTGAGATACTTTTTTAAATTCACTAAACATAAAATTGTAGTATCGCTATGTTTAAAAAAATATTAGAAAAAATAAATAATATAAAAAAACACGCTTTACAAAACCAAACTAAAAAGCAGTAAATAATTTTCAGTAAATTTAAATTAAGAATCGTGTGATTAACAAAAAAAAAATATTTTATCGTATGTTGATGCTGATGTGTGCTCTTTAAGATATTTTCAATATCTGTCAATAAAATATTATAACAATTGAAATCAAGCACGCTTATTTACAATTAAATAATTTTTTTATCAATTACACTATTCTTAATTTAATTTAACACTCGTGGTGGATTTAAGACGTTATAAATAATTCAAAAAAAGGTGTTAATAGAGTCGTGTAATGTTGACCATCGCGGTGTGTTATTAATTGAATATTGTTTCCTCTCTGTATATATTCCTCTGACGTCGCGGTGACACAAGAGTTTGAAGTTACTGGTGAGGTACGATTCTCTTCCACCGTCCTAGGAACACTCCTGGGGGCGGGCCAATCGCTCTGATTCACCGAAAGCCATGGTGGACCGTGAAACCATAAATCGTGTTGCAAATAACCAGAGGGCAACATGCCTCGCGAAGCACAGCCCGCAGGGTTGTCGGGCGATGGCACGTGTTGCCAACAACTTGCTGGGACCCTAGATAAAATTTCGCTTGTTCTATTGGAGACGAAAATTTTCCACTCGTGTGGTGGCGATCGTAGCCAACACGATCGACGAGTCCGACCAGGCAAACACATTGTCAGGTTTTATCAGGCTATCGTAGATGCGCATAACCTTTTTAATGAGCTGGGATAATAGGAACGCTGCCATTAATTCCAGACGAGGAATAGTCAAACGAGTTTTTAAGGGTGCTACTCGAGTTTTAGCTAAAACTAAATATTTGTGAATTTCATTATCACTATCCATGAAACACACATAAACACACGCTGCATACGCTATTTCAGACGCATCAGCAAATCCGTGAAGTTTGATTAATTTTATAAATTTTGAAAAAATAAGACGCGGAAATGACACCTGCTTTAAGAGCGGCAACTTTTTCGCAAACTTTGTCCAAGAATTTGCACTATCCATGGGCGGTGCTTCGTCCCACTGAACACCAGCTAAAAAACGCTTGAACGCACGGAAATTTGTTATAGTTTCCACAAGGTCCATAAAGTAAACAACTCCTGATGCAGCCTGTACATTATTCAACATAATATTACGTTAATTCTGCCAAAGAATATACTGCCATAAGATATGATGTGCAGATTGTACATATTCGCAGTCCGGTGTAGAACACTGATATAAAGGCGAGGCAACGAACTTGAAGAAAAATAATTTACTTTTAAAGTTACCATGCCCTGTGAGAAATTACAGTGCAGTGTAGTTAAATTAGTTAGTTAGTTGTAACGGTCTTGGCGAGGAGAGATGTAACGACCGGAAACATAGGTATAAGCATAGTAATATTACACTCGTATAAATATACCTATTTAGCAAAGTCAGTCCAAAGTTGTGTGACTATATAGATATGTTTGAACTCAATAGAGTTCATATAAATAATAGGCTGATTTCTCGCACTAAACAGATACATATGTCAGGTCATCACCATGTGCAACTACTGGTTTTCTCCAACGAGATGTCTTATTCCCGTTAATTTCGAAATAATATTCAAATAAGTAACACAAGTAAATTTGTACAAATATATTTGGTTCTTCTGAGAGCGAGCAAGGATTTTAACCCATCTCATCATTTGCAATAGAAATACATCCATCTTCTGCCTAGCCTTTTCCCAATTGTTATTGGGGAAGGCTTCCAGTCTTACCGGATTCAGCTGAGTACCAGTGTTTTACGTGAAGCGACTGCCTATCTGACCTCCACAACCCATGTAACTGGATAACACCATACCCCTTGGCAAGACTGGTGTCAGATCTCAGGCTTCTGACTACCCGTAACGACTGTCAAAGATCTTCAAATGACAGCCGGGACCAACGGCTTAACGTGCTTTCCACAGACCGACCTTGGCAAGCGTTGCATAACCTAGAAAATCGATCCGTGCGGCTGTTATTATGTAGCCACGAGCTCCTCATGCAATATAAATATATTCATAGAATAGAATTTTGCCAACTACTCCAAGGCATCAGGAATGGTAATCTGATCCTTGAAATAATATTCCCTGATTGTTTTTCCAATTTCCAATTTTTTATTCACTGATAAATCAAGTGACTTGATTTATCAGTGAATAAACTTGACTGATTGCTATGAAAGCTATGAGATAGCTATGAGATAGCTAGAACAGCGCTAAACATCGTGAATTCTTATTCAAAAGAAATATGACACTAGGCAATGTTTAATTTATTTAATGTGACATTAATGACTATCAGTGGTACTTGGACTTTGTAATCACTTAGATTGAGTGCTTTAAGTGTCGCCGCACACGGGCCACACGCGACAGCCACAAACGCCGCCAAGAGAAGCTAGAAGCGTGTAGCGTGTGGCGGCGACCGGCGTGTACCGTGTGCGGCGACTCCATACAACATACATACATAAACTCACGCCTTTTTCCCATGGGGGTAGGCAGAAACTACAGAACGCCACCTGCTACGATCCTTACATACTTCTTTCGCTTCACACACATTCATACATCTAGTCATACACACACGCCGGTTTTGGGTACTGCGCACTTAGCCTATAGGAAATATGCCAGTGGTGGCGTTTTGTGGTTGTGGCCGGTGGCCCCGTGTGCGGGGTCCCTAAGGTACCAAATCGATGTTCAAGTTGCTATTTTCTTTTAAGTGGAAATAGAATTACTCGTTCCTTGAAAAAGTGAAGAGAGATTAAATGATCATGTTTGATTGTTTCAAAAAGTTTCCTCACTCATCTAGAGTATGAGTCAAGATTGGACTAGCAAATACTGTTTGGAAATTTTGAAATTTTCAGAAAAACTTCCCTTGTATGATGGGAGACAGGCAGGACGGAGTGGACTAAGAGGACGTGTGGTACAACACGACATGAGATGGCAGCGAGTAAGAACAAGAAGATGATGACTGCGGGTGATAGATTTGGGGGATCTGTCACCTGAGAGAGGCCCGAGAAGGCGACGTGCTGTGTTCCACGCTCGCCTCTCAAGAGGAACTATGGCCTACAGAACACCATGTGGTTTTAGTCAGTAGGAGTCTGACAGACCCGTCAGCTTTCCCCAGGGCTGTGGACATCCATTGAAGATTTCCACATGATTCGATATACTGTTAAAACGTGACGATGAGGAACAGACGAGGACGCCTGACTCGTTGGATGGCTGTGTCGGGTTTAGTAAATAGTACGGGTTTCAAAACAAATCAAAAGCACGCCCCTGGCGGCAAATCAAGAACACCTACGCATTTGCGCGTTTTTTCTAACTTCTTGCGTGGTGGGGACATCTGAATATAGCAGTTGAGTATACTGACCGTGTTAGAGCTAAGTCATCGTAGAATCAGTGTCGATCCGTAATATTAGTAAGCAAGATTGTAACTGAGTGGTGACTATTTGAATAAACCCAGTGTATCGAATAATTTGTGTGATTTAATTTTTACGATTGTACTCACTGACCTGCCCACACACGGTGTCTTAACCTGAAGGAATGCATCCTGACTTCCCGATGGTTTACATCTATCGGCCAACCTTGATGCGACATATTATATTTCTATAGCAGCCTCGAGTTTTCATTTTAAATAATAGCATTGGTCACCATGCAATATCAAAAGCCCCAGAAATATGTAGCCAATTACGTACTGTTCAGATGTATTGACTATACATCTAACAGTAAGGGCCGCGTCTATGTTAGATTTTCACATAGTGATATAAGGTATCTTTTGTGCCTTACCCACCAACTAACTCAGGAGTAGGTGATCAGCATGAGATTAGATAGGGTATGGTTTCGCATGAAGTTGATTGAAGTAAAAGTCACACAGTTTGGTCAACTAATTTAATTCTCCAACACACAGTCCGTCATCACAATTTCTTGAGGTTAATGGAACACAATGAAACTTACTTTTATATGGGATACAATTTACCCATTAGTTTTCACTACCGGAGGTATGATGTCTCAAGCAGTATCATTCGCCTGGGAAGCTATAATCCAGCCTCGTGCAAGCTAAAGTGCCATCTGTATTCCGAACCCAATGTTGGAGTTTAACTGCTGTTCTTCTTATTAATAGTAGTTGACCATTTTCTTATTTATATTTAATAGTTAAAAATTTATTCTAGTGTCCTGCCAAGGAGAAGAATGCATTATGAGCATCAAACACGCACATGTTTTCACAAGTATGGAAATTTAGATAAATTCAACTAATACTCACAGCGCCTGCTGACACATTCTTTATTTATATTTGGGGCTGGTTCCCTGCCGCCTACGAGTCATTCTGATTGCTATTATGAACGCTTAATTAGATGAGAAATTTATCGCAGGTGGACTCTCAAGTATTCCAATGAAAAAGAAATGTCACTCTTGTCAGTCATAGACATTGAAAGTTAACTAATAGACCGGTTATGTCTATGGTTTTTCTTTATGTAAATATTTTAAATAAGTTAATAATTTATTATTTAAGCGTTCAATTGTGTGTTTGTTGAATTAAATTGATACACCCAAATTCTTATGTTTTATTTTATCATTATTTAGTATCTCCAGATAGCAACGCCATCCAGTGTCACTACACGATCAACTGGTAACACACCCAAGATGGTTCTCATGTTTGGCTCAAGATGTCGCTTAAAGATTTATTGATAATTACATTTGTTACAGTGAAACCAAATAGATTGTTATGAAATATTGGTCCATCCGGTAGCAAACATGGAACGATAACACGCTCCAGGAGATTTCCCAAAGATGGAAAAATGTTATGGACCGGTACGACTTTGGGTCGTCTGGGGGTTTGTCGCCACTTTTCGGGATCATCATCATCATTTCAGCCGAAAGACGTTCACTGCTGGACATAGGCCTCCCCCAAGCGTCGCCACACTGATCAGTCCTCATCCACCGGACTCCCGCAGCCTTGACCTGGTCATCGCTCCATGGATGGCGGCCTTCCCACACTGCGTATTCCGGTACGCGGTCATCACTCTAGAACTTTTCGGCCCCAACGGCCATCCGTTCTGCGAGCAATGTGCCCTGCCCACTGTCACTTATGTTTGGCAATTCTTCGGGCTATATTGGTAACCTTGGTTCTCTTGCGGATGTCTTCATTTCTGATTCGATAACGCAAGGAAACGCCGAGCATAGCCCTCTCCATCGCCCTTTGGAAGCTTTTAAGCCTTCTTATGAGGTCCATTATCAGCGACCACGTTTCTGTTCCGTATGTAATCGCTGGCAACTCACACTCACTCATAGACTTTCGTCTTGAGGCACTGTGGTAAGTGGACGAGAAGATACTGTGCCCAAACGCTGCCCAGTCGAGTCAGCTTTGATGGTTGCCCTCTTTCTCGAAAGTTGGACCGGACCGTTTACCCTAAGTAGACATAATCTTCCATAACTTCTAGTGTAGAGTCTCCAACTTTGATAGGAGTGGGTGCAACATCACTTTGGTTTTGTCCATGTTAATTTTTAGACCCACTCTTTCGGAAGCTCTACTGAGGTCATCCATGGTCTCAACCATGACCACTATATTGTCGGCAAACCCAAGGTGAGTGATGTACTCGCCATTGACTAAAATCAGGCTTATGATATAAATTTGCCAAAAATCCAATGAAGTAATTTTAATTTTTAGGGTTCTGTACCCAAATGGTAAAAACGGGACCCTATTACTAAGACTTCGCGGTCTGTCCGTCTGTCTGTCTGTCTGTCTGACCGTCTGTCTGTCTGTCTGTCTGTCCGTCCGTCTGTCTGTCTGTCTGTCTGTCTGTCTGTCACCAGGCTGTATCTCATGAACCGTGATACCTAGACAGTTGAAATTCTCACAGATGATGTATTTCTGTTGCCACTATAACAACAAATACTAAAAACAGAATTAAATAAATATTTAAGTGGGGCTCCCATGAAACAAACGTTTTTTTTATGCTGTTTTTTGCGATAATGAAACCTTTCGTGCGCGAGTTCGACTCGCACTTGGCCGGTTTTTAGGGTTCCGTACCCAAAGGGTAAAAACGGGACCCTATTACTGAGACTTCGCGGTCCATCTGTCTGTCTGTCTGTCTGACTGTCTGTCTGTCTGTCACCAGGCTGTATCTCCTGAACCGTGATAGCTAGACAGTTGAAATTTTCACAGATGATGTTTTCTGTAGAATAAAATAAATATTTAAGTGGGGCTCCCATACAACAAACGTGTTTTTGCCGTTTTTTGCGATAATGGTACGGAACCTTTCGTGCGCGAGTACAACTCGCACTTTGCCGGTTTTTTTAAAGTGTTTTTCGCTTTTCGTCGTTGTTTCGAATTTGGCCTTACACGTCCACTAGAAAAACTCATTCTGTATAGTAATTGGGAAATTGGAACTTATTGTACTAAGTTTAACTCAGAATTAGGTAACAACTAAGTAATTGCAATTTTTTTTAGTTGAATGTTTAATAGGAATCATCATATTATATAAATGAATAAAAATATAAATTTCACAAAATTGAGAACTGCAACACAACAACGGCGTAATTTGTCATAAAACTCAATAAAAGCTTTGCTAGCCTCGCGTCGACATAAAACAAGCCGCACGCGGTCACCTTGCTGAACAATCGATTTGTCTCTAGAACGCTCTGACAAAGCCGTTTCTGACTCTCTGCAAGAAAATAAATTAAGTCATAATAAATTAAAAGAATTCAACTTTAATTTTGGAGAGCGAGACCCTGCCAGAGCGAAATATTGAAAGCGGAGTAGGTGCGGCTTGCTGAAAAAACAACGAGAATAAAGGTATTTCAAAATTTCAGATAATACTTTAGGTCAGGGGTTCACTTTTAGATTTCCAAAAAGGAAGGGAAATTTGACGAAAATATTGTAGGCTTTCTCTCAATCTGACATTTTTCTTCACAAATTTTCACACAGCCCAGAATATGCTTGCTCTAAAGCCCTGCCAGCTCCTCCTCCTTTTGTTAAATCACAAGTATAATAATTGTATGCCATGATATTCTTACTTGGGCAGTTCCTGTTTTTCACAAGCTGTATACACGCTGTCTCAACTTCTTTAACAGTCATATAGAATTTCTCGCAATGCACGCTATGCATAGTGACAAGTGTAAAACTTTTAGTTATCCAACTAACTGCATAAAAAACAAAAATCCCCGCAAACTGGAAATTAAACATTTATACACTCAAGAACATAGGAATAGAATAGAATATACTTTATCGTACGCCAAACGCCAAAAAAGTTACACATTTCGTAACTTGGATGAAAATAGAGAAAAACGAAGTTATATACTCACTTTTTCTCCAAATTCAAATTGTTTAAACCGGATGATAATAAAATAAAAGAATAGTAAACTGCGGAAAAATGTGTCAAATACGTGGCATAGTGTCTGAAATACAAAAATTACAATATGAATTGTAGTATTTCGTTACGATAACAGATATGTTAACTGGATATTATTTTTTATTTTAAAAGCCTGAGGCTCGAGACATTTTTACGACAAAAGCATTGCGATAGCGATCGAGATTAAGTCACAAATGTGTGGGATTGACAAGCGCTATCGAAATGCAACAGATCAATCTCTTACATTTTTGCAATCCGACAATCGCCATCATTGATAGAATGACGCTTTGTCTACAGTATTTGAAGCCCTAGACAAGTGTCATCCTATCATCGAAAGCGTGGCGATAGGAATAGGTGAAATCTATCAAAAATCTGTGGGAATGTCAAATGCTATCGAAATGTTACGTCGTCAATTCCCTACATTTGCATTTCCACCATCACCATCGCTGACGTTTAATGACACTTGTCTAGAACCTCTGATTAAGTATCCTACCCTGTCGTAATTAACGAAAACAATAGTTACAATAGACCATTAGACTGATGCCTTATTAAGGTTTCGCGGCAGTTATATTTTAGTTAAATTTTCGAAAGCAACCATAACTTACCAATACTTGGAAAATTGCTTTATAAAGATTGTAAGCTTTCATAATAGTTTTGTATGACACGAGAAATTCCTTACACAGTTCATTATTTTCCTCACTATGATTCAAGTTTAGAATATCATTGATCCATTGACTAAGATATTTATTCAATAATATTATAACTCGGATTCCAACAACATAATTGACATCAAATGCGGTAATCGATAGATCAAATATAAAATCAATGACTATCTCGTAAAATTTCGTATAGTCAAAAAACACATAATAAACAATATATATGAGAAAATCACTACAGATAACAATAAATATTGAGATCCAATTCCATATAATGTAGCTACGGATACTGATATCGATGCTTCTATGAATAGTTTGAATCGTCAAAATAAGAAAGACGTTGTTGTTTTTGTGCACCAGGTCCAGCATGAACAATGTCATAAAACCGATTCCATGAAAGAAATAGTAAAGAACATTAAGGAGTACAAAGAAAAGATTTTCAAAATGTCCTTCACTAAATTTTGTTGCATCAACCGAGATAATTCTATAGATACACAGCGCGTTAATTAGTAACATATAGCAAAACGTGTACAGTCGATACGTGTTTCCTCTTGGATAAATATGATTATATCGCACAATATATTTTGAAGACATAAACAAATTTAGTGCATAATTAAAAGTATTCGCTATTCTATGAACTTCATTGTCAAGTCGATTATTGCGGAGCAATGAGTGGAAATGTTGAATATGCATACGTTTTTGGAACAAACTTATCATCTTTAACTGCCCGATGTTCTATAAGTTACGTCCAACTCTGTTGGGATATTAGTTAAACTAAATATTTTATGTATTGATAATATCAATGTGTATCTTAATAAATTATTTAAATTAATATGTTTAATAGGTTGCTGAAGTGTAAGTTTATAAGTGTGTGTTCGGGCGAAGTCCAAAACACAGAAAATTGGTTAGGTACTTTTATATTTAGTAAGTTTAGGTACAGTTTACAAGGTTTTAGGTTCTTGATAATATTGGTCGTTCACACTGGCGGTCGGTGGCCGATTACCGGCGCGCGCGCCGGCGCGCGCCGGTCTGCTGTGACGACGGCGATCCCCTCTCGGTGTGGTGGCACCCCCGCGCCCGGAACAGGTTTGCGGCGCAAACATCCTCCAGGGCGTTGAAGGAATCTCCTGAATCCCTCTTCTTCTTCAGTAGGTAATTTATTTTGCAGTAGTTGTCATAGGCTGGTTGGTTGACATTGGCAGAAGACAAAGCTTGTTTACCGCTCGTCTGATGGTTCCCTTGGAGACATAGACGTCCGCCACTCTGGCAATGCCATCTTGTCCTGGATACAGTTTGGAAACTCGCCCCATTCTCCATTGTAGCGGCATGAGGTTGTCCTCTTTTACGACGACCAGGTCGCCTACTTGCAGGGGCGGGCAGTTCTGCTTCCATTTGCCTCGCTGTTGGAGCTCGGCCATGTACTCTCGGCGCCATCGCTCCCAGAATTGCTGCCTGATTTGTTCGATGCGTTGGTACCTGTGTGGATTCTTGGTATTAATAGGCGGTGATGGAAGCGATATCAATGGTCGACCAATCAGGAAGTGCCCCGGAGTGAGAGGATTTAAGTCCATAGGATGGGATGAAAGTGGGATAAGTGGACGAGAATTGAGTATGGCTTCTATTTGTGAGAAAAGTGTAGCCAACTCCTCAAAGGTCAGATAGGCATTGCCAGCTGCGCGTTTTAAAAGGTTCTTTGAGGAACGGACTCCGCTCTCCCAAATACCTCCGAAGTGGGGCGAATAGGCCGGATTAAAAATGAATTGTATGCCTTCATTCGCTGCGAAGTCTGACACTGACTGACGACTGGATCGTAACATTTTGCTCAACTCATTGTTTGCACCCACAAAATTTTTGCCATTGTCGCAATAGATAATGTTAGGCTTGCCTCGACGTGAGATGAACCTGCGTAGACACATAATGAATGCCGCGGTTGAAAGGTCACTGACTACCTCAAGATGCAAGGCTTTGACGGCTAGACAAACAAAAATGCATAAATAGGCCTTTGTGACACGGTTTCCTTTGCCCTTTTTGGAACAGATCATAAAAGGACCCGCAAAATCGATCCCGCAAACATTGAAGGGAAAATTCTCAGTAACTCTAACATCCGGTAAATTACCCATTATAGGCTGTATTGTTTTGCTTCTCATACGAGTACAGATAGTACACTGTTTACTGATAGCACGAACCAAGTTTCTGCCTCCTAAAGGCCAGAAACTCTCACGAAAAGTGGAAAGGAGGAGCTGGGGACCCGCATGCAATAGTTTGTTATGTTCATATTGTAGCATTATCTTAGTAAGATGATGCTTCGCATCAAGTATGATAGGGTGTTTCTTATTGTAGTCGAAAGCAGATTGTTCCAACCTACCCCCTACCCTAACTAGACCGTTGTCATCAACAAACGGATTTAAAGATAACAGTCGGCTTTTGTTGTGAAGTGGTTTAACTTGTTTGAGATTGGCTATGTCAGCTGGGAAAGATGCTAACTGACTGAACTTAAGTAATAGCCTCAGTGAGGATTCTAGTTCGTCTGTTGTTAAGGGACCGCTATGCTTGTCTGTGTGTGGTGTGATATTATTGATAAAACGTAGAACATATGCATATGTTCTTTTTAATTTCAGATAATTAGAGTGATTTTCGAAAGCGACTACAGTCTGTTTAATAGAGGTTTCATCAACCGTCAAATAAACTTTTATTTCAGCTTCCGGTAAGTCCTGAGGGCTGAGATGAGGTTGGGTAGGCCAATCCAAAGTACCTTTCTTTAAGAAGGAAGGACCCTCCCACCACAACAAGCATGAACGAAGAAGTTGTGGCTCAACTCCCCTTGACCCTAAATCGGCTGGATTTAAATTGGTAGGAATATGCTTCCATTGAAAACCCTTAGTAAGCACATTAATTTTATTTACTCTATTCCGGACAAAGATTGGTAGTGTTTTGCATTTTGATTTTAGCCAGCATAGCACTACTGTCGAATCGGTCCATAAGAACGTATCTCTAACACTGCACGGTATTGATTCTAAAACCTTTGAGCATAGCTGACTACCAAGCAACGCCGCACACAGCTCTAAGCGCGGAATGGTCAGGCTTTTAATGGGTGCTACTCTCGTTTTGGCACAAAGCAACGTAACATTAATGCTGTTATCTGCATTGGGAGATCGAACGTAACAACAAGCAGCATAAGCGCTTTGAGACGCGTCGACAAATATATGTAAGTCAACGGGCTTCGCGGAGCAGTCACTTAACACATGACGAGGTAAGGATAATTGTGAGATATGGTGCAAATTGTTTATAAAATTGAACCATTGCTTTACATACGGTTGTGGAACTGGATCATCCCAGTCCAATTTTGCATTCCATAAGCTTTGCATGAGGATTTTTGCTAGGATGATACAGCACGACACCAAACCTAAAGGTTCGAACAGTTTGCATGTAGTAGAAATGATTATCCTTTTGGTGACGTTTGGATTAACCTCAATGATGCTAGGGAATTCAAGACTGTCTTCTTTAGGTGCCCATTTCAAACCTAACACATTAGTTTCAGTACTAAACTCAAGTGGCGCTTGGTTAATTTTAGAATCAAAGGGGCTATTTGAAGCATCAAATATTTGGGGGCAGTTCGTCTTGAACTTTCTCAACGGAAATCCTGCTGAGGCTAAGACTTTGGTTACATTTGTGTAAATATGTTTTAATTCTTGCTCAGTGAAACTACCGGTGTTTAGATCGTCAATATAAAAATGAGATCTGATAGTATTGGCCACAATTGGATCTTGACATTCAAGTGCCAGCTGGATAAGACACCTAGTACTTAAAAACGGGGCAGATGCCATGCCATAAGTGACTGTATTTAATTGTTTTATTTTTATAGGTTCATGAGCATGTTCTCGCCACAATATAAGTTGTAGATGGCGCTGCGATTCGTTTAAAATGATCTGCCGATACATTTTCTCAATATCTCCAATCAGCACAAACGGGTAAACACGAAAGCGAATAAGAATAGAAAACAAATCACTTTGTATTACTGGGCCTACAGCTTGAATGTCATTTAATGATTTTAATTTGCTAGTTTTAGCGGACGCATCGAAAACCACTCTCAATTTAGTAGTTTCATGATTTTCTCGAACTACGCCGTGATGGGGTAAATAACAGCCAAATGGTGGTCTGTAAATTTCTCTTAAGTGACCTAAGTCTTCATATTCCCTCAAAAATTCTGAATATTGTTGTTTTAAAGTAGGATTTTTATCTAATTTCTTTTCTAGCGATAAAAACCGTTTCATAGCCATTGGAAATGAACTGCCTAGAGTTTCCTCAGCAGACTCTTTAAGTGGCAGCATGACTGAAAATCGACCATCAGGTAAGCGATGGGTATTGGTTACAAAATGCGATTCACAAAATTGTTCATCTATCGAAGAAATACTATTTTCTGAGGGTAGCTCCTCTACCTCCCAAAATTTTTGTATAGAATTATGGATGTCTTGAAGTGACGATTGGGTTTGCACAAAATTGCATTGTATGTTGTGTGTGCTATGACCTGTTGGACCAGCTACTAGCCATCCAAATACGCTTTCTAGCAAGATAGGGTTATTTGAACCTAGTGCAATTTTGTTAGACGAAACAATGTCGAAAAAATGATCAGCGCCAAGCAAAATATCTATCTCTGAAGGTTTGTAAAACGTTGGATCAGCTAAAGTTACATTATCGGGTAGGCCCAATTTCTTAACATCAATTACAACATTAGGTAAGTTGCCAGTCACCTTCGGAATAACAAAACAATTGATATTTTTTGAGAATGAGCTAGTGCGTGATTTGATGTTCACCTGACACCGCTCTGTTATAGGACAAGCCACTCCGTTGATGCCTGATACGTTTAATATATCTATACTTTCAGTTGAAAGGCCTAACTTCTCTTTTAGGTTCCTCGTGATGAATGACGACTGGCTGCCAGTATCTAGCAACGCGCGAGCAAGGTAAGTAGTTTTATTTTGTTTATTAATAACTTCCACCTTTGCCGTACACAGGAGGACTTCTCCGGAGGAGACCGCAGCTAAGCTAACAGGTAGACTAGAAGACTCGCAATACTCGGTAAGTACTTTATTTGTGTCTCCTTTGTGTAATAATGTGTTATGTTTTTTTTTACAGGAACGACAAGACCCCTTTAAACTACACTGGGCGTTGAAATGTCCGGTTCGCAAACAATTTGTACACAACTTGTGTTTTGAAGCCTCGCCTAATCTATCCTCAACACTCAACGCTTTAAACTTGTTGCATTGGTGCACGAGATGAGGCTGATCACAAATGGGACAGGTTCTGTAATGCTGCGAGTCCTTATCATTAGTGAAGGTAGCAAAAGATTTAGAGGTCCTGCTTTCTTTGTTATTATTATTACCTTGGGTAGACTTGTTTTCTAAATTGCGACAGCTAGCAGTTTCTAAAACATTAGCCCTATTTTCTATGAATCCTCTAAAATCATCTAAAGTGGGTAGGTTAGACAATCTGCCTTTGTATTCTTCCCACTTGTTGCTAGTCCTAGGATCTAGCTTTGCTGAGACCAAGAATATCACCAGCGGGTCCCAATTCTCGGTAGAAACGTCCAACGTATTTAAAGCATTTATGTTTTTAGACACCTGATCAATTAAATACCGCAAAGCCTTGAAAGATTCTTTTTGTATAGTATTACAGTTAACCAATGCGTTCAAGTGATTATTGATCAGAATGTTTTTATTGTTGTATCGATTGCACAATGTATCCCAAGCAAGCTCATAATTCCTCGCGACAAATTCCAACGATCTAATTACGACACTGGCACCCGATTGTAAAGAATTTCGTAAATAGTGAAATTTATTGATGGGCGCAATCGATTCGTTGTCATGGATAAGGGTTTTATACGTCTCCCTAAATTCAAGCCATTTTGCATAACTACCATCAAAAGTGGGTAGATTAATAATTGGAAGTCGTATTGAATCATTATTATGACCATGACAACAGCCCGAGGTTGCTCCACTAGAGGCGTGACTTTCTTTATTTTTGGTTGAAAGTAAATCGACCAACTCTTGAGCAAAAGCTATTTGTGTAAAAAACTCAGTTTCAGTAATATCCCGTTCTGAAATCTGTTCATCCAAATTATCAGAGTATTCTTCAATGTCTGCTTGTACGCGATCAAAGTTAGACATTAATTCTTTTAATTGATTTAGTCTTAAAGAAATTTCTTTCATCTCCAAGTTCGATACCCTGGTAGTATCAGAAATTTTATATTTTTCCATAAAATTTTTTAAAACTGTTAGCCGACTTCGAAAACCCGCACGTTTTTTAATTAGCGATTTTAAATAATCTTTTACATCGGGTTTACCGGTCGAATCTATTTTTAATAGTGGAAGCGGACTTTTACCTTTCGTGGTCGATTCCCTTTCAGCCATTTTAGTAAATGAGTGGGGCAAAATAAATAATAAACACAAATAAATTAACAAACAATCCAACCGACAGTAGTTCAAACCACACAGCTGCTGCCGAGCCCGTCAACCGGGAGCAGCGCACGAGAAAACGGCGCCGCGCGGTGGTTGAGTGCAGGCCGAGGCGCCGAGCGCGCCAACACACCGCCTGCGCTTGAGGGACTCACGCGCGAGAGCGCGGAGGCGGCGCCGACACGGCGCGGGCACCGGGCACCACCCGCCCGCGCACGGACGTAGGGTCACAGGGCCGGCAGGGTCGATAGAAGTTCGTAGAATTTTCTAAAATTGCATGAGAAATAAGTTGGTTATTTACAATTTTTTATATTTTTAACGGGGTAGGTGAATTTATTTAAATTTAACAAAGGAATTTTCCAAAAAAAAACTAATTTTACAAATTGGGTTAATTATCCACACAATTTTTGATAATAAATGTATAGCGACAGAGATAGTAGGAAAACAGTATATAGAAAGATAGATAAAGCTAGATGCAAACTAGGTTCAGCTAAATAATAGGCGTTGAAAAGTTCTAAAGTTACGTAATTAAGTAGGTACTTTCAACAAAAATGTTTTTCGCAGAATAGGCTGCAAAATTAATGGAAAATGGAGTGCGAACGTGAATCGACCGGCCTGTATTGATAGTTAATAATTTCTACTGGAAACTATTACGATAGCTGTCTATTAAGCGTGAATTACCGTTTACATAAGGAACAATAGGAAGATACGCGACAAGCTAGATACCTTCTGACACTTTGATCGGTTAGCATTCACTTAGCACAGCAAATAGAAGTTGGAAAATAGTAAGTAGGTCTATGGAAATATTGGAAGGAATAAAGGAACGGGCTTACTCCCTTTTGGTGTTGACCTCTGATGCTCTGCAAGCCCTCGAAGTCCTGTCACGGTCGCCACTTATGTTCGGGCGAAGTCCAAAACACAGAAAATTGGTTAGGTACTTTTATATTTAGTAAGTTTAGGTACAGTTTACAAGGTTTTAGGTTCTTGATAATATTGGTCGTTCACACTGGCGGTCGGTGGCCGATTACCGGCGCGCGCGCCGGCGCGCGCCGGTCTGCTGTGACGACGGCGATCCCCTCTCGGTGTGGTGGCACCCCCGCGCCCGGAACAGGTTTGCGGCGCAAACAGTGTGATAGAATAAACTCGGTAGAATAAAATAGCTGTGCACACGGTTCCGTCGATGTGCGTGTAGAAAATCAACAATATTTTAAGTTCACACTCACTATGGGAAAATAGTATTGAGATGATGGCCAATAAAGATGTAAGGAAGAATAATTCATGCTGTACCGATATATATATATATATATAAATTTGAGATGCAGAAGGATGAGGATACTTCTAACCATATTTTTGGAGCAATTATAAAAATATTGGCATTAAAAGGAGGCCGCGTTAAACAAACGTAAGGTAGAACACCATCAGGCTGCTGGAGAAGCACCGTTTTTCATGCAATTAGATACAAATCCCGCTTAGTCAAGCTATTGCTATTGCCGCTTAGCAGATATTGGAGAAGCTTTGTATCAAGCAGTTGTGTGTATCTTTAGATGATCATAATCGACACAATAAAAAAAAACTGTAAAACTTGAAACAACGTTTATGATATAAAAAAAATACTTTACATGACAATAAACTGCAAAATAACAACAGCATAGTTAGTGATAGCTGCCATCAAACATATTTTTAGCGAAGCATCTACGTAGAATAAACCACACGCTATCATCTTACTGAACAAACGATTCGTTTGTACTACGTTCTTGCAAAGATGTATTTGGCTATCTGTAAGAAAAGAAATCGCTACATTCTGTATATTGTTGTCAATAAGTTTATAAAATGATCAAATTATCTCTGGGATCGACAACCTGACATCCGAAATCTAATTTATTTTTATGTCACTAAATTAATCTGGTTCTTTTGTATCATAATCAACAACATCTTTATTATGCCCTTATTCCAATTATTTTGGTTTAGTATTGGATAATCCTTTCATAAGTCATCATCTCAGTCGTCATGCCATCTTTCACACAATCCGTCCATCGTTTCTTTGCGTTACTTTTTTCTATCATCTTATTAATTTATCTACATAAGAAGGAGGCCTTTGCCTTGCAGTGGGATAGCTATAGGCTGGAATCATTATTGTTTATATATTATACTTTACTTTATTTAATTGTTCGAATGTATTGTCAATCGTAGTATTTTGATAAGAATAAAGCTGAATTAAAATAGTAATTCTTACGTAAATAAACAACTGAATTCTTTTCAGGACAGGTCTCAGACTATTCATCAAAAGCTGTATACATGTCTTAGCTTCCTATACAGATATATAAAACCTCTCACAGTTTTTACTATGTATAATAACATGTGCTATATATATTCTTTGATAAGCAATAGATATACGATACGAGCATACTAATGCGTGTTTTCTTTACCTGTTGTGGGCCTTCGACCTGGTGTCTTATGATATTCTTTTGCAAAAATAAGTTGACTGGTAGAAAATGCCTAAGGCATTAAGTCCACCTCTGTAAGTTTGTGTGCATGAAGTATTAAATAAATGAATTACTTCAGGTAGCCACTGTGTATGATTATAGACAAATATCAAGAGTTTCAAAGGCCGCTCTATATGAGGGGTCTCAATGTGGGTAAACAATTATCGTTTGACAAGCAAAGAAATGAAATAGAAAAAGAAAGGAGAGTTTAGAATGCATGGAAAAGGTTTGGGAGCTTAAAATAAATTATGAAAAGTGACATGCCGATCAAAATTAAGCAAAAAGTTATAGATACCTGCACACTGCCATTATTAACATACGCTAGCCAAACTTGGAAGTTCACACATCAGGCAAAAGCAAACATCAGGACGTGTCAAAGAGGAATGGAAAGGAGTATGTTAAATATCAAAAGAATTCAAAAAATACCCCACATTATAATTCGAAAGAAGACAAAAGTTGCAGACTCTATGATTCAATGCAAAAAGCTTAAGTGGCGTTGGGCTGGACACATAGCTAGACTTACAGACAATAGATGGACCACCAGGACAACATCCTGGAAGGTCCCATCAGGCATCAGAAAGAGAGGTAGACCAGGTGACCGGTGGACTGACGATATTGTACAAGCGGCTGGCAAACAGTGGATGGAGACAGTGAAGAACAGGGATACTTGGAAATCTCTAGAGGAGGCCTTCACCTTCGAGAACGAGGGGCTTTTATATAAATAATAAAATGTATATATATATATAAGGTATCAGTTTAAACATAAGACTCGTAGAACATAATTAGAAATAAGTTTATTTTTGTATTTTAGTAAGTAATAAGAGGCTTTTTAATTTATTATTTATGTACGGTGCACGACGACAATGATGCAGCAGCAGCAAGCATAGCATTGATGATGCATTTGTATCAATATTTAATTTAGTGTTTTAATAGACGCGGTTTGGATCGGACAACTTGCATTTTTATTTCTTGATTCCAGCCCGTTGGCACTCATTGACATTTAACATTACACTGACATTTGCATTGTATTTACAATAGTTAATGTTAAGGTGTCAAAGATCAATACCTAAGTCCCAACAATAGAAATCCACCTATACCTCAGATTGAAATAAGCGAAGTAATAACAGTAACAAAAACTCTTAAACCAGAGAAAAGCCCAGGTTCTGATGGCATCACAAATGAGATATTAAAAACCGATTCAGCAACTCTTATCGTTCACCTGACTGAACTGTTTAACCTCATTCTTGAAACTGGAGAAACACCTACCCAGTGGTCAGAATCTGACATTATCCTTATCTACAAAAAAGGAGACCCCAATGATATAGGTAACTACAGGCCAATAAGCCTGCTACCTACCATCTACAAACTCTTCTGTTCAATAGTAAATAAGAGATTATAATCTACACTAGGAGCGCGTCAGCCTGTCGAGCAAGCCGGGTTTAGAAAGGGATACTCAACAATCGACCACATGCACACATTGGAACTTCTAATTGAGAAATACCGCGAGAAAAAAGACCACTCTACATTGCATACATTGATTACAGTAAAGCATTTGATTGCGTATCACATAAAACATATGGGAAAGCCTAACAACACAAGGGGTAGAAAAAGAATACATTTCTGTAATGAAGAGTTTACTTTACTGACTTACTATTTTATACAATAAAAGCAGGAGCAGAATCAAACTAGAGACAGTTGGGCCTTGGTTCCCGATAAAAAGAGGAGTAAGACAGGGCGACCCTCTTTCACCATTGCTGTTTCTAGCAACACTGGAATCAATAATTAGTCAACTCAATTGGAAGGGTCGGGGTATTAAGATTAAAGATGCATACCTAAGCCACCTAAGGTTTGCAGGCGACTTTCTTTCGGTTTAGTGTAGGGTAGGGTAGGGTAGTGTAGGGTAGGGTAGTGTAGGGTAGGGTAGTGTAGGGTAGGGTAGTGTAGGGTAGGGTAGTGTAGGGTAGGGTAGTGTAGGGGTTTGGGCGTAGATACATGTTCATGGGATCCTGTTCTAGTCTAGGTTAGGTAAGGTTAAAACGGGGAACCCCCCACAGCGCATAGGCCCAGTTCTGACCACCGTAACGAAGTGGCAGACTGGGTACGACCAAAGTGCGCTGTGCATTCGTTGCTATTTTATCTTTTCTATTGCGGTCAGTGACGATTCCGAGTTGAGCTATGTCTACCCCTACGTGGGACGCCCTCGGGCATTTTATCAAGAAAAAGGCCCTTCTAAGGGCCAACCCAAAGGCCCTTCTCAGGGCCACAGCGACGCTTCAGTGTCAGAAGAGCGGACCTTCTACGGAGAAGGGGTGGGCGAGTTGGCGGAGTCCGAAAACGAGTCTGTCGTTTCAATAGCGAGTTCGATGGAGGTCGAGGAAAGTCGATCTCAATCGCGAAAGCGGGCCTTTCTAAAGGAAGGATCCGATGGCTCCTCGGGTTCGGCGAAGGATTCCGCGAGGGAGGCTAAAACCAAAAAGAAGACAAAGACGGCAGCGGATACCCACAACGTGGGTCTCGCAGACGCCCAACGGCAGCTGAGCCTGGCCCGGCGGGAGCAGCTCTAGCAAAACCTGGAGGAGCAGGTTGCTGCTAAGGAGCAGCAGACGCGCGTCGCTCGAGCCAGGAGTGGGTACGGTGCGTCTCACTTCGTCTACACGGACAACTCGTTGGCCAAGCTGGAGCGGATGGCAGTGGAGGACGAGGACGAGATAGTGGTGGTCACCTCCAAGTCCTCCCACCTGAAAGGGACTTTCCAGAAGTCCCTTAAATGCAGGGCCACCAGCATGCGAAGTATCATTGCGGAGCAGGTGCAGAGGCAGTTGACCGACGAGACGTGGCAACTGCAGGCGAGGGTCGATAGCCTGCAGACGGAGGTCAGCCAGCTTAATTTTTTCACTTTTATAAATTAAGCCCGAGACACTCTCTCAGAGATAAATTTAAGGAGATTAATGTAATGTCTGTGCCTTCTCAGTATATTTATGAAAATCTTTTATATGCCCATAAAAATATAAAATTAATTAAAAAATACAGTGATATCCTATAAATAATACTTATATAATATAAATACTAGGAACAAACACAAATTTGTAGTACCTACAACAAGGCTCAAGAAAATAGGTGGCTCGTTTAGATGCCAATGTGTACGCTTTTATAATATGCTTCCAAGCCACGTACAAAATCTAAGTCTTATTAAATTTAAATCATTCATTAAACGTAAGTTGTGCCAAAAAGCTTTTTATAGCATTAAAGATTACATTGAGGATAAAACGGCTTGGGAGTGAGCTCCTCCAATTAATTTTGTATTTTTTTTAAATATTTTGCACCATGATCTTTGTTATTTTTTATAAATATTTCTTTTTTATTTGTTTTCTTGCAATGACAAGAATATTTACTTTTTAAAGTATTATATTATTTTATTTTAATTATTGTGAATGTGAAGACTATGTGGATCATTATTTTGTTTTTAATTTATCTTAGTTAATCATGGTCTGGCAGTTTGAGTAGTTTGTGGCGGCTGGTTTATGTGTTTTTGTTTTTAATACAAATAAACTCATTTTCTTTCTTTCTTTCTTTACCCGAATGTCCTTTCTTTCGTATTGTTCGTCGAATCGTTGAGCTCCTTAAATTCTGAGTTGAGCTGCTCGGTTATTGACAAATGCGTGCACTGACTGGACTGGTCCACTCAATCTGGCTGGTTCTTTCCTCAAAAGACCATTTCAGACCTCAGTCTACATGGTCTTCACATGATCGAACCAAGATTTTGTCAGGACTTTAAAAGAGACTGTGACCTCTGAGTTTGTTTCGGCCTTTCTTCTCAGAGTAGTCAGATAGGAAACGCCGACCTCGTCTAGTTTTAAAAAAAGAATATGATAGGCATGTAAAAGGATATGTAATCCTCCCCCCTAAGAAGGGAAAAGCTCAGGCGCCGAGCAAGCCTGCCGCTACCGCCGCTACTGTGCCCGAGGTAGGGCTTTCGGCTGCTGCTGGCCTGGCTGAGAAGGAGGGCGGTGTGATGTCCGATGGATAGACACGAACATCGCATCCTCCAGGCGAACACCAACCACTGCTGGGCGATCCAGGATTTGCTGATGCAGATCATGGCCGAGTGATTGGTGGACGTGACGTAGCGGTGGTCGCCGAGCCTTACTCAATCCCCAGTACCTGGCTGGGCGATCGAGACGGCTTGGTGGCGTTGGTGGCGTGGTTTTCCACGGACTACCCTCCCCTCTCGCTTTTAGAGAGGGGACCGGGATACGTGGCCTTGGGGGGGGGGAAATGGCTTAGGGCAGTCGCCGGGAGGGCGGCACCACGCCAGGTCAACCCGGCTGCCTCCTGCAACGTCCGGGGACGCGCCGCCGAATTTTGGGTGGCCCCTTTTGGCGTGTCCCTCCTCAACAGGGGGGCGGCCCACACGTTTGTGCGGCGACGGGGAGGATCGGTGGTAGACGGCTCGTTTGCCACCCCTGGTTGCCCGCGTCGTGAACTGGCGGGTGGAGACGGTGGAGAGTTTGTTGGACCACCGATACGTGCGGTTCGAAATCTCCACCAGCCCCCGGGGGGAGGGGGGAGAGCCGCTCGGGCCAATCTCCCTTCCCGCAGTGGGCTCTCACCCGCCTGGACCGGGAGGCAGCCAAGGAGGCAGCCTTTCTCCAGGACTGGCTCTCGCCCCCTGTCGAGCCGGTCCTGGACGTGGACGCAGCAGCGGTCCAGCTCAGGGCGTCCCGGACCGAGGTGTGCAACGCCAGCATGCCTCGGTCACGCCGTCCGCCGTTTATTGGTGGTCGGAGGAGCTGGCGAGGCTCCGGGCAGCCTGCGCTGCGGCCAGAAGAGCCTATATGCAGAGTCGGCGGCGCACTACCCGGTCTCAGGCCGAGGAGGACCGCCTCTACGCCTATTACCTAGAGGCAAAGACGGTCTTCAAGGTTGCTACGTGCGCCGCCAAGGACTCGGCGAGGGCCGAGATGCTGGAGGGCCTCGACAGGGATCCGTTTGGGAGGCCATATAAGGCGGCCGGAACCAACTGCGCCCCTTTGGTCCCCCAGTTACGGAGACCCTGGAGCCGGCGTTGCTGTATGGGGTGGTCCGGTCCTTGTTTCCGCGCAGGACCGAGTTCACCCACCAACGATGAACCCCTCACTGGGAGGAGTAGTGGCATTGCGGAGGTCAATGTCAAAGTCAAAGTCAAATGTGTTTATTTCAAGTAGGCCATTATGTGGCACTTTTGAACGTTAAAATTTACATTTAATAAAAATTGATTCTACCGTGCATTCGGAAATGTAGGTTGTTATGGAGAAGAACGCACAAGAAACTCCATACTTACTCTTTTAAAAAAAAGTTTTATACAATATTTATATAGGTACATACATTAATAAATTGGATGAAGGACGATGTACCCAGCACTACTATACTACATATAGGTATGAGAGAATTACAAGCATTAACAGGTAAATTCCTTTACTTGATAAATAGGAACTTGGTTCTCACGTACTTACAAATAGTGCAAACATAGGTACATTACCTAATTAAACAACAACAGAACAGTGTGCGAGTCAATTTTTTTAAACAAGAAAAAATAAAAATAAAGCGTTACTATAATTATGAATATAATACAAATTAACCATTTTGATTTTGTCCACACCAAAGATAGGCCTATGGAGCAGGACCAGCATGTTTCCAAGCATTCTTATTTTGAATATAATCATCTAATTTGTAATATGCTTGTTTACAAAGTGTGCTTTTAACTATTGTTTTAAATTTTCTTTCATTTAACTTTAATATCTCACAAGGTATTTTGTTATAGAATTTAACACAGTACCCCATGAAAGATGTCTGTACTTTAGCTAATCTATATGATGGTTGATCTAACTTATCTTTATTTCTGGTATTACAATTGTGTCTATCACTAACTTTACTAAAGAGATTTAAATTTTTCCTTACATATATAATATTTTCATAAATGAATTGGCAAGAAACTGTCATAATATTAATCTTTTTAAATAGCTCCCTAAGAGATTCTCGGTGACTTAACTTATATATGGCTCTGACAGCTCTCTTTTGCAATATAAATATTGATTCAATGTCAGCCGCCCGACCCCACAGTAAAATACCGTATGACATAATGCTGTGAAAGTAACTAAAATAGACCAAACGCGCGGTTTCTACATCCGTTAACTGTCTTATCTTTCTAACAGCATAAGCGGCTGAGCTCAGCCGTCCTGCCAGAGATGTTATGTGAGGCCCCCATTGTAATTTGTCATCTAGAGTGATTCCTAGGAAAACTGTTTGATTTACATAGTCCAGCTTTTCACCATTCAATATGATGTCACATTCGCTACTTCTAACATTCGGCAATGTGAATCTAATACATTTGGTTTTTTTTTCATTTAGTACCAAATTGTTTGCCGTGAACCAATTTTGGACCTGATGAATAGACTTATTCGCATCATCAAGATTTTGTGATCGTCGATCTATTTTAAATATCAAAGATGTGTCATCAGCAAATAACACGATATTCGGTTGATTTTGTAATAATTGGGGCAAATCGTTAATGTAAACTAAAAAGAGGAATGGACCCAATATAGAGCCTTGAGGAACGCCCATTGTCATTTCAGACCCTAGTGAGTTTACGCCGTTTACCTGAACTTTAAGTTGTCTGGCTTTCAAATATGATCTAAGTAATTCAAGGGCCGTATGCCTAATCCCATTATGCTCGAGTTTTAACAATAGTGTCTCATGGTTAACGCAATCGAACGCTTTCAAGAGGTCGCAAAAGATTCCAATGGCGTCTTGTGCTTCTTCCCAGGCGTTAAAGATGTTCTTTATTAGGGTGACGCCAGCGTCAGTTGTGCAACGCCCTTTGGTGAAACCGTATTGTTGATCATGAAAGATGGAATGTTTGTTAAAATGACGCAACAATTGGTTGAGCATTTACTTTTCGAAGACTTTACTGAGAACCGGCAGAATTGAAACTGGCCTATAATTATTGGCTTCCTTGCTATCCCCGGATTTAAACAATGGAACTACTTTACTGTGTTTCATGAGGTCCGGAAAAATTCCTTGATCGACACTCGTGTTAAAAATGAAAGCTAAATAGGGTGCAATAGTTTCAATGATTGATTTACATACTTTTACAGATAATCCCCAAAGATCTTCTATTGATTTAATTTTTAGATCTTTAAAAGCTTTTAAAATAGCCTGGGGGTTTGTATGTTGAAACTTAAACTCCGAAGGGCACGCATTTACATTCTTTCTAAGTAAGTCAGCAGAGAGCACGGGTGAGGAGTTTAAAGCTGCTGTAGTTTTAAAAGGAATATTAACAAAAAAGTTTTCAAATTCCTGAGCAACCTCTACATCTGAATGTATGGGACCATGTGCAGTCGCTAAATTAATTTCAGTATTACGCTGTTTTTTTATATCTGTTTCATTATTTATTATTTTCCAGGTAGTTTTTATTTTATCGTCTGCTGATTTTATTTTATTGCTTATATACAGCGCTTTAGCTATTTTGCATGCAGTTTTAAAAGTTTTTGAATAATTCGCAACATATTTATCAAAGTTTGCATTATACATATGTTGCTTTAGGCCATAAAGTTCATATAGCTTTTCCCTGCTTTTACGAATGCCTGGAGTCGCCCAATCGCTAAATACGAACTTGGTGTAGATACTTTTCGCTTTCAGTGGAAAAATCTTATTAAATTGCGTGTTTAGTACTTTAGAAAATTCGGCATAGAACTCATTTGGGTCCCCTATATTATTAAAATTTTGAACACATAACTTACTATTAACGGTATTATTAAATTTTTCTAAATTTTTACAAGTAATTTGTCTAAATTTTATTTGTATTTTTTGTAAAGGTATGTAGGTACTAAACGTTATTGTTTGTCCACTGTGATCAGATGCTAACTTATTTACAATTTCTTTATCAAAGTAATCACAATTACAAAAAACGTTATCTATACAAGTCGCAGAAGAACCTGTCACTCTGGTTGGTTCCATAAAAACATTTTCCAGATTAAATGATTTAAAAAGACCCAACAACCTGATACTGTTAGTGTTATTCTCTAATAAATTAATGTTAAAATCGCCACATATGACAATTGATTTGCTACTAGTACTAACTTTTTTTAACACATCTTCCATTACAGAGTCAAACACAGATAGATTCTGGTAACTTGGAGGTCTGTAGACGCACACTACATTAATTTATTTTTCTACAATATGCTTATCAAGCTCAACATAAGACAATTCAATGGTGTGTTCAACTGACAATCTAACAATGTCTTTTTTTTCTTTAGATTTAATAGAGTTTTTAATAAGTATTAATGATCCGCCATGTATCATTTGTTGTCTGCTGAAATGGCTAACAACACAATAATTTTCATAATTAACGGACTTTACATGATCTTTTAACCAATGTTCAGTTAGACAAATAATATCAAACTTGGTTTTTTCTAAAAATAATTCAATTTCTAATAATTTGGAAGAGCAACCCTGAATGTTCTGATTTAATAATTTTAAAGAGTGTTGCTCTCCTCTCAGCTTTGTACCACTAAATGGATTGCCAGAAGATACCTTTTTACTATGTTCTAATAATAACTGATTATTTACAGGGGTAACTTCTGTTGTCTTATGGACCAGTTTAAATCTATGTTGCTAGTTAAACTAGGCAACACAGGCTCATCAATTAATATAAAATTTGATAGATTTCCTATCAATTTATTTAAAGAATATGCTATCAACATAGCTACCTTACGTCTACATTTGTATGACAGAGAGAAAGCTCTCTGAGTTACTCTAAGTCCTCTAATAAATATATTAGTGTCAAAAAACAATAATTTGTCGTTATGACAAGTTAACATTTGCAAAATGTTATTTAATTTAAAAATACGATTGTTCTCCTGTTCTGAGAAACTATCAGAGTATGGAAAAGCACATACCATCAGATTTCTTAAATTTAATCCTAACAAGGTGTCAATACCGCCCACTATGTCCTTTTTGGTAATACCAGTACTATTACCTAACAACAAAACCATTGTAGAATAATTATCCATATTCGAATTTATAATTTTATTAATCATTTGCTTGAAACTAATATTATGGTAGCAATGATTTGTAGAACTGTAGCTAAGGTAATTATTTAATATTTTTCCAAAGCCAGAACCTATTTCGTCACTAAACATTATTGTTTTATATTCCTGTGAATTGGGTACACAGATTTTTTCTGGAAGTGCCAACATTGGTGGAGACAAGTCACCTTGCAGCGGGGTGGGTGGTGTATGGTTGGCACAGCTGCATGAGGCACTACTCAGAGACTCATACCTCTCTGCATTGTACTTCACCAAGTCCAACAATTCCCCGGCCTCAAACAAGCGCTCACTCAATTGCTGTTGTGAACTTTCATATTTCTCAAAAATATCCTTCAGTAAACACTCCTTATATAGTAAGTCATTTTGGAGGCACTGAGTATCTACATCATATTTTTCCCTACATTTATCTAGTTCTCCCATACAGGTATTTAATCTGCTTGTTATGTTAACACGATCCTTTCTTAAAGAAATATTTAATTTTAAGAGATTTTGTTTTTTCATCGTTCTCCGTGACCGTTTTATATTTTTTTTTATTTTAATATATTTTTTTAATTTATTCTGACTCATGACAATAGGACATAATGGTATAGTGTCTTCACCAGTCAAATCTATTATAAAATTAGACGTACACACTGGTTCTGACTGAAAACTGCCAACTAACTCATTATATAAACTATTAGTTTTTTTACACTGCTCGCTGACCTTAGCAGACTCAGCGATAGATAGGGCCTTATGGGCATTACACAATTCTTGTTCAAGTTCTGAAACACGGTTCAAAGTTAGTTCATATGTGTCACTGCAGTTTTGATAATTTGCCGCTTGATAATGAAGTACCTGGTGTTGTTCGGCTAAGTCCTGGTGCTGAGTATGTAGCTCAGCCAGTTCACTTTTGAGGAATGTGTTCTTATGGACCACATTTTCGACTTCCACCTCACTGTCTGCAATTTCTTGGAGCAGTTTTATATTTAATGCTTTGGAATCTTGCAGCTCCTTCAAGGAAGCTCTCAATTTTACTTCCAGCTCTTTGATTGCAGTGCTGCGGGTCATCATTTTCCTTAATTACCTGAAATATGTGGAATTTAAACTTAATAACAGTGCAGTAGTTTTCTAATATTTAAATAATTTTATATTTTTAGGTAGGAGGTAGATGAGAAAAAGAAAAAAAAAAAAAAAAAACTTTCAAAACTGACTAAAGAAAAGTTTACAAGTTAATAGAGTTAAGAAAATATAATGATTACAGATAGATATGGTTAATAGGACTTAAATGTGAAAGTTAAATTGATAAAAACAAAAGAAAGAACTATTGAAAACACTGCTTTGATCTTGTTAAAATTTAGGCTACAATTTTACTTTATTTCTGTACTAGATTTTTACACTTTCAAGGTAGAATTTTAATAGAAATCCAACAGATTATTATTTATTTTGTGCAGTCAATTTATGTTGTAGTGTTTATTGTCTGGGCTAATGTTATTGTCGTCGATTTTGCTTCCACAAATAGTCAAGCAAAAGGAGACATAAACCGTGCCAGTGTGTGATGGACGTAGCTCAGATAACTGAGCAATATTCTGTGATGTCGTGTAGTGTGCAGATACACTTAATTAGGACAAGAATACTCCCCGGGAATGATGATTTTTTCCTTCCGTTTCAAATCCGTCACCGTTGATGCGACCAGTTGACAGCTCAGCTTATGTTTCCTTGTTTTTCAAACAGTTGCCCAACAAAAACCCACAACAATGATTGGTAATTGAGCTCAATATTGAGTTTTGTCTATTTAATATTAATTAATCCTAGTTAAAACACTTTAAACTATTTTTTTTGAAATTAAATCTACACAGTCGTTTTTTTGACGACTGGCTACCAGTGTTGCCAGCACAGAACCCAGAGTGAGCAGAGGAGGAGGTGCCTCCGGTATCGGCGGAGGCACTTCGCGTGGGGGTTCTGTCCCTCCGTGCGAAGAAGACGGCCCCTGGAACAGATGGCGTCCCCGCACGGGTACAGGTACAGGGTACAGTATTTGTTGTTATAGCGGCAACAGAAATACATAATTTGTGAAAATTTCAACTGTCTAGCTATCACGGTTCATGAGATACAGCCTGGTGACAGACAGACAGACAGACAGACAGACAGACAGACAGACAGACGGACAGACGGACCGCGGATCTCAGTAATAGGGTCCCGATTTTACCCTTTGGGTACGGAACCCTAAAAAGGATAGAAGACACCTAGAAGGTTGTCATTTAATAGAACTTTACTTGTAGACTTCATATTGTTATTCTTATCAAAAAATACAAAAGTTTACAGACGTGTTACTACAGACTAATGACAAATTTATAAGCAATTATGAAAATCCTTTTGGCATCAACATCGACCAGTACCTACGTGACCCGCTGGCATCTTCCTTAACCTACCGTGTGCATACTTGTAGGTTTTGAGCGTACCTATCTAAATCAAAAAAAAGTGTACAAAGATCACCGTCCTGTCATAATCATCTATCGCGGACTTAATACAGGGCCTATTTAGTTTTCGTACCAAAGTTTCCCAAACAACATTTCATTAGGAAAAAACTTTTTAACAAAAAATCAAACCGACTTCCAGAACAAAAAACTACACAGCAAAAACTTAATTTCTTTTCCGAAGTCGGTGTCTTTTGTACCCATTGTTTTCAGGTTTTCGACAACGAATTCGGAAAAGAAATTTATTTTTTGCTGTGTAGTTTTTTGTTAAGGAAGTCGGTTTGATTTTTTGTTAAAAAGTTTTTTATTTTTCTATTTTTAGTTTTGGTAGGTACCTCTAATTAACATGATTATCATTTATAGCCAAAGTACATCTCATGGCAATTCTAATAAGCCCAAACACGTCTAGGATACATTGTTTTATTTTAGAGTTCCAGTGCCTACCTTCCGGCTTCATCATCAGATCAGTTCGATGTTGCCATTTTCATCAGTATCATTTATTTATAAGTATTTGCTTAATTATAGTCGGTTAACTATTCGAGATATCTTATGCCCGTGACATACTTCGCATTTAGGAATTCCAGTGGCCATCTGTGGTCTTCTGCATCAGTTCCACTTCACCAAATGATACTTTCTGGGTGCAAATGATTGCATTGTTGATGAAAATACTAAAATCGCTATGTATTTGCCTATAATATTTGAAGAGTGCCCTCGATTTCTCTAGGATTCCATCATCAGATCCTGACCTGATGACTATGGAACCAACTAGGAAGTATACCCTTTCAGAAAAAAGAAGAATTTTTGAAATCGGTCCAGGCGTCTTTGAGTAAACGGGGAACATACATTAAAAAAAATAAGATTCCTACGAATTGAGTCCTCCTCCTTTTTTTGAAGTCGGTTAAAAAAGGTCCCACGATCAACAAGTTCGACAACTAAACAAAGTTATTGTTACAATTCTGTTACGGTTTGTTATGATTCATATGCAATGCATACTCAACTCATGAAACCTCCATTGCGACTTGTGTACCAACACAAGCCAGAATCGTATCCACCAACGATTCTCTACATATCAGCCGCCACATATGCTACAACAAATGAGGGGCCCCCTGTGCACCAACACATGCCAGAATCGTATCTACCAACGATTGTTTACATAACTGCCGCCACTTATGCTACACCACATCATGAGGGGCTCTGTACACCAACACAGACAAGAATCGCACCAACGACTCTCAAAAATCTAGCGCAATATGTGCTACAACACATGAAGCGCTCTGTGCACCAACACAGACAGAAATCGCACCTACGATTCCTTGTAGACCCATCGCCACATGTTACGCATGAGGTGCGGTCTAAAGTTTCGAGTATGAGTGCACAAGCCATTCATAATCAGATTTGGTCTCACTACCACTGTCATCAACTATGACGTCTAATACTCAAGGAACTTGGTGATCGGGTATCCTTCTCACAAGATTCGCGCTTTCTCCTTAAAGATCTTGGAACATACAGACTGTTAATATGAGGGGAATATTGCCTGATAATATTTGCTTCTTAATATCTCGTGTGAAGGAGCTTCTTGAATTAACTCGGTTCAATATCGTTAAAGTCAGGTTATCAATCGTAACCCTACTTTCACTATCGCTCACTAACTCAGTTATTATGTAAGAAAAACGATCGCAAGATCTACTGCTATCATAATATTACTTTGAAAGTATGCAAGTGAATTCAGATAAAAAATAAGCGAATGAAGACGGTGCTTGTCAATCGTTACGCAACATAAGATCTGTTCCGAATACACGTAAATGACCAGTACCGTAACTAACTCGATACTATTGCGTTGTCCAAATGACTTTACTAACTCGATTTGCTACTTAAAATCACTAGTTTTTCAGTCATTTTGGATATCTCATCTCCTTCTTATGGGATATCTCATCCTAAAGTTCTTACTGAACCAAATATTGGAACTATTACCGCCAATAGGAAACTCTTTAACTACTGGTTTTTTACCAAGTGCGTTTAATTACCTAGTGATGGTGCTAGGTATAACCACTATCAATTTAGTGATCAAACATGAACACTCTTTAAACTCGAACTATCATCTCTTCAAAAGAGAACAGTCGACCTCACTATCGAAATAAAATGGAAGCGACTCACCGAGTATTCCATTCCAAACATGCGCACGCTCGTACCGTTCGGCTACGACCTGTGAACTGCTAGCCTTTTTTTTTTTTTTTTGATCACGCTGGGAAAAAATGCATTACGCATACCCGCCCATTGGGGGAATGGGGACGGGCTATGTGGGACTCCCCGGGCCAGACAAGCCCGGTATACCCACTAAAATAACCCAGCGGCACTCCCGCATCGTCTGTTTGGAGGAGGACTGGGAAACTGGCACAGCCTTTACGCCCAGTCCTCCGCCGACGACCGCCCGCCTTTACAGCGGGGCCTTCACGCCCCTCCCTTAGTGGAGGGGCCCGGGAATGACCACGTGCTCGGCCATTCCCGCCCGACGTGGTGGTGACTAGTGCAATTGTGTAATTCAGCGCCTACATCGAGCGGCATTTAACAAGTTAAACGTTTGTGGAATGTTCTATGTTGATGCTACTTTTCCGTTAAAAATGATCGTGTTACTTGCTCACTATACTTTTGTACTAATGCAGTTCGCGTTTTTATAAATCTGGTAATATTGTGATGTTTATCTTTGTAGAGAGATTGTCTGATTGAATTAACATTTAAGAATTTGTAGTTATCGAATAGTTGTATCAACGGATTCTTAACTCTTATAAAACATTGTTATTTATACTTGTGGTATATTTTTTCATTCTCCTCTCTCCACTACCAATGTAAACGACCTTTACTGTATTCTGTATTTCATGTCACTCCTCACATAACCTACTTTTTCTGTGCCCTTTTTATCCCTCCACCATCATCAAAAAATATAATTATCATGCGTTGGTAACCTGCATTTCAACCTTTTAAACCGACTGCGGGTGGGTCATGTTTTTCGAGCGTATGTAAGTTTGTATGTATGTCCATTTCTACAGCACGCTCTACAGCCCAAACGGCTTGACGGATTATGCCATATGAGGTGTCGTTGGATTCATCTCAATTGTGGGAGTGACATAGGATATATGTAATATGGTAACAAAAAAAGTTACTAAATAGGCCATTCCAAAAATATATATCGTAACAGTTTTATATTCCTATTTTGGCAAAAATTCAAGATATGCGTAACTTTGATAGCAAAATGAATAATCTTCTACCACATAACTTCTTTGCATTAATCTATACTTATAATATAATATTATAAAGAGGACAGGTTTGATTTTTTGTTTGTTTGTTTGTTTGTATGAATTGAATAGGCTCCGAAACTACTTGGCAGATTTGAAAAATTCTTTCACTGTTGGATAGTCCATTTATCGAGGAAGGTTATAGGCTATATAACATCACGCTACGACCAATAGGAGCGGAGCATAAATGAAAAATGTTACAAAAACGGGAAAAAATATTCCTTTTTGAGAGCTTCCATTGCGTGCGCTGCGTAAATGGTTTAAGTTACGCAAATATCATGTATGATGGAATTGTTTCTCTTTAAAAGTTCTAAAAAAAAGTCCGTGACACCATAATGTCTATCTTTTAAGGTGGACTCACAATAGCAAATTTTATGTTCTAAATTTTAATTAGATCAACGCTGCCGGTAGAAACAAAAGTTGGTTGCATTCGTATAGTAGTATATATATTATTTCTTATTCAAATAAATAGTTCAACAAGTTGGTAGGTAGATAGGGTAGGGTAGGTAGGGTAGGGTAGGTAGGGTAGGGTAGTGTAGGGTAGGGTAGGGTAGTGTAGGGTAGGGTAGTGTAGGGTAGGGTAGGGTAGTGTAGGGTAGGGTAGTGTAGGGTAGTGTAGGGTTGGGTAGGGTAGGGTAGTGTAGGGTAGGGTAGGGTAGGGTAGGGTAGGGTAGTGTAGGGTCGGGTAGGGTAGTGTTTTTTTTTTTTTTTTTTTTTTTTTTTTTTTTTTTTTTTTTTTTTTTTTTTTTTAAATACTAATCCCGCTCAACAAAGTTGGCGCCTATTCTGTGCAAATTCTTTTATTCCATTCCTCTTTCATGCTTCTCGTACTTTCATTCTTCATACCAGGGTTCTTCTTGCATACGTCATCTTGTATACAGTGGGTGGGACTCCCACTTTGTTTAAATACTTAAAAGGCAACTTTATTTATTTAGTGTGAGGTCAAAAGACAAAAGTGCTAAATACACAAGGTTTCAAATAAAATAAAATAAAAAGTGCTGTTGATCACAGTAAAATATGCAAAAAGTGCTGCAGATCACAGATAAGGTACAGAAGTGCTTATCATAGGGAAAATCACAATATAAATAAAGCCTTACACTTAGGGATGAGAAGCACAACAGTGCTTTTCACCATACAGACAATCTGTTTTCTTAGGTACTACCCCAGTGCACAGTTCGTCATTGCAGTTTTGTGCGTGCTATTCTATGCTTCTTACAAAATATTCTTATAATACTGGTGAAGCATAGTGCCACTTCAGCTTCGGTTTCGTGCAATGACGGTGGAGGCCACATTAACACAGTACACTAGGAACTTTTCCCTGTGTTGCTTAGTCATGAGCCCATGCAGGCTTTCCTTCGTCAGTCGCCTGTCCAGCTCACATTCGAGTTGGTAGCGTTCCCTGATAAATAACGGGCAATCTACAAGTATGTGCTGGACAGTCTCTGCCACGCCTGGATCGCAGACGCACGATGGGCTCTCCTTACACTTGAAGCGATTCAAGTATTCAGAGAACCCGCCGTGCCCCGTCAAAACCTGCGTGAGAACGCCTGTGGGCCGCACCTGTTTTACAATACGGAAAGCCGCTATGGCATCCGGAAGAAACATTTTCGTCACAGAGGCCGTCTCGCCCGACACATATCTTCGGTTCCATTCATCAAGCGATTCCAAACGGATCTGTCGCTTGATAAATGACACCGGACACCGGTCGTAGTCCGGCTTCCTCCGTAACGACAATGCTGCCCTCTTTGCCAACTCGTCCGCTCGCTCATTCCCCGGCAGGCCCGCGTGGGCCTTGATCCAGAACAAAGACACAGCTTTGCTCTGGCCCACGGCTTTAGCCAAATTGGCACGCGCGTGAACCGCCAGGGGATGGAGAGAGCCATGGCTTGCAAGCGTCTGCAATGCTGACATTGAGTCACTGTACAAACCATAGCTCGTCTCTTGCCGCGTGAGGATCACGTCCGTTGCTTTGCAGATGGCCAGGAGTTCCGCCTGGTAGACTGTGCAGTACGCGGCTAAGCTAAGTTTGAGGTTCCGGACTTCGCCTTCACTATCCCAAATGGATAATGCGGCTCCGACCTTCCCCTCAATCTTGCTGCCGTCGGTGAAGATTCGCACCGCCTGCACATTGTTGCTGTCTAGCAACTGTTGGTCTGCCAGGCACATGAACTCCAGGGGCATTTGTGTAGCTGGATGAGGAGCCTCTGCAAACCCTACCGCACCTTCTATCTCCCTATCTCCTGGTACAAACCGGGATGGCCCTCTCCTCGCTTCATACAGGGCGGCTGCCTCCTGTATGCGCAGATCTAGAGGTAGTATTCCGGACAGTACCAGTGCCGAGTTCAGGGAGACAGTACGGTAAGATTTACAGATCTTCTGGACGAATCCTCTTTGGACCGAGCCTAGCTTCTTCCGTATTCCCAGCTTCTTCGTAGCGGGAGCCCAGGCTGCGGCCGCGTACGTTATTATGGGCTCAATCATAGCAGTGTAGATTGTGTGTATGATCTGTGCGTCCAATCCCCAACTCACTTTAGCGGCGCGGGACAGCTGTTTATAAATGTTAGCTGCCCTCCTGCAGACGTTCGCGGTGTGCTCGTTGAAGGTGAGCTTCTCATCTATGGTTAGACCCAACAGCTTCATCTTCTTAACCATACCAATGTCGACCCCGGCCATGCTCAGCCTTGGGGTATCATACTTGCGCTTGTTGGTTACGACCATCGCACAGGTTTTGTGCGGTGCGAACCTCAGCTTGTTTCTGACGCCCCAACTCTGAACATGGGCGAGGGCTGCATTGGCAGATGTTGAAACTTCAGTCGCTGAGTCCCCATCCAGAACCAAGACGATATCATCGGCGAACGCCTGCCCGAAGATCCCGCGCTGTTCCAATTCCTGCAATAGTGGGTCTAGAATGAGATTCCACAGGATGGGACCACCTATTGACCCTTGAACACAGCCCTTGCTAGTCACTCGCGTGCATTCCTCCCCAGCGTAACGAACCTTGACTTTCCTACTGTCGAGATAGCTATCTAGCAGCCTTCTTATGTTAACCGGGCACTTTTCCTCAGCCAGTCTGACCTTGATGGCTGGCCACCAAGCACTATCGAAGGCCCCCTCTATATCCAGCGACACCAGGACAATTAGCTTCTTCATCCTCAACTTGTCCTGTACGTGCTTCACTAGCGTATAGAGGGCGTCCTCAGTGCTTCTCTGGGGCATAAAGCCAAACTGGCGAGTACTAAACCGCGGTACAAGCTGCCATTTTAAACGCGCTACTATCATCCTCTCCAGGACCTTCCCCAGAACCGGCAGTAGACCTATTGGTCTGTATGCCTTGGGGTTTAGGTAATCGTCCTTGCCCAGCTTTCTGAGAACCACGACTGTGGCCTCCTTCCAGATGTTGGGGAAGTGTGCCAATTCAAGGCACTTATTGTAGAGGGCAAGGAACGCATCCAGGTCCTGGTGGATCGCTCGACTGCAGATATCAGACGTCAGTCCATCCCCTCCTGGTGCCTTTTTGGGATTGAAACCTGCCACGGCGGTCTTCAGCTCCAGCGTGGTAAATGGTGGGTCATGATATTCATCATGAACCCACTCATTTACTCGACTGGCTGCTTCTCTAATTCGCCTGTGGTCAGCGTTATCCTGGTCTACTCTGTCTTCGGGGTAGAACGTATCTGCGAGTAGGGCGGCCGATTCACTTGGGTTGAGGAATACACCATCGCTGCGTAGGGTCAGTTCCTCCTGTCTTCTGGCGGTCCTACCAATCACCCTGAAGATTCCCTCCCAGACCCCTTCCCGATCCTGTTTCCTGCAGAACTCCTTCCAACTGGCGAATTGGGCGCTCTTCGCTAGCATCTCGTATTCTTCTTTGGCCTTCAGGTACTCGTCTACGACCATCGCTCGCCGGACCGGCGCGGCATTGCGGATGCGGTTCTTCAGTCTGGTAAACTTCTTCTTCTTCGCAGTGAGCTCCTCGGACCACCACGGACAAGTGATTTTACTTTTAATACTAGTCTTGGGAATAGAATCTTCACATGCTTTTAAAATACTATCTCTGTAATTTACAATTAATTCTTCTAAGTCTACTTTACTATTTATTCCCCTTATACTATTCAAATTTATATTATTTTCAATTTTAATTTCCCCTAATTTATCTTTAAATGTATCCCAGTCCGCCTTTCTTGTGTTAAATTTTCTGGTCGTCCTGGTGATATTTACCCCTTTATCCCTTTTAACTTTAATTTCGAAAAATATTGTGTTATGGTCTGAGGATGTTGCTCCTGTGTCGACCCGCCAGCCGTCCACCAGGTCAAAAAGGTCGAGCGAGCATAGGCGAGGGTAGGGTAGTGTAGGGTCGGGTAGGGTAGGGTAGTGTTGTGTAGGGTAGGGTAGTGTAGGGTAGTGTAGGGTAGTGTAGGGTCGGGTAGGGTAGGGTAGGGTAGGGTAGGGTAGTGTAGGTAGTGTAAGGTTGTAAGAAAGTATTTTACTTGCTTACTCACCAGCTAGCTCAAGTATGGGTGATCAGCATGAGACTATGTAGGGTATGGTTTCGCATGAAGTTGACTGAAGTAAAAGTCACACAGTTTGGTCAACTAATTTAATTCTTGAACATACAATCCGTCATCACAATTTCTTGAGGTTAAACAAGTACAATGAAACTTACTTTTATTTGGGATACAATTTACCCATTATTTCCAATACCGGAGGTATGATGTCTCAAGCAGTATCATTCGCCTTGAAAACCATAATCAAGCCTCGTGCAAGCTAAAATGTCATTTGTGTTCGGTACCAGATGATGGAGCTCAGATACTGTTTTCTTCAGGAATTGTAGTCATATGTGTAGATGTAGTTATATAGTTAGTTGTTTGACCATTTATTTATTTATATTGGTAATAATAAAATTAATCCTAGGGTGCCCTGCCAAGGAGAGAAAAAAATGCATGATAAGTATCACACACGCACATGTTTTCACAAGTATGGAAATTTAGTTAAATTCAACATTATACTCACAGCTATTGCTGACACATTATCTTTTTGTATTTAGGGCTTGTTCCCTGCCGCCTACGAGTCATGCAGATCGTTTCTTTTTCGCTCTTACTTAATCAAAGTTTTATCGACTGCACTGTCCCAATACTTCCAATGAAAAAAGAATTGTCATTCTTGTCCGTCATTCATAGACATTGAAGTTTAACCCATAGACTTGACATGTCTGGTTTTTCTATAAGTATGTATTTTCAAGAAGTTAATCATTTAATATTTTAGTGTTGAATTGAGTGTTTGTTGAATTAAATTGATACAACCAAATTGTAATTTTATTATATCATTTTATATAACTGCAGATAGCAACGCCATCCCGTATCACGCAATGATCAACTCCCATGCCAAGCTGGTTCTACTCTTTGACACAAGATGTCGCTGTGATACCAAAAATAATCGTTACAGTACATCCTTCCCCGGTTAAAAAATTGTTTCACAATTTTTTTTGAATTTACTTCATTTCCATTTGTGAATCTAAACATGTTCCCTGACAGAAAATGAGGTAGTCCGAAAAAATAATCCATATTAGAACTACCTACATTAAGTTTTATAGAAAAAAACAAAGTTCAAAACCTATTCATCAAAGTTTTAAGTTTATAATTAAGTACTATATGTACTAAACATTAACACATTAGTGACAGACAGACATCTGTCTGAATACAATCGCTAAGAAGTTTATGAAAGTTAATATTTGATTAATTAGGTATTTAAGTTTATTAAATGTTTATATTCGGGTTCTAATCTAAATTATTTAGCCCTTTATTATTTAATTGTAGACTTAATGTCTAATCAAATTAAATTTTACCACAAAAGGTGAACACTGCCATTTAAATAAAGCAAGTGTTATTCTAAGTACCAAGTTATTTTTAAATGTAAATAAGTAAATGTGGACAAGTACCCAATCAAGTTAGATTCATAACAAAAAGTAACATTGCCATTCAAAATGAAGCAAATGCCACATTAAGTACCCATTTGTTGTATAGATGTAGGCTTATACCTCATCAAGTTAGTTCGCAACAAAAAGTAATACTGCCTTTTTTAAATCAGCTAGTATTACATTGAGCACCTATTCGTTGTATAGATATAGGTAAATGTTCAATTATTTTAAGTTTTATAATCAGAAAACCACCTAGTCTTTGCATCATTGTGTTACCTTTCATCCTACCATTCACATCATCCAAAAAAAATCCTTATACCCTCCCAACTTTCATTCATCCCTTTCTTTATTAAATATTTGCACCTCCATTATTGAATTTGGTGCAAATATTGAACCATTAACACAACAATGATCATTAACTAGTCTTCATATATTTTAAAATAATGTATGTAAGTCAATTGAGGACTATTGTGAACATGGACAATTTTAGGCATTCCATGTACAAGAAAACACTAGCTTTAAACTATAGTAGTGTTTGTTGAATTCCGTCATAGGAAACAACATAACATAAATCTACTAAGTGTACTATTATATTGTGTTTCTTTTAATTGAAATAGGAAAAAAAACCTAAAAGTTTAATTATTGTTCTCATGTACAAATTTAGGTATTCTGTGTACAAGAAACAATAGTATATTAACTACAGCATTGCTTGTTTCTATAACATAGCTACTATAGTAATCACAATATACTATTAAATTGTGTTTCTTTAAAGTTGACACAGGTAAAAAAAACCTAATAAGTCACTACTAATTGCTTCAAATAGTTTTAAGTTTTATTTATTTAAGAATTGGGCGCCAGTGGGATCATCATGAAATAGATATAATAGATGTCCCACACTTTCTCTTGGCATCACTAACTTCCAAGAGAAATTGTGATAAAAAGTTATATTTATTTTAAAGTTTAAAAATCAATTATGATAATAATCATTTGAGAAATTCTCATTAAGTAATATTATGAGTAAGCTATGATACGTCTAATTGTAAAAGTATCTACTAAAACCTACTCTTTATTTAAATAAAACAGCTTTGCATTAGGTTCCGAACACATGTGTACCTCATCGGTCAACTCTGGCATTGGAAAATCCATCTGGTTGATGCTGCTACTCTGACACCGACTACACAGGGAATGACACCGCTTGCGAACCATACCTCCAGTTGCTTTTAGATCTGTTGGAATACAAATACATTTAAATACAAGAAAATATTCTTCTATATGAAGTTAGTTTAACAAAATTGCTTTATGCATTTTGAACAAAATCTATATTTTTGTTCTGTATATTTTAATCTTATTAACAGTTAAAATAACTAAGTTAAATAAGAGTGATTTATATTCATAATAACAAAACATCTTCTAGTGCAAAGGTATATGGTTGAAAATAAAACATGTGACCATAACCGCACTTTCAAGTATTATATAATATAATGTTTATGTTTTGTTAAATTACAGTTATTTATTAAGATTAACATAACATTTACTAGTGAAAAGGTATATAGTTTTAAAATAAGACATATGACTATAACCCCACTTTAAGTTTTACATAATATTAATGTTATGTTATTTCAAATTTCAAATTAAGCAATCATGAAGTTAACCCATAGTCTGGTTAAGTTCTTTAGTTCATAAGTTATTGTAGATAGTAGAAACAGTAAGTGGTTATGTACCTCAGTCAAACCACATGCCCCACGTTGGGCGCCAATTGTAAGAAAGTATTTTACTTGCTTACTCACCAGCTAGCTCAAGTATGGGTGATCAGCATGAGACTATGTAGGGTATGGTTTCGCATGAAGTTGACTGAAGTAAAAGTCACACAGTTTGGTCAACTAATTTAATTCTTGAACATACAATCCGTCATCACAATTTCTTGAGGTTAAACAAGTACAATGAAACTTACTTTTATTTGGGATACAATTTACCCATTATTTCCAATACCGGAGGTATGATGTCTCAAGCAGTATCATTCGCCTTGAAAACCATAATCAAGCCTCGTGCAAGCTAAAATGTCATTTGTGTTCGGTACCAGATGATGGAGCTCAGATACTGTTTTCTTCAGGAATTGTAGTCATAATTATGTGTAGATGTAGTTATATAGTTAGTTGTTTGACCATTTATTTATTTATATTGGTAATAATAAAATTAATCCTAGGGTGCCCTGCCAAGGAGAGAAAAAAATGCATGATAAGTATCACACACGCACATGTTTTCACAAGTATGGAAATTTAGTTAAATTCAACATTATACTCACAGCTATTGCTGACACATTATCTTTTTGTATTTAGGGCTTGTTCCCTGCCGCCTACGAGTCATGCAGATCGTTTCTTTTTCGCTCTTACTTAATCAAAGTTTTATCGACTGCACTGTCCCAATACTTCCAATGAAAAAAGAATTGTCATTCTTGTCCGTCATTCATAGACATTGAAGTTTAACCCATAGACTTGACATGTCTGGTTTTTCTATAAGTATGTATTTTCAAGAAGTTAATCATTTAATATTTTAGTGTTGAATTGAGTGTTTGTTGAATTAAATTGATACAACCAAATTGTAATTTTATTATATCATTTTATATAACTGCAGATAGCAACGCCATCCCGTATCACGCAATGATCAACTCCCATGCCAAGCTGGTTCTACTCTTTGACACAAGATGTCGCTGTGATACCAAAAATAATCGTTACAAGGTACGGTAGGTAGGGTAGATAAATGTTTGGTGTTTTTATGGCAAAACAAAGTTTGCCGGGTCAGCTAGTATAACAATAAAATAAAAACCCGACTGCTAAAAAATAATTAACTGAAAAGAGAAAAACAAGTACTACATATAATTTATAATTATAAAGAACCGAACAAAGCTTCAAAACGTCACACACGGACTATGAATCGATTTCTTAATTACTGGATAGGTATTTAACTGCGCATAGGTCGTAGCCTCCCGCAAGGAAAAATCAATAACATGGTGAAGGCCGCTGGATACGCACCCAGCGGTGCGAAAATCATAGGCCTGGTTGATGTCGTGGCACTTCGTGGAAGCATTATGTCCAGTAGTGAACTTCATTCATCTAGAACGATGATAATGATTTTGAACGAGGTTGCTGGTTAAGTCTCACCAATCAATCGCTCTATGTCAAATTGAAACCGATCAACATATTCGAAAATGAGTAAGCATACCAAATGATGAGGACACAGATTAATTTACAACAGGAAACAAATATTGTCCGGCCTACATTTGCAAATCGAATCCAACGCCTACTAAAGAGCACGTTAGTAAATAATACAATAGCCTTATAACTACATGCTTTAAAAAATGCTCTTATGATATTAGTCTACGTACGATATCAGACACAACATTATAGTAAGCATAACAACCATTATTGACATAATAACTTATAAATTTGTCATTAGTCTGTAGTAGGACGTCTGAAAACTTCTGTATTTTTTGATAAGAATAACAATATGAAGTCTACAAGTAAAGTACTGTTAAATGACAAGCTTCTAGGTGTCTTCTATCCTTTTTACTACATTAACACTGTCTCGTGCGTCCGGAAATTTAATATCAATGTCAGTTTTGTGAAAATTATAACAAGAAAAAACATTATCTGTGCTTTATTTATAAACTGTTTAATGATTTGTTTTTACTTTTTGGTGATAACTTTAACCCAATTTGGTCAGCCATTCAAATGGGCCTACTATTTGGTTTATTTTGAATATTTATTCGATTTTGAAGCTTTGTGTTTCATCAATTTATACTTCAGTGGCAAAAGTGTGCGGTTGCTGTCAATTTTGAATGAAATTGACAATAAATTTGATATTAGCAAAGATATGTGGAAACTGAAGATTACCGCATGGGTGTCAAATGTTTTAATTCTATCAAATTGTGTTGCCCTAGTATTGTTCAAAGTCGCATACGATGCGCACTGGTCTCTTATGAGAGGAATTTTTATATCAATATCTGCATTCTTAGATATTGAATTAGTACACATCGCAGTAACAGTTAACATGTTATGTTACCAAACTAGAAATTTGACCTCGTCTATAAAAAATACACATTTTGAACAAGTTAATGATGATGAAATTGCAGTAGATAGTGAAACTGCATTCGAGGAAATTAATGAAGTATTCATGTTTGTAACCGAAGCTTGGAATATTATAAGAAATTCATCTGGATTTATTGTAAATTATTCCTTTTTATTTCACTCTCTGTTTTTATAGCGATTAGGGCTAGCTTGTATTCAAGCAAACAAAAATATGTCCCTGATTTATTTATTGTTCTGTTGTAGATTCTGTGTCACTACGTTACAACCTTTGTACAGTCTTTATTTTACGCTGAAATTCTAATTTTATGGTCAAAAACGCAAGTAAGTATTATTTTTTTGACTTTTTAAACGATTTCCTAAAAAGAAAGAGGTTCAATGTTCGACTGTATGTATTTTTTTTTCTTTGTGACTTTTCAACGATTTTGCCGTCAATTATGCACTAATTTTGAAAATAATTTTGCGTTTGAAAGGGTATACGCCCAAAGTGGTCCGATTATCACCAAGTCAGAATCTGAGGATGTGATGCCATGAAAGTCGAGGCATCTCCTCAAATATTATAGGAATACATATAGCGACTTGGTATTTTCATCAATAATGCAATCAATTTGAACTCATAAAGTAACTTTTGGTGAAGTGGCACTGATGAAGAAGAACACAGATGGCTACTGGATCTCCTTAATGATGAGAATATCACGGGTATAAGTTATCGCGAATATTTAACCAACTTTGATGAAACTAATACTGTACTGATGAAAATGGTTTTATCGAACTGATCTGATGATGAAATCAGAAGGCTGGAACTCTGAAATTAAACAATGTATCCTAGTCGGGGTTGGTCTTAATGGAAGTTTCATGAAGTGTTCTTTGGCTATAAATGCTTTTCATGGAAATTTTAGGTACTTAATAAAACGAAAAAGAAAAAAACGAAAAACTTTTTAACGAACAAATTCAACCAACTTCCAAAACAAAACACTACAAAGCGAGGAACAAATCAAAATAACTTACGTTTCCACAAATAAATAGGTTCTAAAGACACCGATTTTGGAAACGAAAGTTATTTTTCGCTTTGTAGTGATTTAATTTTCGCACGATCAAAGTGACGTTTTTAATAAAATTCTGTCGTTGTTAGTAAGGTGCACCATTGCAAGTGCCATAGGCTACTTTTTATCAAAGATAAATGCACGAACCTTGATAAACTTCACCTAATTTTGAATAACATAACGTTATCGAAGATATCCCACCCATACGCACTAAACGTTTTGGAAAAACTTTCATTATGCGTACAGCTAAGGAGTGGGATTCCCTGCCGGAGTCTGTGTTTCCCGATAGCTACAATCTAGGGGTCTTTAAGTCAAGAGTGAATAGGTTACTTCTAGGCAAGCGTGCTTCACCGTCGACCACATCATCGCTTACCATCAGGTGAGATAGTGGTCAAGCGCGAGCCTATAATTTATATAAAAAAATAAAAAAAACTCTGACGTCGGCATGTACGAACAAAAAGAAGCTGGTTGATTACTGAATTATGGCCAAACTCCTGAAGGTGGATAACCGATACCAAGACCCTTCAGAAGCTGTTTGATTCCGTCATACTCGCGGGAAAATGCCACAGGTATGGTACTCTCCTTCAAGAAGGGCGACAATGCCCGGTTAAAGAATTATAGGGCTATCTCTTTTTTTAGCCAAGTCTACAAGCAGTTTTCAAGAGTCATCACGAATCGTCTCGCGAGAAGATTTGACCATTTGCAGCCTCCCGAAAAAACCGGTTTCAGCACCGTAGACCACATACATTCGCTTCGGCAGGTTATCGTAAACGATATACGATGCCGTAAATGTCTGTCGACGTTGCGTAACTGTTATAATAATAATAATTAAATAAATATAATAATTCTGTTAGTGTACGGAATGTGTTTGTGTGATAATAAACCTATGTAGGTTGATAGTGTACCCTATTGTATGTATAACCTGCGTCTTTGCTTAGCGTTCGTTCACTAGAAAGCCTTATATTCGAACGAGACTTAGGCTGTACTACAGTCTCTTCAACGTTGCCAATGCACCTTCTGCAACGAGGTGTAAGACAGTCATATCTCCGAAACTGCTCACTGGACTTGAGAAGGCTAGGCATCAAACAACAATGACCGATATGTGTTGCCAGTGATGATTTATTTTATGGGATCGAAACTTCGTCGCTCACAATGGGCCTCATGAGAAGACTTAAAGTCCGTTTCATCATCGGACTACAAGACGTACGGCGATGCGCCATCGCTACATGGTAGACATACCACCCATACGCACTAAACGTTTTGGAAATACTTTCATTATGCGTACAGCTAAGGAGTGGAATTCCCTGCCGGAGTCTGTGTTTCCCGATAGCTACAATCTAGGAGTCTTTAAGTCAAGAGTGAATAGGTTACTTCTAGGCAAGCGTGCTTCACCGTCGACCACATCATCGCTTACCATCAGGTGAGATAGTGGTCAAGCGCGAGCCTATAATATATAAAAAAAAAAAAAAAAAAAACTAAAAGGCAATGGAGAGACCTATGCTTGGCGTTCCCTTACGTGATCGCATCAGAAATGAAGACATCCACCAAGAGAACTAAGGTTACCGACATAACCCGAAGAATTGTCAAATATAAGTGGCAGTGGGCAGGGCACATTGCTCGCGTAACAGAAACCGTCCATTGGGGCCGAAAAGTTCTGGAGTGGCGACTGCGTACGGAAGACGTAACGTTGGAACGCCTCGCTCTAGGTTGTGCGACGACCTGGGTAAGGCTGCGGGAGTCAGGTGGATGCGAGAGACACAGGATCGATCAGTGTGGCAACGCTTGGGGGAGGCCAATGCCCAGCAGTGGATGTCTTTTGGCTTAAATGTTGATGATGATGAATACTCATAATTTAATTTGTACATTCTAGAGTAAGAAAAAGTATGAAAACATGGTACTAAGCCATGCCGTTGGTATGGTGCTACTGTTATCGAAAGCATTCTTCGTGGAAACGCAATTATGTGTTGCTTGTGAAGGATTTTACAGAGAAATCACAACCGCTCATACTAATGTGATTTTGAAATTATCTCAAAACAGTAAGTATTTATTTATCATTATAAGAGTAGCTAAAGTTCTTTAAAATAATAAATTGTTCTTTACTGATCGGTTTGTTTTTAAACTCATGAATAGTTGGAGGAATAAAATCCAGATCCCTCACACAGACAGCGACCTGTTACGATACCTACATACACATGTAGGTACGTACTACCTGCATGCAAATTCCTTTTTTTTTTTTATAATAATGCTTTATTAGTTAAACACACAATAAAAACCAACAATCAAATTACAAAAGAAAAAAGACAAATCTAAAAAACAATCCAATAACAGCAAATTTGGTTTTGATTTCAGTATAAGAATCGCAGCAGACATCCTAGCTAGGTTACAAAATAACCTGTGTTAAGGATGCCAGTTCCATTCCTCGATAGGTTAAAATTATAGATTTATCAATTTAAGAGGAGCAATTTGTCTCGAATGAAATGCGGTGGTAGACAAGAGCTATGTTTTCGAATTTAAGTAATACATATGAAAAGATTACTACTACGAGTACTATATAAAGATTTTATATATTTGTCGCATCAAGGCTGGCCGATAGATGCAAACCATCGGGAAGTCAGAAAGTATTCCCTTAGGTTAAGACATCGTGTGTGGGCAGGTCGTTGGGTACAATCGTGCAAATGAAATCACAGAAGTTATTCGATACACTGGGTTTATTTAAATAGTCACAACTCGGTTACAATCTTGCTTACTAATATTACGGATCGACACTGATTCTACGACGTGTTCGCTCTACGGCTGTCAGAACTCAACTGCCATATTCTACTATCCCCACCACGCAAGTGGTTAGAGGAAGCGCGCCAATGCGTAGTTGTTTTGCTTTGCCGCCAGATGGCGTGCTTGCGATTTGTTTTAACGTCCATACTATTGACTAAATCCGACACGGCCATCCTGCGAGACAGGCGTCCTCGTCTGTTCCTCATTGTCAGGGTTAACAGTGTATCGAATCATGTGGAAATTCTCATGAATGTCCTCAGCCCTTGGGGAAAGCTGAGGGGTCTGTCAGACTCCTACTGACTAAAACCACATGGTGTTCTCTAGGCCGTAATTTCTCTTGAGAGGCGAGCGTGGAACACAACACGTCGCCTTCTCGGGCCTCTCTCAGGTGACAGATCCCCAAATCTATCACCCGCAGGCATCATCTTCTTGTCCTTGCTCACTGCCATCTCATGTCGTGTTGCGCCACACGTCCTCTTAGTCTTCTCCGACCCACCAGTCTCCCATCATACAAGGGATGTTTTTCTGAAACACAAAATTTCCAAACAGTATTCACTCGACCAATCCTGACTCATACTCTAGAGTGAGGAAACATTTCAAAACAATCAAACATGATCATTTAAATCTCTGTTCACCATTGCAAGGAACAAGTAATTCTATTTTCAATTTAAAGAAAATAGCAACTTAATCATCGATCTGGTACCTAAAAGCACCCAATCTTCGTGATTATAAAGTCCAAGTACCATTGATAGTCATTAATATCACATTAAACGAAACAAAAGAAACATAAGACACCAGGTATCTTATTCACGATCTTTAGCCATCACATAGCTCTCCTAGCTATCTCTTAGCTCTCGTAGCTATCTCATAGTTCTTTGCAATCACAATTGCTCTACTCGCACATCCTCACGATGTCGAGTAAACTCAACTCTCTGAACTTAGAACCAGTTCCACACAGACATTTAGCCTGTCGTATGTTAACCATCTCAATTGGTACTTGAGCTTTTTGTATCTTACTAACACAATCTACGCATAGTAATCAAAATTAGAAAACCAAAAATATTTCCATTTTCGTAATGAAGGCTTGACGATTCGAACGTCATCAACATTAACATGGTGACCTCTACAGTGACAGTTTACTTTATTTTAACCTCATAACTCAACAGGGATCCTCTTTAAGGTTCCTTACACAAACGTGTTTTTTACTCCGACTTACAGGTGCCCTACAGGCCCACAGTTGCTACAAAGACCTCCAGTTGCCACACTGGCCTACAGTTACCATATAGGCCTCCAGTTGGCACACTGGCCTTTAGTTGCCATAAAAGCCACCAGTTGCCACACAGGCCAACACACAACGCTCGGCTAGTCCTGACCAAACTAGATCATTGGGTTCGTGATAATAGGGAAATTTTGGAACTTTGATCTTTAACTAAATCATTACCCTGGGCCATGTACCACCAGTCGCTTAAATCAAACTTTAAAACTTCTTCTGCAGGGAAAACTGCCAAGCTTACAGAAACCCTCGAGTAAAACCTCTAACGCCACGGCTCTGTAGCCGAACAGCAATTATATTGCTCTCACACAACGGTCTCTCAAGACCCCGACCTCCGCCAGAATCCACTGGTACGGTCAAACATAATACGGCTGATAGACTCAATTACTCGACATTTTAAACTTGCTCATCCTCATTAAAATCCTTTTAACATCAACATCGACTGGTACATGACCCGCTGGCATCTTCCTTAACCTACCGTGTCCATACTTGTAGGTTTAAGCGTACCTATTTAAAGCTTTCGGTGTATAACGATCACTATCCTGTCATAATCACCTATCGCGGACTTAATACAGGGCCTCTTCAGTATCGTACTAAAGTTTCCCACACAACACTATTCATTAGAAAAAGGTCCGACGATCAACAAGTTCAACTAAACAAAGTAATTGTAACAATTCTGTTACTCTTTACCATAATTCAAAGGCAATGCTTACTCAACTCATAAACCCTCTTCAAAAACCCATCGCCACATGGTACGCATGAGGTGCGGTCCAGAATTGGTCTTATGAGTAAACATGTTCATCAGATTTGGTTTCACTACCACTGTCATCAACTATGACGTCTAATCCTCAAGGAACTTGGTGATCGGGTATCCTTCCCACCAGATTCGTGATTTGTACTCAAAAGATCTTGGAACATACCGACTGTAATAAACGGGAAACATCTAGCCCTGATAATATTAAAGAGCTTCACGAATTAACTCAGATCAATATCGTTTAAACCAGATTATCAACAGTAACCCTTTACTATCGCTCACTAACTCAGTTTTTATGTACGGAAAACGATCGCGAGATCTACTGCTATCATAATATTTACTTTGAAAGTAAGCAAGTGAATGCAGATCTGAAGATGGTGATTGTTAATCGTTACGCAACCAGATCTGTTCTGAATACACGCAAATGACCAGTATCGTTACTAACTAGATACAATTACGATAGCCCAACGACATTACTAACTCGCTTTGCCACTGAAAACGACTAGTTATTCAGTCATTTTGGATATCTCATCTCCTTCTTATGGGATATCTCATCCTAAAGTTCGTACTGAACCAAATGTAAAACTAGGAAAGTACTAACAAGCCAATAGGTAACTTATTAGCTACTTGCTTTTTACTAGGTGCGTCTTAATTACCTAGTGATGGTGCTAGGTATAACCACTACAAACCAATTCAGTGTTCCAACATGAACACTCTTATAACTCGAAATAGCATCTCATCACTAGAGAACATTCGACTTCACTATCGAAATAAAATAGAAGCGACTCACCGAATATTCCATTCCAAATTTGCGCGTGCTCGTACCGTTCGGCTACAACCTGTGAACTGCTAGCCTGCCTTCGGCCTTAACCTCTCAGATGTTGACACGTCAACCTTCGTGCTTAGCGTCTGAATCGCTAGCCTGCAGCAGAGACCTCAGGCTGCGACACAATATGGTATCTGAAACATGAAAAATATTACGAGAGTATATATTCACACGGTTATCTTATCCATACATATCTTTGATGGAAATTAACCGGTGCACTGGTGTAGTAACCTAAACCAATCAATCTGCCTAGCCTTTTCCCAACTACATTGGGGTAGGCTTCCAATCCTACCGCATTCAGCTGAGTACCAGTGCTTTACATGAAGCGATTGCCTATCTGACCTCCATAACGCAGTAACTGGGTAACACGGTACCCCTTGGCAAGACTGGTGTCAGATCTCAGGATTCTGACTAGCCGTAACGACTGTCAAAGATCTTAAAATGACAGCCGGAAACAACGGCTAAACGTGCTTGCCGAGGCACAAAGGAAACCCGGTATGTTGAAATAGTCACCCATCCACGGACCGACCTCGTCAAGCGTTGCTTAACCTTGATGATCGACCAGTGCGGCTGTTATTATGTAGCCACGAGCTTCTAGTAGTAGTACTAACCTTAACCTGCAAAATGTGTTACTATGGACACCGAATGTGAGTGTAGAGTCCCTTGACCAAAACATGAACCACACATTACAGTGTCCCAAGTGCCCAGGTAGGTATATGAGCTTTAGAGAATCAAATTAATGCCATAGCATTTTAAGTCGCAATTAACGAGGCCTGGTAGGGTTTTACCACTTTTTAGATAGTTTGGCCGTCCAACCACAAAAGAGGAATATTATGCTTCTTCTGAAACTTAGTTAATCTCAACTACATAAAACTAAGGCTGTCAGTACTCAACTGCCATATTCTACTATCCCCACCACGCAAGTGGTTAGAGAAAGCGCGCCCATGCGTAGTTGTTCTTGCTTTGCCGCCAGACGCTTGCGATTTGTTTTAATGTCCGTACTGTTGACTAAACCCAACATACATAAGTATCCGTGAATTTAATAAGTAACTAACTAAGCTATTAATGTGATAATAAAACACCTAAGTAAACAGAAACTAGTTATATGTTTTCCCTAATCTAAACATACATACATAAACTTACGCTTTTTTTGGATGGGGGTAGGGTAGAAACTACCTGCTACGTTATATTCACGTTCATACATGTTCACGCACGCTGGTTATGACATGCACGCACGCTGGAATTTCTGAAGAATATCACAATAAGATCTATTGCTGACGATACCCGGGTGGTGTAAGTACCAGCGGTAGCCCTAGGACTGTATCCTGCTGTGGTTTGACGTGCTTTCCTTACGCTCTGAGTCCGATGACTCTGCTGGTGGCACACGCCACCACGCATCCCTGAATGCATTAAGACCAAATAAATAAAAAGCGGGCGTTTTTAAAAAAAATCTTTTTGCACGTGTTTTTGGCCATTTTTTGCGCTTATCTTTACTTAGCCGAAATCTTTGGCGCCTTTTATTTATTAACCTTTTAACCCTTTTATTTATTAACCTTATAACCTATTTACCCTTGTTCTCGTGGTGGTTTCCTGGTCCCGTGTCCAATCCCGCGTGTGGCCGGGGGGTGTAGGGTAAAATATATATAATATAGGAAGGGACAACAAACGTGATCTGGTGGTATGCCCGCCCAACTGCGATCCACGTTCCCGACACGGAAATACCTCGCTACGCATGAAATATACCCAAATACCAATGTCCGGGCAAGGCCACGAATGGACGCAATTCCAATAACGATGGGCCGATTATTAACAAATTACAATAATATCAAAGCAAGACCATACCGTATTACGTCTAGCCATGACCGTCACATTTTTACGAGTCCTTTATAAAGGCAACTCAATCAACAGCAGTCAAAATCTATGAAAGCGAGCTGACACAGTGTTGCAACAAAATAACAAAAGAAGGAACGAAACGTTTTCGTTTCGAACAGTGTACTTCGTAATCCCTTTTGAATTCGGTAGGTGACGTCATTTATCTTAGTAATTATGCGATATGGTCCATCCCATTTTGATTGCAATTTTGGCGATTTTTATTTACTGCGTACCAGGTTATGCAACCATATCAGAGATCCTTCATCGAAGCCCTGTTTGTTCGCCTTCCGACCGTAGTGAGTCTTCATCCTCTCAGATATCTGTTGACCTGTCTGTCTGATGTGGTCATATAACACCATTCATCATGTTCCATCTGTTACACTACCTGTAACACTACGTGGATACTCAGGTGGGATACCGATGATTAAATCTGCAGGTAATCGTAGTTTTCTTTTCAAATTACTAAAGCTGGTGTTAATGTTGTACTTTCATGAACAGCACTGCGATATGGCAGGAGAAATGTTATCGTTTTCTCTCAGCGACCATGTCTCAGCTGCGTAAAGGAATATGGGGAACACTAGTGGCCGTATGAGCCGAGCTTTCATGGTTTTGGTGACGTTGCAGTTTCTCCATACTTTCTTCAGTCTATCCATGGCAGGCCTGGTGATAGCCAAGTGTCGCTTGATTTCGTCTCCGCAAACACCGTGAAAAAAGCTTTAACACCCCGTAAATCGACTTTTGGGGGTAGTTTCGGAAAACTAATAATAACAACCTTTTATTTAGGTTAGTATTTGTTTCAAGTTTATTATTCCAAAAATAAAATTCTTCCATACAAACTTCACTATCCCCTAAATCATCTTTCGGGGGTTAGTTTCGTAAATCTAATAATGACAACCTTTATCATTTACTTAGATTACAATTGTATGCCAAGGTTCAAGAATATTAGCTGAAGAAATTAGATTTTTGACACTAACTTTCAACCCCCTTTTTACCCCCTTAGGAGTAGAATTTCCAAAAAATCCTTTCTTACTGCTCATTAACTTCACTTGAGTAAACTTTCTAATAAATTTTGTGCTTCTAGGCTTAGCGGTTTTGGCTCTGCGTTAATCAATGAGTCAGTCAGTCAGTTTCTTCTTTTATTTATATAGATAGGCTATCTGCCCGCCCCGGCTTTGCTTGGGTTAATACAGATTTTGTGATTTTCGATCTACTTCTTCGTCATTCTGAGTTCCTGGTAATTCGCATCTTTACCAGCCGAAATTTATATCAAATACTCAGGTCTACTGTCCCATAAAGCTGTGAAAAAATCAAACTTCTATGCCAACGCAATCAAAAGATACAGCAGTTTAAGCCGCAAATCTCCGCAAATTTTCGACACTCGCAAGGGAATCAAAACCAAGGTACTGCCCGTGAACTCAGAAACTTGAAATTTGGTACGAAGCAAAGTCTTATAGCACAGATAAAGGGAAAATTGCGAAAACCGTAAATTTTTAGAAACATAATTAAAAAAAAAAAAAACGGCCAAACACCGGCCGGCCGGCCACTTTTACTTACAGGTTTGTCCGGAACCCTCGGTGCGCGAGTCAGACTCGCACTTGGCTGGTTTATTTTTATTTCGCAAAATACAGCATTTTCATCGACGGTGATAACTAATAATTTATCACCGTCGATGAAAATGCTGTAATTTTTATGTTTGATGAAAATGCTATAATTGAACCTCTGGATGTTCAAAAGTTTGATATTACAAACTGTACCGGGTCTGTACTGGTAGGCGTTCTATATACGAGTAACTGTGACTGTGGAAAATTTTCAGGATACATGTACCTTGTACAATTGTACAGGTTTGTGTGGTAAAGTTATTTAGAAAGTTTGGCAATCGTACGTGGTTGATAAATTTATGAATATAATGTGATTTACAGATGAAAGCAGGAAGCTGTGCAAGAATTTGAGGCGCGTGTACCGAGCATCGTTCAGTAAGATGCGCGCCTGTCGACTGTTCAACATAGACGTGTGTCTTCTTTTGCATCTGGTGGCACTTTACCGTGCAGAGATTTTGCATTTCGCATTTCTAATATCCTGGTACCGTTAAAAGTTTTATGTGAAAGTTTTCATTTAGATTATTGTAACATAGATCGCCCGCTTGTTTTACCTATTTGCTTGCGAGAAATCATACAATCTTTTTAGGGTTCCGTACCCAAAGGGTAAAACGGGACCCTATTACTAAGACTCCGCGGTCCGTCTGTCTGTCTGTCTGTCTGTCACCAGGCTGTATCTCATGAACCGTGCCAGCTAGACTGTTGAAATTTTCACAGATTATGTATTTCTGTTGCCGCTATAACAACAAATACTAAAAACAGAATAAATTAAATATTAAAGTGGGGCTCCCATACAAAAAACCTTTTTTTTTTGCCGTTTTTTGCGGTAATGGTACGGAACCCTTCGTGCGCGAGTCCGATTCGCACTTGGCCGGTTTTTTTATCTTTTATGTGGCTGGAAACAGTTTTATCAGATTCGCACCTGATGCTATGAGTCATTTTCTAAACAGTGTTATCAAAAAAAAACATGTTTTTTTTATCTGTTTTGAGAGAGAGATCTTAACTTTAACTTTATAGAGGCTGGCTAAATACGATATACAATTTTAAATTAAGATATTTTGTTATGAACCAAAAAAGCCATTTTTCCGTGGTTCTAATGAAGTCTTTGCAATTTTGTGTGGTAAACAACATCTGACAAATTGCCGAAATTTTTCGGCCTAAAAATAGAGCTATGTCAAATCAAGGAAAACAGAATATTGATAAAAAACTGGGCAAGTGCGAGTCGGACTCGCGCACGAAGGGTTCCGTACCATTATCGTAAAAAAACGGCGAAAAATCACGTTTTTTGTATGGAAGCCCCACTTAAATATTTATTTTATTCTGTTTTTAGTATTTGTTGTTATAGCGGCAACAAGAATACATAATCTGTGAAAATTTCAACTGTCTAGCTATAACGGTTCATGAGATACAGCCTGGTGACAGACAGACAGACAGACAGACAGACAGACGGACCGCGGAGTCTCAGTAATAGGGTTCCGTTTTTACCCTTTGGGTACGGAACCCTAAAAAATGTACATTAACAAATTACGAGTTGAGAATTACGATTAGTTATAGAACTGACCGATGCAAAGTTCAAAAATCACATCAAACGTGTCCTTATTAAAAAAGCATATTATAAAATCAAGGACTACGTTGAAGATAAAAATATTTGGTTTTAGTTCCTTCTGCGCATGCGGCTTCCCTGGTAACTCATAAACGGCACAAATATGTGGATGTCTCTAACTATTCTCAATCTCATTTTATCTTCATTTAATAAGACTTTTTACAATGGTTTTCAATTATCTTTATAGCCCTTTGCTAAGAATAGTTACAGCACTGATAACAACATTTGTGGCACATGTCAAATTTAGTCTTGTTATATTTTGTATAGATTATTTTACCGATTGTTTTGTAAATGTGTGAACATTGTAGGCCTTCTAGATTTCTAGATTGTTAACATTTGTTAACATTTTATGTAGTTTTACTTTTTTTTTAAATCTTTTGTTTATTTATTATATAATCATTTTTTGTTTTAGTTTCTTACGACTTATTGTCGGGCCTGCGTTGTCCCCCCATCTAAGTACTGCTGTAACATGGAAATATTGTAAAACCAAACAATTTTTTTAAAAGAGTGACACCTTGGAGTTTCTTGCCGGTTCTTCTCCATAGGAATCGACCAACCCGAACCGTGAACATTTTGTCGACGTTTTATAAGTGCCCATGTAGGCCTACGTGACATAAAAATTATTGATTTTGATTTTACGATGAACGGTGATCCCCAAACTAGACATTTGCCGGTATCATAGTGGTCAGGATTGTGACAACTACTGGACCGATTTTAAAAATTCTTTCACCAATAGAAAGCTACATTATTCCTGAGTAACATAGGCCATTTTTTAATCCCGTAACGGGTCCTGTGGGGTGGCCCACAGGAGCGAAGCCGCGGGGAACAGCTAGTACATTATAAGTTCTTAAAAAATACGTAAAACGAAAATGCAAAAAATATAAAACTGCCTTTGGCCTTAAATGTAAAGGTTGGCAAAAAAAAATTGTATGCATCCGAATTGGCCACCCTATATATACGCGTATGTCAGTATGATAGATAATATCTTAAAGATATATATCAAGAATCTTTCAGGCACACTCTGTCTCATATATTTAGATTTGTTCTATGGTAGAATAACTCAGTGTGAAAATATTGATGGCTTGTTTTTAATAATAAATTTAACTTTACTCTGATAAATGACGAAACAACCAAATTGTTAATCAAAATACTTATAACATAACAGCTGATATTGATTATAAAAATGCTGTTATTAAGAAACGTTGTGTTGTTGTGTCTGGCACTAAGTGTGAAGTCTTCGACGGTAACAGTAAGCGTGAGTGAGGGCCTGTTGGAGGGAGAACTGGAGAATAATGAGTACGGCGGGACTTACTACAGCTTCAAGGGAATACCGTACGCTCAGCCGCCACTGGGAGACCTGAGGTTCAAGGTAACTGGATCTCTGATCTGTACAGCACAATGATATGATGCTCTAGTTCATACATAAACTCACGCATTTTTAGAAGACAGAAACTAAAACACGCAACCTCTTGCTTCATTTACTTTCATACAAATAGTCATGCACTCTCGCCGGTTATGAACCCTGCATTCTGCACCCCTGGCCTTTCTGAAAAACTAGTACTCTGTCCCATAAGAGGTGCGTTGTACTCATATCTACGCTGCACGTATATAATACGATGTATGAACGTAAACGCAGCACAAAGAGTATGCTAGGTGGTGTTCTGTATTTTCGGCCTACATCCATAAGAAAAGGAGTAAATTTGTACTTATTCCTATGTATGTGTATAAGCCAATACTGCATTGTACATGGTTTTCAAACCAAGGTTACCGATATAGCGCGAAAAATTTTCTAACTTCAGTGGACATTAATCGCAGAACTGGTGGTCGATTGGGCTTAAAAAAATTGGAGTGGCGACTACGTACTTGAAAACGCAGTAATGAAAGGCCTCCAACTAGGTGGACAGTAGACCTGGTAAAAAATCCGGGAAATGCGGGAATTGCGGGAATCCACTGGATGCGAGACGCACAGGTCCGGTCCATGTGATGACACTTGAGAGAGGTCTATGTTTAGCAGTGGAAGTCTTTCGGCTGAAATGATGATGTGTTAGCAAACTCTAATAGCGACCATTATTGCCACGCTTAATGATTCTTTAAACAAAGTTGGCCCAAAAGTGAACTTTAAAATCACGTAAAGTATTTTGATTGTTACATCACGTGTTTGCGTTGATATCGCAACGTATTCTGATAACAAACTTTATCTTATATCAAGTGCCGATGTAGTACGATCAAGTATGATACAGCGACTGTTTGAGTGGTTTGTAACAGATAAAAATAGTTTCTTTGTCATATAATGTGTTAACACATAACTAACACTTCGCCCGCGACTTCGTTCGCGTGATCCGTATTTTTTCCTACAGGTGTTTTTTAGTTCACCCTCTTAAAGGTGGAATTTCCAATAACCAATAAATACATACATTCTTTTTATCAACCAACAGCGTAAATCTAAAATTTCATGTGTCCAATTTACAAACTGGAAATTTCATACAAACTTTCAACCCCCCCTTTTAACCCCTTAGGGGTGTTATTTCCAAAAATCCCTTCTTTGTGCTCCCCTACATCATAAAAAGAAGCCCTGTACAGTAAAATTCTTCAAAATCTTTAACACCCCCTAAATCGTATTTTAGGAGTAGTTTTAAAATACTATTAATGACAACATTTACTTAAACCTATTTAAGTTAAGTTTATTACCCCAGAAATAAGATTCTTCAAAAACACTTTAACACCTCCTAAATCGTCTTTTGGGGGTTGTTTCAAAAGACTAACAATGAGAACCTTTAATGGCACGTGTCACACTTAAAAGCGTAGAAATTTCACGCAAATTTTCACCTCCCCTTTTACCTCCTTAGGGGTGGAATTACCAAAAACCAATAAATACATGAATTCTTTTTATCAACCAAGAGTATAAATTTAAAATTCAGGTATCTATCCAACTCACAAACTACACAAATTTTATACTCATTGTTTTTTTATTAACCAAGAGCATGAACCAACAATTTCAGATGTTTTACCTTCCAAACCGAAGAAATTACACTTAAACTTTCAATCCCTATTTTATCCAATTTGGGGTAGAATTTTCAAAAACCAATAAATACATGAATTATTTTTATCAACCAAGAGCGTAGGTAAATCTAAAAGTTAATGTCCAATTTAAACAACGTAAATCTAAAATGTCACGTGTCCAATTTACAAACTGTAGAAATTTCATACAAACAGAAAACAGTTTACGAGTGAGACAGTGTCTTAATTATATAAATCGGTCAAGCGGTTTAAAAGATATGAGGTAATAAAGAATATTACATACATACAAACATACATACAAGATACGCGCGAAACACATAACCCAGTCGGGTAATAAAAAAAAAACTAACATTAAGTCGAACATAGAACCTGTGACATTTTTTGACCGACTTTCCAAAAAGGAGGTTTTTGGTAAGTCGATTAAAAAATGTCCCATAGCAAATAGCATGATAATAGCATAAATGTTAATGGACTGGATGACTATGGATTTCTTGTGCAACATTTGAACCAAATCTGTTCAGTAGTTTCGGCGATTAAAGTAATCAGACAGAAAAAAAACAAAACGTTTATTTCAGTACCAACTGGTTTACATTAGTTTATGATTGATATGAGACAGGCAGGCAAAAAAAAACCGCTTAAGTACGTGTCAGACTTCACAAATGTAGGGTTCCGTACCAAAGAAGAAATCTGATTTGTCAATATATTGGTATTTGTTAGTAAAGTATAATAGTGATGACGTTGTATTATATGACACACCCTGTTAGATGCCAGACCGGGCACGTACGCACACGCAGCGGTAATTGCTGCACATGCACACGCACGGCTGGTTGTATTTATTTACAAACAGAAAACAGTTTACGAGTGATTTTAATCGCATTGGAGACAAATTTGGATACATAAGACTCGCGCCCGGCATAGTTTAAGATATTCACTGCATTATTCTCTAATATTATTAATATCATGGACCCACTCTCTTTGTAGCAGCAGAAGATTCTTGGCATAGTAGCAACACTAACGCTTCTTCATCAGAAGAACTGCTATTGTCTGTCGGCCAAGAGTCCATAGCACAGGGTATCCTAGTTTGGATTCCCTTAACCTTTGTACTTCCAATAATTGTAACACAGTATAGAAACAAAATTGTAATTTATTTAAGAAAATATATATTACTACTACTATATTGTCTAAGTGACGTGATGCGTGCGCGCTGCAACGGTCCCGGTGTGACAGGGTTCGCACATGCGTAATCCCATCGTTTTATGCGCTAATATGTACAGGTTTTTTGCCAGGCACTTGATCATCTACGCTGTGAGATCTGACAAAGCAAATTCTATAAAGTCATTATCTAACACGGCCAATTCACACACCAGTTTTCCATTTAGTTTTAAAATTATGTGCGACAATCTCTAAGCATTTTTGTTTGGCTTTGAATTCAGTAGTTCTTTCTTCTTCACCAAAACACTATCATTTCACAGGCACCACAACCAGCACAACCATGGGAAGGAGTACGCAATGCAAAGAAGTTCGGTTCCAAGTGCGCTCAGTACGAACTCTTTGATGATGTCGATAAAAACCAACGAAGTGGCGATGAAGACTGCTTATATCTGAACATTTACACACCTGACGTCAAACCCGACAATCCTATACCTGTTATGTTCTGGATACATGGAGGAGGTTACGTATCAGGCGCTGGTGAAGATAGTGAATATGGTCCCAAGTTCCTTGTAAGAAAAGATGTTATTCTAGTCACGATTAACTACCGACTTGAAGTATTTGGTTTCCTTTGCTTAGAAACAGAAGACGTGCCAGGAAATGCTGGTCTGAAAGATCAGGTGGAAGCCCTTAGATGGGTGAAGAAGAATATTGCCAATTTTGGTGGTGACCCAGAAAATATAACCATTTTTGGTGAAAGTGCCGGCGGTGTCAGTGTCTCCTACCACTTAATATCGCCAATGTCTAAAGGTTTATTCAAGAGAGCTATAGTTCAGAGTGGCGTCAGTCTTTCCTACTGGGCACAAGCATACAAACCACAAGAACGAGGTTTCGCACTAGCCAGAAAATTAGGCTTCTATTCTGATGACGTTAAAGAAGTTTATGAATTCTTAAAAAATCAGCCAGTCGATTCACTTATACAAGTCAAGGTTCCTATAACTTATTCGGAAAAAGTTAGGCCCCATATTGAAGTTTATTTCAGTGTGGCTGATGAAAAAGATTTTGGAAACAACGAGAGGTTTTATTATGGAGATATGGTCGATGTAGTGTCAAATAATGTTCACGAAGGAGTCGATATTATGGTAGGGTACACTGCTGATGAAGGTCTGATGGGAGTAGCCATCTTTGGCGATATCAATGAAAGTCTAAACCAAGCTAGAAATTACCCACAGTTTTTCGTTTCCTATCCAATGTCACTCGAGTTATCAGTGAATAAACAATTGGAACTTGGAACAAAAATCAGGGAATATTATTTCAAGGATCAGATTACAATTACAGATGACTGGGAGAAGTTAGAAAAATTCTATGCTATGGATGTATTTGTATTTCCAACGATGAGATGGGTTAAAATCCTTGCTCGCGCTCAGAAGAACCAAATATATTTGTACAAATTCACCTGCGTAACTAAATTGAATATTGTTTCACAATAATGGGAATAGGTCATCTCGTTGGAGATAAACCAGTAGTTGCCCACAGTGATGACCTAATGTATCTGTTTAGTTTGAGAAATCAACCTATTATTGACCTGAACTCAGTTGAGTTCAAAAACATTGAGATAGTCACAAAACTGTGGACTGATTTTGCTAAATACGGGTAAGAGCAATTTGAAATTTTGATAACGCATGTCTAATCTTATAGTGTAACCAATAATAAAAACTTTATTTTATATTAATTTCAGAAACCCAACTCCTGATGATTCTTTAGGCGCCAAGTGGACCCCGTACTCCCTGGAAAACCAAGAATATCTGAACCTTGGCAACGACCTGAAATCCGACAATGCACCAGACGAAGAAGAAATACAATTTTGGGAAAATCTTTTGACTGATTATGGACAAAAACTTTAATAAGCTTTACTTTATTACTAAAATCACCTTAAATTTAAAAAAGTTTATACAGAGCATGTTCAGAATAGTCTTAGTCTTTATAGAGTTTTGCTTAATTCTGGTCCTTTCAAATCACGATTTTGATGTATGCCTAAACAAAAATAAAACTGGCCTAATGCGTGTCGGGCCACGCGCAGTAATAGGGTTTTGTAGTTGCACAATAATTCGGACTAAGAAGAGGGTTTTTTGTTATTATATATATTACATGAACATTAAAACAGTTTCAGTGGCTCACAATTCCTAAAAACGGGCCCACATAGGATGATGGTAACTGAAGAAAGAGTTATAAAATCCAACTTTACAAGTGAAGTTAGAAAAAATATTATCTATGAAAAATATATATTATGTGTACCAGCGCGGGTAGATGCAAGCGTACAAACGCTTGCCTCTACCCGCTCTATAAAAATTTATAATCAGCATCACTTAATAATTTGAATACTGCAGTATATTCGTTACGGAGATAGTCTTCGTTAAAATCTTCAAATATTTACAAACCGAAAACAAATATTTTATTAAGTAAAATTAAATTATTCAGTGATAAGAACAAACAACCAACGTAAATAAGCTGCAATAAATAATCTATATGAAGGATGTCAATAGCGAAATGAGCCGATACGAGGCGCGTATGAGCCACGGGAAATGGTATGGTTCGTTCCAGGATCCTCGCACGCAGGCTCTATGTTTCTTTATACCATTCCCCCTCTAAAAAGCTTATTTTATTCACTGAAAACAGTGAATAAAAGCACTTTTACTCACTGTTTTGGTGTTTGAATTTGGAACACACCAATGTATTAGAAGTCCATCTCAATGCTAAATAACCTCCTTGCGCAAAAAAAATTCAATGCAAACTTCTTGTGCAGGGAATACTCGACTTTCAAACTACTTCTTTGATTTTAATTTTGAGTTTTTTTGTATTTAGGGTTATAATAATGATTTTGATTTTATTCTATGATATTTATTGAATACTTATTTGGATTGTAATTCTAATATTAATTGCAATGGTGTTTAATTAATTATAATTATGTTACGTAACGGAGGTGATCACTGGACCCTGAAACACAGGTGCTGTTACCTAGCTCAGGGGTCAGGGTTTCAAAATTTTTGTGAATTTTGAAGGTAATAAACTATTTATTTATTATTTATTACTCTTTTTTTTTAAAAAAGGCTCGCGTTTGACCACTATCTCGCCTGATATTAAGTGATGATGTGGTCGAAGGTGAAACACGCTTGCCTAGAAGTAACCTATTCACTCTTGACTTGAAGACCCCTAGGTTGTAGCTATCAGGAAACAAAGACGCCGGCAGGGAATTCCTCTCCTTAGCTGTACGCACAATGAAAGTATTTTCGAAACGCTTTGTGCGTATGGGTGGAATATCCACCATGTACCGATGGCGCATCGCCGTACGTCTTGTAGTCCGCTGATGGAAAGGGCTAGGTGGAATCAAATTGTGCAGTTCCATCGCACACTCCTCGAAATGTAACCGATAGAAAACCGACAGGCTGGCAACTCGTCGTCGGTGTTGAAGGCTCTGGAGCTTGGAGTCAACCAGCGCATCGATGCCGATAAGTCTCTTGGCCTGTCTGTCAATCGACTCAAGTGCATCAAGTTGGTACCTGGCAGATCCGTCCCACAGATGAGAGCAGTACTCCATGCATGTCCGAACTTGCGCTTTATACATGTTGAGCAGCTGTTCAGGCGTGAAGTACCGTCTCACCTTCGCAAGGATCCCCAACTTTTTTGCAGCCAATTGAGCCTTTGCGTCAACGAATGGACCAAAATTGAGGGTCGATGTTAACGTAACACCAAGAAGGTCGAGATGGTCCGTTATCAGCACGGTTATACCACGGAAGGTTGGAGCCGGGTGATATTGGCTCTTTTTTTGCGGAAAAAAGACACGCCTGGGTCTTAGCAGCATTGAAACTGATTAGATTGGCATTACTCGTAATACTCCTTGTGCTTTTCGCTTGTATCTTTCTTTTTCTCGTAGTCATGGTATAAAATATAGTATGCAACTGTTGAATAAAACGGATTTATATCGAGGGCCATGAATCACTCGCGTCGCTCATGATTCTAACACTTGAATTGAATCACTCCCTACGGTCGTGATTCAGTCGTTACAATCATTCACTTGCTCGTGATTCATCTATGGCCCTCGCTTTAAATCCGTCCTTTATTCACTAGTTGTATAATATTATTATACTATTCTCTTTAAGAATTTGAAAAAAATAGAATGTATTCACTATATCAATTTTAAATTTAAAAAATTAAAAATTAAATTATTTATTCCACAATCAACAGGTTTTACATAAAAGTTGTAGAGGACCTCTTTTAGGTATGAATATACCTGTGCCAGAGGACCTCTCTCTTCCATATCCATACATTACTTAAAGAGCCTGTTAACAACATAATCGTAATTAAACTAAAATGAAAAATTAAGTTAAAATTGAATTACATAAAATCAAAAATAAAATAAAATAATAATGAAAGAACTAAAGTTAAAATTGAATAACACAAATAAAAAATTAAATCAGTAAATAATGAAAATTAATTAAATTAAAATTGAATTAAATTAAATTATAATTGGTTCAAATAATAATAAAATTGTATTAAATAAGAAAAAAACAAAAATAATAATGTATAATATTTTTGTGTTCCAACAAAAATCTAAAGGTAATTCTTAATTCTTTATTGTACACCAAAAAACAACATTACATACATTTGATAATAAAGTACATGTACAAAGGCGAGCTTAACTCAATGCTGAGTTCTCTTACAGCAAACCCTAGAGTGACAGAGAAATTTTACAATTATAGAGGGCAGGCTTCCAGTGTACAATATTAAAATAACCTATGACGAATTTAATTAAAACATAAATATACTTACTACGTACGTACATAAATAAATAAATAAATATATATATATATATAAATAATAATATTATGTCATTGTGTTAGGTAATGATCTTTAATCATCATCTTAAAGACCTCCAGAGAAGGGCTGTCGCGTATGGAGTGCGGGAGAGAGTTCCAGAGACGCACTGCTGTAGCAGAGAAAGAGCCATCATAGCGGCTGGAAGTGTGTCGCGGAGGACGAAGGAGAAGAGAAGTGGCAGTGCGACAGGGTTTACCTCTCGGCACGAGGTATTCAAAGCGTTCACGAAGGTATTGAGGGGAATTAGGATTGTGCAGGATAGTATAGAGAAGGGATAGGATATGGGTATCCCGACAACGCCGAATTGGCAGCCACTTTAATCTGTTCCGAAACTCCGACACGTGGTCGTATTTGCGGAGACCAAAAATAAAGCGGATGCACAAGTTCTGCAGTCGCTCGAGTTTGTTAAGGAGTACCTCCGTAGCATCTAGAAAACAGACATCCGCATAGTCTATGAGCGGTAGAAGAAGGGATTGCGCAAGAGTGACCTTAGTATGAAATGGTAAGAATTTTTGGAGACGTTTAAGGGACTGAAAGGAGTAAAAGACCCTCTTACTCACACTTGCAATATGGACCCCCCAAGAGAGGTTAGTGTCCATATGAACGCCTAAATTTTTTGCGGTTTTGGAGTAATCTATGGGCACTGAATCATACACTATCGGCGGGAGACACCGGTGATCCAATAGGTTGAGCATGTATCTACCACCAACAATGAGCGCTTGCGATTTGTTTGGGTTTAGTAATACGTGGGACACTCAGAAAGTTTTGCGAAACTAAAAAAAATTGTTCTATACGTACATATATTTTTATTAAATCTTTTCAAAGTACTTTCCACCAGCCTCTATACAAAGATTCATGCGCCTAAACCAGTTTTCAAAACACTTTTTCCAGTCCGCCGCAGACACCTCGTTTACAGCCTGCTCGAACGCAGCCAGCGCATCTTCCGGCGACGAAAATTGTATCCCTTTGAGCTGATTTTTTATTTTTGGGAATAAAAAGAAGTCACACGGTGCTAGATCAGGGCTGTAAGGAGGGTGACCCAGGAGTTTGACTGGCGTGCTGTCCAGGAAGTCCCTCGTTTTGAGTGCGGTGTGCGCAGGTGCATTGTCGTGGTGGAGCAGTAGCCCGCGGAGCCCTGTGTTTGGTCGCTTGTTGCTTATAACAGAGAAAACTTCTGGCAAACATTTGGTAGTATACCATTCGGCATTAATGCTTCTTTGATCCCGTAAGGGAATTGATACCAAGTGGCCAGTCAAATTAAAAAAGCTAGCGATCAAAATCTTACCCCCGCTTCTAGATCGCTTCACTTTGGTAGGCGTTGGCTCATTTTGAAACACCCAAACAGTCGACTGGCGCTTGGTTTCTGGGTCGTATTGATAAATCCAGGACTCATCACCTGTAACGATGTCGTAAACACGCCGAGACGAGCCTGCTTCAAATTTGTTAAGCATATCACGGCACCATTCCACCCGGGCCTGCTTCTGAGTATCGGTGAGGTTGTGCGGCACCCAGCGTGATACTATCCTCCTCACGCGAAGATGGCTGTGTAGAATCTCGTGAACGCTTCCCGATCCAATCTTCAATATGTGTTGAATCTCCTGATATGTAATTCGCCTATTGTCTTGGATTAAATTTTTCACTGCTAGCACGTTTTCTTCGGTAACAGCCGTCAAAGGGCGACCGCTTCTTTCGTCATCCCCCAAAGTTGGTCGACCGCGCTTGAATTCGTTATACCAACGATACACGGTTGCCTTGGAAGGGCCTTCATCCATGAATGCCATTTGAAGTCTATCGTACGATTCATCCGGTTTCAGGCGACACTTGAAATCGTATAAAATCATAGCTCTAAAATGTTCCCGGCGCAGATCCATATTTCAGTGAGACACAATACTTTGAATTAACTCGCAAAAAATGTGGAGGGAAATTTTGAAATTGGAACTTACTTATTTTTACTTATAAATAATCATATTTTCGAAAAACATTATAACTGGCCAGTCTCCCATATATAAAAACTTTTTTTCGCAATACTTTCTGAGGGGCCTGGTAGTTCGTAGGATTTAGCCCACTTGTTAATATTTTCAAGGTCACTGTTGATGGCAGCCACAGCCTCAACGAGGTCTGCTACTTTAAAATGACGATACAACTGCAAGTCGTCTGCATAGAGATGATAGTTAGAAGAAAGGACCTTAGTGATAGTATTTATAAAAATTGAGAAGAGAAGAGGAGAGAGGACGCCAACCTGAGGGACGCCCGCAGTCAATTCACACCATTTAGAGGAACATTCATCAGATTGAACAGACTGCGAGCGGCCCCGAAGATAAGATTTGAACCACTCAATTACTGGAGCAGAGACATTAAGGGTGGAAAGGATTCCTAGGAGAATGTCAAAATCAACTGAGTTGAAGGCACTGCTGAAATCCAGTAAAACCAATACAGTTAGAGATTTATTCTCCATAGCCAGTCTTATGTCGTCTGTTATTTTAACAAGAGTTGTTACAGTACTATGGCCAGGTCTAAAACCAGACTGGTAAGGACTCAGCAGGCCATTAGAGGACAAATAACAAGACAGTTGCTTCTGAACAATACTCTCGAGGACTTTGGAGAGGATTGGGAGGATGGAAATTGGACGGAAGTGGGATGGTAAGGAGGGATTTGAAACTTTGGGAAGCGGCAGGACGTGAGCCTTTTTCCAGGCCGTAGGAAAAGAGTTTGTGAAGAGTGAAAAATTTACAATGTGAGTTACAACAGGAACTATTTCAGTCAAAATAGGCAAGAACATTTGGAGTTGAAGGCCATCATCTCCTACCGCCTTAGTGGAGATGGATAGGATACATTTCTTAATGTCTAGTTCAGCAATTGGGTGGAAAGAGAAAGAAGTATTTGCTGGCAAAGGAAGATTAGAGAGTTCTTTGAGAGTGGAGGATTTAACATGGTTGTCAAGGGTGATAGGTGACTTACAAAAATGAGCATTAAGTGCATTTAGGTCCATCTTTTCGGGAGCACTCTCGCTAGAGGCTTTGCCAATACCAAGAGTTTTTAAAAATTGCCATACTTGTGTTGGGTTGAAGTTATCAATGGAGTTATGAATGTGGCGCCTTTTTGCATTCCTACACAAACGACCGCAGCGATTCCGCAACCTCTTATAAATTGCCCAGTTATCTTCGGTGGGCTGCTTTCTGTACAAGCGCTTAGCCTTGTCACGCTTAGCCATCTGGTTTTTAATTGCTGGGGATAGCCATGGCGCGGGAAGGTGTTTTATTCTCACCTTTTTAAGTGGAGCATGTACCTCATATAGTTCCAGCAAAGTCCTGCTGAAGGTTGACACCATAGAGTCTATATCTTCGCATGTCAACACAGGAGACCAGTCAATCACACCCGCATCAGCCCTCAAACGCTCCAGATCAACGTTTTTAAAACTACGAAGAAAAATAAATTTGGCCTTGCGTTTAGGTGGTCGAATTTTGTAGGAAAGGTAAATGAGGTCATGATAGGAAAAAGGAGCAGGAGGCTACTTTATTAGGGTCAGAAACTATAATGAGATCTAAGAGAGAAGGAGTACAGTGAGGAGCCCTGTGAGTAGCATTTAGCGGAAGTAAGTGCATATTGACAGAAGAGACAAGTGATTGGAGTTTACGGCTCCGCACATCTCCCTTGATCAGACAGGTGTTGAAGTCTCCGAAGATAAGTGTATGCTCATAGAGTGGGGAAAGATTTTCTAATTTAGTTTCGAAGGAGGAAAAGTAGTCGATCTGACAGGAGGGACTATAATAGACACCTAAAAGCAGTTTTGTGTGTTGAAATTCTATTTCAATGAATAGATGTTCAGCAAACTTTGAGTAGATACTCGGAGACTGGTCAACTATCCTGTAACTGATATCCCCACGGAGATAAATGGCAACCCCCCCACATCCCTTGCCCGTTTTCTGTCATTGCGGACAATTTTGTATTTTGCAGAGAATACTGCGTGGAAGGAAGTGCAGGTTTGAGAAAGGTTTCGGATACAAGGACAGCATGAACAAGATCTGAGTCGAAGGACGACAGCAGGTCAGAGTAGTGAGCAGGTATGCTTTGAGCATTTATGTGAACAGCGTTGAAGAACTTGCGACAATGTGAAAATGAAGAAGAAAGGTGGTCTCGAAGATTTAGAGAATTATCATCGCTAAGATCCACAGCAAAGCCCTCCTCCGAAACAAAAGAGGAGGAGCACGAAAAAAAACTATCATCCACAAGATCATCTGACATAATAAAATATAAATATTATAAATTAAAAATATTATAAATTAAAAACTACTCTAAAAAATTAAAGACAAACAAAATTAATTCAAGTACTCCAACCACTTTGCACTCGCCAGTCACATTATAATTAATTAAAATAAAATTTCTAAAAAGCCAATAAGCAAAACAAAAGCAAAAAGTAGGTTAGTGTGTTTCCGAACGTAACTTTGAAAAAACAAGAAAACTTATGTCAATTGACCTGTGACAGTGACAGTTACGTCTTACATGGTCATCAAAAGTCAAAAAACAAAAACAATACATACAAGGTACATCTAAAATACTGATCGTGCACCAAATATTAGTTGATCTACGAATAAATTATGGTCAAAGAATCAGTCCAAGAGCGAGCTCGGGAACTTAGGGCACCTCGACACGGACAGGTTAGGTTCGAACGAGATGATGGGAGCTGAAGTGAGCGAGCAAAGTGAGCGAACTCAGCTCCCTCCGCACTGAATCCCAATTATAGCCGGTAAAGACCAGCGCAGTGTCATCAGCATATGAGAAGACCCGAGAACCACCTGCCTCTATTCTGTCTGCCTATCAGGTTTCCCCGTAATTTCGTCTATGTATGCGGCTAAAGTTGTTAGTTTTGATTTGCAATTATCCAATTCCGCCACTGGCGCTGCTTAAACGTGTCGAGGAGCCTTGATCTCATAATGTACTGTAGCAGACTGTTCAGAAATAAGCAATTCTTTTAAAAGTTTCTTCAACAAATCGACATTCCCATTTATAGAAACACCCCTTGACTGAAGTTCATACTCTAATTCCTCTTTCAATAAATAATATGGATTCATAATGGCTTCTTATATAAATTAAAACCATGAATGTGAGCTATTATCAATCAACTTACAATAATAATAAAAGCTACTTGCCTACTTGAAGAATACTAGGAGTTAAAATATTGATTTTTTAAATAATCAACGTTTATATGTAATTAAAACCAACTATTAATATTTAAAAAAGAAAAAGACGGTGGCAGAATACTAGTATGTAACAGAATGTACCATTCTAAGTACAATTCTTCAATCTAAATTACTGCAAAAATATTTTATAAAAAAAATAAAGAAAAAGACGGTGAAAGAATATTAGTGTGTAACAGAATAATGAACCCGTTTTTTTTTAACGTTGGGCGCTATTTGTTACGGGTTCATCATGCATGAATAAAACTAGGCAATTTGATCAACCTTAACATATATTTATGTCCTTACAAGAACTAAATTAAGGGGTACCCAACCTTACAATCTAACTAGACTTAACCTAAACCTAATCTAATTTGGACGCCAGGAGAGTTATGATTTCTGGTGAACTCTGCCAACACCTTTGCCTGCTAGCTGCTACTCAGGGTCGTTGTTCTTGCGAACAAATTCGCTCAATCAATATCCAACTTAAAGGGCGTTGCGTGAGGCTATAACAATGATAACAAAATACTGTAAAGTACCTAATTAAGATGATAAATACGTATAAGAGTTGCTACCCATTAAAACTAAAACTTACCCCTATTTGGATGACACTTATGTATGCACATTCACTGTGACTTAACTATTTATATATTTCTACTATGTCGGTAGATAATGGCTCACAATGACGTTATGGCTTAAGAACATAGGTCCGTCTTCTACCAGAGAAATGTCGCAAGTGTCCTAACCCACCTAAGAATAATATAATATTTTCGAAATCGAGAAAACACAAAAAGAACTCGCGCGACCCAGAATCGAACTCAAGACTCCTCGGTTGATACAACGGTGCTTACCATTCTGCTACGGAGCTACTTGTAGGAACCGACGAAAACAAAGACCAAATGATTTACGCAAGCCTGCCAATTACCGAACTTGAATCAAATGAACATGACAACCCACACAGATCATTGATGTAGATAAGAAACAAGGTGGGCCCGAGAACGCTTCCCTGTGGTACCCCGAATGTTATATGTGAGTCACTGCTAGTAAACTGGCCGATTCTTACCTTTTGCGTTCGATTTGTTAGATAGCTTTTAAATAATTCAAGGGGGGTGCCTCTTGTTCCTATGTGCTCAAGCTTGCGTACAAGAATGGGAACAGAAACTTTGTCAAAAGCCTTTTTTAGGTCGAGGAAAACTGAGAGGCATTTCTTTCCACGATCAAGGCTTTCAGTAATTAGAGATGTTAAAGCTGTAACTGCATCTTCAGTTGATTTCCCCTGTCGAAAACCATACTGTGTATCGGATAATATGTGATATTTATTAAGGAAGTCAGTTAATCTTTTATTTAAGAGTTTCTCTAGTATTTTAGCTAGAGCCGGTAGTAATTACTAACTTCATCTCTGGCCCCACTCTTGTACACAGGCGCAATAGTAGACTTTTTTAAGAGTTTAGGAAAGATACCTTTACTAAAACACAAATTTGCTAGGTGAACGATAATTGGAAGAATTTCGTGCTTTGCTATTTTGAGAAAACTGGTAGAGATGTTGTCTCAACCAGGAGCACTACTCGACTTTAAATTCGTAAGTACACAGTGCACCTCGTCTATGTCTGTATCTAAAAGAACAAATGAAGTTAATTGTGCCCTGTTTCCCCCTAAGTTAGTCCCAGCTCCAGATCTGGTATCCGGCAAGATTGTCTATGCAAGCTGTTCACCTATTCCCACAAAATAACTATTCACATGATTGACTGCGTCAATTGGAGATGACATAGATTCTAGGAGTCTGGTACTATCTGCGTTAGTTTGTTTAATGTGAGTTATGTTTTTAATATTTGTCCAAAGTCTTTTGCTGTTTTTGGTGGAATTTGCCAACTGTGCCCTTTCGTACCCGCGCTTCAGTTTTTTAATTAATTGATTACAAAAGTTGCGATATCTTTTGTAACTGATTTTTAATATGTCATTGTGAGGTTCATTTTTTAATTTATTTTGCATGTTGTTTCTATTTTTAATACATTTTAAAATGCCGGGGGTAATCCAGGGTTTTATAGTTCGTTTAATTTTAGGTATAGTAGTCTTGATAGTGTTCTCTTGCAGTGATTTTGTAATTTTATCTATCAATAGTTCCACTATATGGTCAGGTTCATTAGAAAATAAGAGTTCGCCAACATTTTTATCCACTAAAGATTTAAGTGCCTTACTGAAATCAGTATTTATTTTTGTTTTTTGGATTTTATTTTTTAGCTTGATTTTGGTTAAGTTAAGAAATAATAAGGAATGATCAGTCACTGATGTTTTAAGGACAGCAATCTGTGCACATGACTTTTCCTTATTAAGCTTTATCATAAAATGATCCAGGCAGTTATTCAGTCTAGTAGGAAAAGTGTGTCCCGCCATCAACCCATGCATAGTTAACATTGAAGTGTAATTTTGTCTATTATTGCGCTCATGGGTCTGTTCTGGTAGAGGAGGAGTAAGATTTATATTTATATCACCAGCTAAAGTAATACAGTTGAATGATTTTATGGAGTCCAAATATGTGTCGAGCGAGTTAATAAACATTTCAGCGTTGGTAGTTGAAGGGGATCGATATACTCCCAATATCACATAGTTATCATTAACTTTAACTTCTAAGGCAGAGGCGTGAGTCAGCTTAATTTTTCTAACGTTAACAGTAATATTATTACTGACGTATACAACTACACCATCGTTTTTATTCATGTGGTTTATAGTTTGAAACGCTGAGAAGTTTTGAATAATTTGTACCGGCTTATTAGGATTAAGTTGACTTTCAGTTAGAATCAGAATATCAGGTTCGAATTTTAGATAAGACAGACTCAACTGCAGATCATCAATGTTACTATAAACGCTACGTATATTTTGGCAGAATATTTTGCAGTCTTTTTTTTGTACGTTTATATGTTTAGACAAATCTTCAATGTCACAGTGAAAAGCCTGAACGACATTTGCATTGTCTATTTCGTTGAGTGTTTGAAGCGAGCTATCCATTTACTTTAAGATTGAAAAATTAAAGTTTTGAATAAAAAAAATATTTTACATTTTTTTTTTTTATAAAATTTTGAAAGTTCTTCGCTACTCAATTAGTTATATTGTTGTGTCGGATATTGACTTTATGGATATCGACAAAAGAAAATAAGTAATTTAATATTTATTTAAGCTAAATATTGTATAGGGGCCCGCCCGCCTCAACGGGCATAATTAAATTACTATATAATTTCAAATTGATTTTATTTAAAAAAAAAAACCTTCAAATTAAAAAAAGATATGCCCAAATTATAGCTTTCTACCACTTAGTATCTCTGAGCTAAGCTGCGGACGGACAGACGTACATAGTGAAACTATAAGGGTTTCTTGTTGACTTCGGCACCCTAACAAGTGGTTTTATCTACGTTTTCAATACTTTTGCTGCCGATTTCTTTGGTCGTTAATTGAAAACTTTGATTTAGTTTTATCAAATTCTAATATATAAAGATTATTATTATCTAATTATAAGCTATGATTATATTGATTGGATAGTATTGTTAATTAAATTTTCAATGTAAATTATTTGTATTATTAATAGTGCAAAAAGTAACATGTGCTGATTGGTTACTTTTGGATTAGATCAATGATAAAATTAAAATTAAAGAGTTATAAACTCAGTACCTAGACAGAATATGCACGCCGGTCGACTGTTGTATTGCTCCAGTACATTATTTCTATAATTTTTGAACCACGAAAGGTTTTTGCTGTTGTTTATAATTTTATTATTACACATATATTTACACAGACACTGCCCCATTGCACGGATTTAAAAACACAAAATATGGAGTATCTTGCACTTTGAAACTCCGTTATCAATTATTGCATCCCGGTCTGGGGTGGCACATATAAAACAAGGCTGCTTGGGTTGAACGAACACAGAGAGCTGTACTTTAGGTGATACTAGGCAGACCGTATAGGTTCCCCACTACCGAACTATATGCGGCATGTAAGGTACTTACTGTGAGGCAGCTCTTTGTGCTCTAAGCCACCCTCCGGTCTAATAGGCAGTCTCCTTTACTAGACCCTACCAAAAGTAAAGCCAAAACTAAATGCGCACTAGTATCTCATAATACGACCTTCGCTAGTCACCAGGTTTACGGGGTAAGTTCACTTATTTATAGGAAAACTTAGCATAAACATCCAAATAAATAAGCATAAACAGACATGAAGTTAAGATTAAATTAAAACACTGGCTGTATGATCAGGACGTTTTCCGTACAGAAGACTACCTATCCACAATAGACTCGCAGTTGTTCCGCTTTAAAAAATATCATAAAACTCTTATTCACCTTTGCATGGTAGTTTTATTTTGTTATATAATAAAACCAATTATAACTTATTGATAAAACAATTGAACGTCATATTTCATGCGATTGTTTTATTTTTATTCGAACATGCATCATTTTGAGAGAATTACTCTTATTGCCACTTTATGGTTCTGTTTATAATTTTGAATTTTTCTCATTAACTTACTGAGTTATTTGTTCTATTTTACTTCATTATGCTCATCTAGACCCAAGCTGAGAGGATCAGGGCACTTAAAATTAGGAGAAATGATTAATGATGCATCAGCACATAATGCTGTCGTACAGTTATGTGTTGATGCATCGTTTGCCTGTTCCAACCATTTATTGCAGTTGCCAATAAATTGGAGACACTAATACTTGTGAGAGGCGATCAGTGCAAGGAAAAAAAAACAATTTCCTTCTAACAGGAATATCGTTTCATTTAGTTTCGTGTTCGCAAAAACCCGCATTTAAAGGTCGTTCAAGCCAAAAATAACCAGGACGAAATTCGAGGTGCCAGAGTAAGTCAGCTTATGGTTCGAAGGAGGTTAAAAGAAGCCTGTTATGGTATTTAAGTACTCGCCGAAGGTCCAAAACTTGAGGTACAAAAGTCATTATTTTTCTATGGTGGTCTGGTGGTGCCCACCATAGAAAAAGAATGACTTTTGCTCGGGAATATCGACATTGGTCGGAGGTAAGATTCTTTCCATTTAACACGGACTAGTGAAGTAAAATATTGTTTAGTGATGAGTATGGAATAAATTTAAATCGACTTGATGAAGTGTAATTAGTCAATATTTTAACCTATATGGTAGAAGACTAATATTGGATTCAGGTTGGATATGTTTGGCAGCTCGTACGGACTTGGTTGTGATAGATGAAAAGAATCTTATTGCCATTTACCCCTTTATCTATGTTCACTTCGTATTGATCCAGGTCAATACTCTACCGAAATACACTTTTTTAACTCCAGCCCCTCTTAATAATTTAAATATCGCAGTTTTGAAATCATCACCGATGCATCCGATAGAAGTTGCCTTGGACCTGCTAAAACAAAGATAAAAATTCATAATCCCTACACCTGTCAATGTGAGTGAACTGCGAAACGTCATTGTATAGAAATGGTAGAGACTAACACAGGAAAAAAATAATAAAATTATTCTCAACATGTCTAGGCGGATTAAAACTTTAAAAAGAGCAAGTAGAGGAAACCCTCAATCTTGTATGATATAATTTTTATTGTAAATAGGTTTTTAATTCTTTTTTTTAAGTTTCCTTGATAACCTTCAAAAATCAACAATGTGCTGTGTTTTTTGTTTGCCATAAAATCATATGACTCACAAAAATTGTACTAAATGCGATCTCGCATTTAGTACACAGAAAAAGTGTTTTAATATAGGTTTTTAAAATAAAATCGTATTTAAAAAAAACTAGTACATTTTTATTTTGTTCTGCTAATTTTGCCGGTATGTGTACTGACATAGACACAATTTTTTTTGACATTTTGTTATAGATATAGGCTCGCGCTTGACCACTATCTAACCTGATGGTAAGTGATGATGTGGTCAACGACGGGGAAGTACTTGACTTAATGACCATTTCACTCTAAACTTGCTCAAAAACATATTTTATCCTTTCATATTCGTTTATGTGTAGGTACTTACTTTACATTACCAAACACGCGCACGCACACAAGCACGCATGCGCAAACTTACACACACACACACACATCCTCATATACAACCCTCACATATACATACTTCCGTTACACTTTCACATCCATGCATACATTCTCACTACTTACACGCACGCACAAAACAAAAATAATAATAAATAAATAAAACTCAAAAAGTCACATTAAAAGCAAAAACACACACATTTTAAGCATAAACTTATCTATCTCTCCACTTAGGCCTATGTCCAGCAGTGGACGTCTTTCGGCTGATATGATGATGATGATGATGATAACCTTATCTCACATTGTAAGCTTTTTTTTCAATAATTGTTATTACCTCAATTATGTAATTAGGTTCTTCATCATAAACAACACACAAAGATAGGTTTATTGGAACATTCGAAGTAACAATAGAACACTGACTCCTAAGTCACAGGTTTCCCCTAGTTTAGGAGGCAGAATCTCCATTATTTAAGCTACCGTTATTTATCTGAACATGTAACCTAATCGCGTAGTACTTTTTTAGTGGGAGTCCCACCCACACTGTATACAAGATGACGTATGCAAGAAGAACCCTGGTATGAACAATGAAAATACGAGAAGCATGAAAGACAAATGGAATAAAAGAATTTGCATAGTCGTTAGCGGGATTAGTATTATTAAAAAAAAATACTTTTGTAACAAAAATTATGTATAAAGTTATAAATTAGTTATAAAATTAAGTTATTTTTAATTCAATATAATTTCTTCCTCAATCGTCTATCAATTGCTTGATAAGTATTAGTTAGATAAATAATACATTACATAAATTGCCCGTTTCAATCGGATTACAGGATAAAACTGATTCCGCTTTTATCAGATTTGCACTTTATCGTCGAGACGGTATCGTCAAAATATCAGTATTGAGTTTTTTATCAAAATTGAGACGGATAATATATATGCGTACGTTATTAAGATACGATATCTACAAAAAATTATTTCGATTCTCAAGAACAAGACATATAAATATTTGAGCACGGGCACACTGCCACATAGATCGTTTCCGTGACTATTGATGGCTAGTGCTTGAATATTAATTCCACTTTGTGCTTAGTCACAAATTGTACTTAAGAGATACTGATTACATAACAGCTGATATTGATAATGAGAATGGCATTTTTAAGAAGCGTTGTGTTGTTGTGTCTGGCGCTAAGTGTGAAGTCTTCGACGGTAACAGTGAGAGTGAGTGAGGGCCTGTTAGAAGGAGAGCTGGAGAACAATGAGTACGGCGGGACTTACTACAGCTTCAAGGGGATACCGTACGCTCAGCCGCCACTGGGAGACCTGAGGTTCAAGGTAACTGCCATTTGGTTCTTTGTTTTGCCTGCCCATTCGCCATCAAGGAAGTTGAAAATTATCCCAATGGAAGTAACGATAAGAAGTATATGGTCTAATCCAGGCCATGATTTACGCGTATTCTAAACATTTTATTTTCACAGCACAGTACATTATTTGTTAGACCAATTATACTCGTAGCATCTCCAGCCCGGTGCTCTTCAACCTTTACTTCAATCAGTTGATTGAAGAGGCACAGGCGTCGGATGCTTCATTGATAGGAAGTTGATTAATAGCATAAGTTACGCCGATAACATGGTGCTGCTACCATGCATCAACATCACATGGCCTCCTGTATAATGTTAGGGAGAGTGCGGTTAAGGTTTGCCGGGTGGGTACCAAGAAGCCTAGGGCAGTTTCTCCAGTGTGCCTTTATGATCTACCACTGAAGAGATTGGCAAAATTTAAATACCTAGGCCACATATTAAACAAGGATCTGCAAGATGACGATGACATCGGGAGGGAACGGAAGGCGTTGTCCGTCCGATGAAACATGGTGGCCCGTAGGCTTGCGCGATGTACGAGAGAAGTGAGAGTTACACTTTTCAAGGCTTATTGTCAGACCTTCCACACGTACAGCCTGAGGGTTAGGCATACGCAGAGGGTTTACAACGTTCTCCGGGTCCAATATAATAACGTTTTAAGAATACAGTTTGGGATCGCAAGTTTTTGTATTGCATCAGGGATGTTTGCAGAAGCAGAGTTTAGCAGACGCGATAATGCTTAAGTGGACAGCATCCCTGATACACAGGATGCGGAGGAGCGCAAACTGTATCCTGAAGGTTATTACATATCGCCCATGAGAAAAGTGTTTTCTTATCCCAAGGGAACATTATACCGGATAAAAAGTAGCCTATATCCTATTCCAGACTATAATTTATCTCCGTGCCATTGAATGTTGAATTTCAGCAAGATTCGTTCAGCCGTTCCGGCGTGATTAAGTAACAAACATACACCCATCCAAACTTTCACATTAATAATATTAGTAAGATAAGACTGACTGCCCTTTTCTGGGGTACTGGACTCGTTTGCACAGCAACGGCTCCAGTGCTATGGAAAATGGGCTTAACAAATACATAAACTAGTTTTAGATATGGCATTGCGTTTTTTTTTGTATGCGTATGGATTTTATTTATTTATTATTTTAATGGTTTATGTATTTTTGAAATGATTGGCATTCCCTGCCAGAGTCTGTGTTTCCCGATAGCTACAATCTAGGGGTATTTACGTCAATAGTGAATGGGTTTTTTCTAGGCAAGCGTGCTTCACCGTCGACCACATCATTGCTTTCCATCAGGTGAGATAGTGGTCAAGCGCAAGCCTATATATAGTAAAAAAAATAATAATAATATGTGACTGATTTACTAACATAGTCCATAAGTTAAGTTACTAACATATATGGATTAATAAATAATTGAATTGTAGCATGACCACAGTAGAAACAAAGCTTAAAAATGTTAGAATTGTAAGAAGATTACAAAAGTGTGATATGATAAATGAAGAAAATAAAAGTCACTTTGTATGGAAAGTGATATTTATTCTATGTAAATATAGAAGTGGTCACGGGTTCCCTTTCTGACACGAGTCTATTTTTTATGCACAAATATTAAACCATACTGGACTATAGCTAGGTGTACCCAGTACAAATTTTCATTGACATTCCATTTACTAGTTTAAAATACTTCACTATTACTTGGTTTTTTTTTTATTAATAGATTATTATTATTAATAGATTATAGAAAAAAAAAAAAAAAAAAAAATTACACACATTATGTGCGTTGATAACGCATCGCGTTATGATAGCAAACTTTATATTTTATCAAGAGCTGTCATAATGCTTCCTACATTTTTACCAAAACATTGTTATATTATTCACAGGCCCCACAACCTTCACTACCATGGGAAGGAGTTCGCAGCGCAAATGAGTTCGGTTCCAAGTGCGCACAATACGCACTATTTGATGGTGTTGATAGTACCAGACAAACTGGCGGAGAAGACTGCTTATATCTGAACGTTTACACACCTGACGTCAGACCTGTCTCGCCCCTACCTGTTATGTTCTGGATACACGGAGGAGGCTTCGTATCAGGCACTGGTGAAGATGACGAATACGGTCCCAAGTTCATTGTAAGAAAAGATGTTATTCTAGTCACGATTAACTACCGCCTGGAAGTTCTTGGATTCCTTTGTTTAGACACAGAAGATGTACCTGGAAATGCTGGCATGAAAGATCAGGTCTTAGCCCTTAGGTGGGTGAACGAGAATATCGCCAGTTTCGGTGGAGATCCAGGGAATATAACTATATTTGGTGAGAGTGCCGGTGGAGCCAGTGTCTCTTACCACTTGATATCACCAATGTCTAAAGATTTATTCAAGAGAGCTATAGTTCAGAGCGGCGTCAGTCTTTCCTACTGGCCACAAGCATACAAACCACAAGAACGAGGTTTCGCACTAGCCAGAACATTAGGGTTTTATTCTAATGATGTTAAGGCAGTATATGAATTCTTGAAAAATCAACCATTCAATTCACTTATACAAGCCTCAGTTCCTATAACTTATTCCGAAAAAGTAAGGCCCCGAGTAGAGGTTTATTTCAGTGTGGCTGATGAAAAGGAATTTGAAAACAATGAGAGGTTTTACTACGGAAATATGACCGATGCAGTGTCAAATAATGTTCACGAAGGAGTAGACATTATAGTAGGCTATACTGCCGATGAAGGCCTCATGGGTATAGCCATTTTCGGTGAAGTCGAAGAAAGTCTAAACCAAGCTAGAAATTACCCACAGTTTTTCGTTTCCTATCCAATGTCACTCGATTTATCTGTGAATAAACAATTGGAACTTGGAACAAAAATCAGGGAATATTATTTCAAGGATCAGATTAAAATTCCTGATGACTGGGAGAAGTTAGCAAAATTCTATTCTATGGATGTATTTATATTGCAAACGATGAGATGGGTTAAAATCCTTGCTCGCTCTCAGAAGAACAAAATATATTTGTACAAATTTACTTGTGTAACTGAATTGAATATTATTTCTAAATTAACGGGAATAGGACATCTGGTTGGAGATAAACCAGTAGTTGCCCATGGTGATGACCTAATGTATCTGTTTAGTGCGAGAAATCAGCCTATTATTGATATGAACTCTATTGAGTTCAAACATATTGATATAGTCACACAACTTTGGACAGACTTTGCTAAATACGGGTAAGCACAGCTTGTTATTTTGTCATGATGTCTACCTTTAAAATTATGGAAATGGGTAAAATGGAATTCTAGAGACCAGTCTGATACCTAATGTGAGTGCAATGCCCCTGTGCAGACCTGCTTTGCCCAAAATATTTAAAGAGTTTTCCATTGACTCAATAAAAATATTTGCGTTTTATTTTTTTCATTACAGAGACCCAACTCCGGATGACTCTTTAGGCACCAAGTGGACACCGTTTTCCCTGGAAAATCAAGAATATCTGGACCTTGGCAATGAGCTGAAATCCGGCAATGCACCAGAAGAAGAAGAAGTACAATTCTGGGAAAATCTTTTATACTCTAATGATTACAACGGAGCTCATACAACCGGGTCAATTAGTATAATGTCGATACTTCTTTTAGTTTTTATCGTAGCAATTTGAGATTGTGTTAATCCCCTTAATCAATAGGACAACAAACACGTGGCGAATCAGATTGTGTGCGAACACAGGTTCGAAGACACGCTATATACCTGGTGTTTTACCACCCGTTGTTGTTTTAGTGGACTACTAATTTGCATCACAAGTGATTAATATTTTTTAAGATATAAAATACAGGCTATAATAAGATAAGCTATTGAAACCGCCCTGGCATCTAACCAGGATTTATCAAAAGACGATTTGTGGACGCTTTATAGTTAAGTATGCGTATATTTCCGCCAAAATTCAACTCAATTGAAATGTAAATTATTATTATTTTATGTATGTCATTTTCCCAAAATGTTTTATTTTAATTTTTGTTTATCAAAAAGTAAACTTTGGTTCGATTAAATTGAATTGTGAACTGAAAATAAAAAATAAAACAAAAATTTAATTTTTTTCCATATTATTAAGAGAAAAAAAAACGAAACCCTTATAGGATCACTTTGTTGTCCGTCCGCCCGTCCGTCTGTCTGTCAAACCCGTTTTTCTAAGAAACGCGTGGAGGTATCAAGCTGAAATTTCAATATCAAACACCCAGGTCTACTGTCCCATAAAGCTGTGAAGAAATCAAACTTCTAAGCCAAACTTCGCAATCAAAAGACACAGCCGCATAATATATAATTTAATTTCCGCAAATTTTCGACACTCACAAAGGAATCAAAACCTACAGGGTACTTCCAGTGAACTCGAATCTTCAAATTTGGTACGAAGTAACGTCTTATAGCAAAGATAAAGGAATAATTGCGAAAACCGTAAATTTTTAGTTACATCATATAGTAAAACTATTTTTAATAATTTTAAACTTACTTCCCCTTTCCTTATGAACGCGTAGAGGTATTAAATTGAAACTCATATCAAATACTCAGGTCTATAATACCTTTAAGCTGAAGTTTGTACGGAACCCTCGGTGCGTGAGTCCGACTCGCACTTGGCCGGTTTTTTATCCGACTGCCGAAGCTGGGTAATGTGTTTAACAGTCTATGTATGTATGTATGTATGTAAGTATGTATGTATGTATGTTTGTTCTTATATGGCGTTCCAGAGACCAAACGCGTTGACCGATTTTGTTGATTTATACGTCAATCGATTCGTCTTAATCCTGCGAGTGTCATAGGCTATATTAAAATTGGACAATAGAAAAATGGCGGATTTTGGGTGCCAAATTGTGGGGGCCCAAATTTTTTTTTTCTTTCAAACCCATCGTGTGGGATATCAAAATAAAGGATTTAAGAGGTGATTTCAAAAATATATAACACTTATATGTTTAAATGTATCTAATTCGAGAAAAAAATAACTAAAAAGTTATAAATAAAAAAACTTAATTAAAAAAATCCGACTGCTTCAAAAGCGAACTAAAAAGTCGGAAATAAGGAAAAAAACATGCTGTGCAGGCGGAGGATACACCAGATTTTGATCAGCCAGCCCGCTAATATGTATCATAAAGCTTTTCATAAAGACATTATTATGTACCTCAAGAAAATAAATTATAAGATATATTTTGTACCTACCGTACAAACGTCATTCAATCAAAAACGACGGTTTTTATGAAGTATCTAGCTAGCAGGCTCCTTAAGATTACTTTTATTATTATTATGTTTTCAGATCGCCCAATAGTGCTCGGAGTTAGAAACTATTATGTACCTTACAAATCCAAAATTTCGACTTTCTGTGAGCTATATTTCAGAAGATATTCGTTATTTAAACAAACGTCCAGCCAGCGGGCCCTTTTTAAAATACTACACATTTATACAATACAGTAGTGTTAGGAGCTTGAAACTATTATGGACCTTATAAATCTAAAATTTCGACTTTATGTGAGGTTTATTTCAGGAGATATTAGTTAAAATACTACTTTTTTATACCATACAATAGTGTTAGGAGCTTGATACTATTATGTACCTTACAAATTAAAAATTTCAACTTTCTGTTAGCTTTACTTCAGAAGATATTCGTTATTTTCACAAACGTCCAGCCAGCAGGCCCCTTTTTTATTAAATAATACTCTTTTATATCATACAATAGTGTTAGAAGCTTGATACTATTATGTACCTTACATCATCATCTGCCTAGCCTTTTCCCAACTATGTTGGGGTCGGCTTCCAGTCTAACCGGATTCAGCTGAGTACCAGTGGTTTACATGGAGCGACTGCCTATCTGACCTCCACAACCCAGTAACTGGGTAACACGTTGGTTGAATACTTATTTAATTAACGCATATCTCCTGAAGTATAGCTCACAGAAAGTAAAAATTTTGGATTTGTAAGGTACATAATAGTATCATGCTCTTAACACTATGGTTTGCAGCTATACATTTGATCTATGTTGGTTATTATTCGAATTAACTTTTTTTGTAAAATAAATATGGTTTGTGAATCTCTACTGTTACCCCACAGCATGACTCCATAGCTGAGCCACGCCTGGGCATATGTATAGTAGGTGACAAATGCAGGCTGCAGGTTTGTAGTTTTTTTAATTTCGCGCAAGGCATATGCAAATTTTGATAATTTGGCTCTTATTTTCTGTATATGGGATTTCCAGTTTAAGTGGGTGTCTATAGACAAACCGAGAAGGGTAATTTCATTTACTTGTTCAAGTTTTGCATGATTAAAAGTAAAATTTCTGTTTAATGGGGGTTTTTGATGGGAATGAAAAGTAAATAATTTTGTTTTAGTGTAGTTAATTTCTAGATTATGGTTATCCATCCAGTCTACAGCTGTTGAGAGAAGGGAGTTCAATTTGGTGTTTATATTGTCATCGCTCTGACATGAGATGAGCAGGGAGATACCAGGCCCCTCAGAAAGTATTGCGAAAAAAAGTTTTTATATATGGGAGACTGGCCAGTTATAATGTTTTTCGAAAATATGATTATTTATAAGTAAAAATAAGTAAGTTCCAATTTCAAAATTTCTCTCCACATTTTTTGCGAGTTAATTCAAAGTATTGTGTCTCACTGAAATATGGATCTGCGCCGGGAACATTTTAGAGCTATGATTTTATACGATTTCAAGTGTCGCCTGAAACCGGATGAATCGTACGATAGACTTCAAATGGCATTCATGGATGAAGGCCCTTCCAAGGCAACCGTGTATCGTTGGTATAACGAATTCAAGCGCGGTCGACCAACTTTGGGGGATGACGAAAGAAGCGGTCGCCCTTTGACGGCTGTTACCGAAGAAAACGTGCTAGCAGTGAAAAATTTAATCCAAGACAATAGGCGAATTACATATCAGGAGATTCAACACATATTGAAGATTGGATCGGGAAGCGTTCACGAGATTCTACACAGCCATCTTCGCGTGAGGAGGATAGTATCACGCTGGGTGCCGCACAACCTCACCGATGCTCAGAAGCAGGCCCGGGTGGAATGGTGCCGTGATATGCTTAACAAATTTGAAGCAGGCTCGTCTCGGCGTGTTTACGACATCGTTACAGGTGATGAGTCCTGGATTTATCAATACGACCCAGAAACCAAGCGCCAGTCGACTGTTTGGGTGTTTCAAAATGAGCCAACGCCTACCAAAGTGAAGCGATCTAGAAGCGGGGGTAAGATTTTGATCGCTAGCTTTTTTAATTTGACTGGCCACTTGGTATCAATTCCCTTACGGGATCAAAGAAGCATTAATGCCGAATGGTATACTACCAAATGTTTGTCAGAAGTTTTCTCTGTTATAAGCAACAAGCGACCAAACACAGGGCTCCGCGGGCTACTGCTCCACCACGACAATGCACCTGCGCACACCGCACTCAAAACGAGGGACTTCCTGGACAGCACGCCAGTCAAACTCCTGGGTCACCCTCCTTACAGCCCTGATCTAGCACCGTGTGACTTCTTTTTATTCCCAAAAATAAAAAATCAGCTCAAAGGGATACAATTTTCGTCGCCGGAAGATGCGCTGGCTGCGTTCGAGCAGGCTGTAAACGAGGTGTCTGCGGCGGACTGGAAAAAGTGTTTTGAAAACTGGTTTAGGCGCATGAATCTTTGTATAGAGGCTGGTGGAAAGTACTTTGAAAAGATTTAATAAAAATATATGTACGTATAGAACAATTTTTTTTAGTTTCGCAAAACTTTCTGAGTGTCCCACGTATCGTCGGCAAATAGAACACATGGTCCATTTATAATTTTAGGAAGGTCATTTATGTAGATAAGAAACAACAAGCAGCCTATTACACTCCCTTGGGGAATTGACGCGTTAACTATGCTGTCGGATCTCATTTTAATTATTTTATTTGTGTTCTTATCAAAATATTCGATTTCTACCAGTTGTACCCAATCTTTTAGACATTATGATGCTAGCCATTCATGAGCTTTTCCTCGTATTTCTATCCCATGTAACTTGTCCAGTAGTATTTTAATTTGCACCTTATCATAGGCTTTGGTTATATCGAGCAGCATACCTATGGCATAGTTTTTATTATTAATGGTAGTTAGAGCCTCTTGTACGTATTTGTAGACTGCTAACGTTGTAGACCTGTTTTTACGGAAACCTTTTTGGCAGTCGTCAAGTATTTTATATTTTTCACATAACGAGTATACGCGGTCACACATTGCCTTTTCAAAGATTTTAGACGCAGTTGGTAGGTAACAGCGCGATAGGGCGGTAATTGTTAGGGTCGGTTTTAGAGTTTTTCTTGTGTATGGGTTTTATCAGTGAATTTTAAGTTTATTTATTTATTTATTATTTGGCTTTTCAACACTGAGTACACTGTAACTTTATAAATTTGTACATTTCAAACTTAAGTCTAAGTGCCTCATCACTTAAAGAAAAGCACAGCATGCACTAAATTATGCGGAGATAAATACAGAATTTATTAATTAAAAACAATATAAAAAACTATTAAAAGCTAAATTGATTGCAATAAATTAAATTAAGTAACATAGATTAAATCAAATTTAATTAGAACAGAATAAATTGAATTAGAATAAATTAAATTAGAATAAATTAAATTAGATTAAATTAAATCAAATAAGATTAAATTAAATTAAATTAGTATACATTTTATTATTATACATTTTATTATTTATGTAAGATTAGGTACTAGAGATACCCACTAAATGGCAAGCGCGACTTTTTTTAGAGCAAGTAAAGTTGTTTGGGAAAGGTTCCTTCTTCGAAAGTTTGGTTAATTAGCTTATAAAAAGGTAGGGTTAGTTCGTCTGCACATTGCTTAAGTAGAAATGGGGGCAGTTCGTCTACTCCATAGCTCTTTTTATTTTTTAGGTTTTTATTATTTTATTTACTTTGTAGGGATCAACAGGGCTTAGGAACATTGTGTTTTCTGTGGGGCACATAACAGGGGTTCCTTTTGATGGTGAGGCTTTTCCCCCAATAGAAGCAAAGAAGTCATTAAAAATATTAGCTATTTGTTTCGGTTCTGTAATCAATTTATCTTTATGATATAATTTTATGTATTTTTTTTCCTTTTTTATTGATTTATTTGTTCTTTCATTTATTATGTTCCAAATAGTTTTTACTTTATTTGTTGATTTTTTATATTTATTTTTATTTATATATTGTAGTTTTTTTGCTGTAATTACCGATTTATTTATATTTTATTTATATTCATTTATATTTTTATTTGGTTGTATTGTTTTTTGATTTTTTAATTCAGATTTAAAGTTTTGTACGTTTTGGGTATTATATATTCTTTTCATCGCGAGCCAGTTTGTTTTTTTACCCGACTGCCGAAGGAGGGTAATGTGTTTATCAGTCTATGTATGTATGTAAGTATGTAAGTATGTATGTATGTATGTTTGTTCCTATATGGCGTTCCAGAGACCAAACGCATTGGCCGATTTTGATGATTCATACGTCAATCGATGCGTCTTAATCCTGCAATTGTCATAGGCTACATTAAAATTGGATAATAGAAAAATGCCGGATTTTGGGTGCCATATTGTGGGGGCCCAAATTTTTTTTTTCTTCCAAACCCATCGTGTGGGATATCAAAATAAAGGGTTTTAAGAGGTGATTTCAAAAATATATAACACTTATATGTTTAAATGTATCATCTAATTCGAAAAAAACTGACTAAAAAGTTATAAATAAAAAAAACTTAATTCAAAAAATCAAAAAACCCGACTGGTTCAAAAGCGAACTAAAAAGTCGTAAACAAGGAAAAAATCATGCTGTGCAGGCGGATGATACACCAGATTTTGGTCAGCCAGCCCGCGAATATGTATCCTCCGACTGCACAGCATGATTTTTTCCTTGCTTACGACTTTTTAGTTCGCTTTTGAAGCAGTCGGGTTTCTTGATTTTTTAAATTAAGTTTTTTTTATTGCTATCACTAAGCGATTTCATGTGGAAGATGGTTGCACAGTGGTCTGAGAAACCTATTTCTTCTACGGTGGTATAAGTATGTATATATATATTAAAATTTGTAAAAATTAAGTCTAAGCATTTTGAGGTAGTTTGTGAAATATGTGTGGGGACTTTTATAAGTTGTATGAATTTATTTATGTTCCAACATTAGATCGAAGAACAAGTTAGTTTTTAAACAACTGTCTAGGATATTTATATATAAATCTCCTTCTAAAATCACGTTATATCTTGAATATTTTCTATTAATATAATGCATAATTTCTTTTAATTGGCGAGTAAATACTTCCTCCTCTCTTCTATTCTAATAAATTGTAACTATAAGTACATTCTCATTTGGTAATTCTAATGCACATAAATCAATACAATACTCAACAGACATATTGCTGATATCAAAGATTTCCTTGTACTCGGAACGGTTTTGTAACAAGATACAGACGCCGCCGCCTCCTCGAATACGGCGACAATAAGATGCTGCAATCTTGTAGCCGCTAAATTGTAAGTAACTCAATTTTTCTGAAGATAGCCAAGTTTCACAAAGGCATATATCGCTATACATTGTTTTTTCATGGATGAAGGCTTCGAGTAGATGTTGCTTATTGTAGATGCTTTGTATGTTTTGATATACAATTTTAAAATGTTGTTCTGTGGTTTCGAAAAGTATTAATTTTAGTGTGTTCGTTATTATTGGGTTCGTAACGTAGTGTAGTTGGTGTTTTTTCGTGTTTATGTATTTGTTCGTTAGATATAGTGCACCTGCGGTATGTCACCTCTCTGGTCATTCTCTCCGATCATCTCTTCTCCAGTTAAAATCCGTTTCTTTCTTTTCGTACATTTTTCATTTAGGAATTCGGATACATGTATGTTAGTTCCTTGAAAATAGTGACTATTCTCAACGATGTACCTAGCCATTTTTTTTTGCTTGGAAGCTCAATAACTAAGGGTCTGTTTTTTGTGGTGAATCTTCCTATACGATTTGTTTCCTCTATGTATCTGGTTAGGTCTACATGCAGAATTTCATAAAACATTTCAATCAGTCTGCTGTGTAGTTCGTAGTCAGACTCGTTGTAGTATTCGGGGCAACCATAGATTACTATTTTCTTGAAGTAGTTTTCAGTATCTTTAATATCTGGAGTTGGTGATAGAAGCTTCATATCTTTTATTTCGTTTTTCAGGATTTCATTTTCTTTGCTTAGCTTTCTCTTGGCTATCTCTAATATAATCTATTTGCTACTAGCCTCTGTTAATCCAACGTTGGCTCGCGTTCACCACTTTTTCTTTTGGTTGAGACATATATCAAACTCAAACAAACCTAAAGTATCAGCTAATTTATATAAATGTATACGTAAAGTTTAATAATATACGGACACAAATTTATTTTTTCTGTTTTTCTTTTATCTATTTAAAAATCCAGATATGAGTTCTAGGACAATTACCGTTGTGTATTGTATCTGCGTTACTAACTAGTTTTAATTATTTTAAATTGTAATTTGTGGAGAACGTCGCGGGTAGCATAATTGTATAAATGTAATATTTAAGATAGTATGACTATTTCTTATTGTGCTACTGTTTGTTTTTCCTTAAATGAATCAAATAAAATAATAGTGTAGCCAACTCGGCCGTAAATAGGGTGGCCAACTCGGATGTATACTACTTTGCAGTTGTTTGGTTGATATCCATTTCTTAAGAAAGCCAATTTTTTTTTGTAGTTTTTTAACCATGTTCCGTATTAGTTTAAATAATTGTGTTCTAAAGTTCGTAAGTGGCTTAAAAACGAAAAAAAATCATACAACATTTTTAGAAGAACGAATTCCATTTCAACAAAATTTAAAAAATCACGTCATTTCATAGTGATAGAGTACTTATTTGTTATTTTATTCACGACAAAAGTATGCGAAAGTTTGATGAAAAACAGGAAAAAAGCTATCGCAATTTCTGGCTGTAAAAAGGTGGATATTTGTCAGATAATAGAAACTTGTAATAATTATAACCATGGAAAAATATCGAATATAAAGTTGTATTCTAGTTGTGTTGTTAGCTGCAGTTGTTATAAATACTTGTTGTTTTTTCTTTATATATATGAATTGGTCACCCTGTATTATCGCTCCCAAAACAAATAAATAAATAAGTGTGAAAAAACAAGATAAGAGTTTATCAAAAAATAAAATTGTTTTGACGATGTTTCGTATTACCAAGTGCGAAACTGATAAAATCGTTTCCAACCGGAACACTTATTTTGCGTTTGATTTCTCGCAAGCAATTAGGTATTCAAGTGGGCTTCAGAATGATAAAGGAAAAAAATAAAAAAAACATGCACACGCTTCATTTAATGGTAGGAGGATTATAGAAATGCAAATTGCAGTAGCACTATGGTATAGTTAGTGAGAAAGGCCGCCAGGTGCAGTAAAAGACACACGTCTACGTAGAACAGTTGACAGGCGCGTATCTTACTGAACGATGCTTGGTACACGCGCCTCACATTCTTGCACAACGTTTTGTCTTCATCTGTAAATTACAGTATAATCATCAATGTATCAACTACGAGCGATTGCCGAACATAACTTTACCAAACAAACCTGTACAATTTGACAGCAGAATATAGGCGCATGTGTCCTGAGAATTCTCCAAAGCTATGTAAAACGCCTCACAGTACAGACTCAGAACAGTTTGTAACGTCAAGCTTTTGAATACCCAGAAGTATGTTATCGCCGTTTGTGAAAACGTTGTGTTCTGGGAAACAAATATAATAAAAAAGCATGGATACAAAGTATTTTGAAAAATCATATTTTCTTAAAGTTTAAGTAAAAATAATACGTACAGCAAGGTCACTGTGTGTTCCGTTTAGTGTTTTATAAACCACTATAAATACTTCATTAACTACTAAAGCACCTAACATGGTACCTACCGTAAAGTAAAGAATCTGAAATTGAAATAGTCCCCGTTATCTTTTCTGACCTCTTTGAAGTATTTTGTACATACATTTTATTATTATAAACTTAAAGTAATTTTAACACCAAACGCCAACCCGTCTTGAGCAACCATGGTAATCAAAGCTGGTGCGTTATCTGTATGAGAAAAGACCTTTGCCCTGCAGTGGGACAGTTACATGCGGGCATTATTATCATAGTCTAAAATATTATTATTATAAATAAATATTATGCAAAATAGAACATGAAAAAAAACTTGTATGACAAAGAAAATTTTATCTGCAACGCTTTCAAAAGGGAAAAGTGCTAGTAAAAATAAATTGCAATAACTGACCATGTGATTAAATATATTCTTATAAATCTGGTAACTCTTTAATATTTGGAGGTAAGTTTGTAACAACCTTTCGCGACAAATTTCGTTTTGTGTATCATTGAACGATTGTAAAACCTGATGACTCCAATCAACAACTTTATTCTGAAGCAACTTTATAAATCTTATTGCACAAACTATTTTAACGTCAACAGTTACTAAAATCACTCTATAAACAGAAGCATATATTGGCATATCCCGGTACAAAACATAAGCATAAATGCAAAAGAAAATATAGAAACAAATAATCGTAATCAAACTTATCCAGTTACTCCTGATGAATGTCTTGGAACTGACTATGTTATTGTTATATCTATGAACTTTTTGGATGGTCAAAATGAACTGTACATAGCTGTTTGTTTGAGTCAGGTTAATAGTAAAGTTAAGCAGCAATCCAAAAAAATTATAGCAATTTATGCAAAATATAAAGCAGATCTGAGTTTTCAAAAAGGTGTATATTTTTGTAACCGCAATATCTACAATTCGAAGCGAATAGAAATATATGCATAGGACTATACCACATAGTAATAAGATTTTATTTAAGAGATTATTTGGAATTATGACATCATTCTTGATGCGATACTTTGGAGTTAACAGAATAGTATGCATGAGGGTGAAAGGTAATAACATGGATTGCACATCTTTATCAATGATGTTACTCGACAAAACTTCTGTTTGATCAATACGATCAATAATTCTATCAATCCTTCTTTTCATAAACATAATTTCGAGAGCACTTCCCAAACGCAAAAGATTTCAATATGTGGGTTGCTACATACTGATATAATTACAGACAATCTTAATAAAATTGAATACATTCATTTGAGTTTCAAGTGATTTATGATCATCAATAATATTAATGTAAGTGCTTTCGTAGTTCTGGGTTATCAGTACATTAAGCCACCCTAACTCAGGGCCTTCTTTTTTTTGAGTTCCGTACCCAAAGGGTAAAAACGGGACCCTATTACTAAGAATCCGCGGTAATTTTGTCTGTCTGTCTGTCACCAGGCTATATCTCATGAACCGTAATAGCTAGGCAGTTGGTATTTTCACAGATGATGTATTTCTGTTTCCGCTATAACAACAAATACTAAAAACAGAATATAATAAATATTTAAGTGCAAAAAAAACACGTTCATTGTATGGAGCCCTCCATACAATAAACGTGTTTTTTTTGCCGTTTTTTGCGATAATCCGCCCATCGTGCGTGAGTCCGTATCGCACTTTGCCGGTTTTTTTTTAAATATTTTTCAATAATTCTGCTACAACCGAGGGATGTTGGTGGGTGCACTTGCATAGTATATGTGTACTGGTATAATCCTCGGTTGATGAATGGTGTCCCGTCCCATTATGATCATCATTTCAGCCGAAAGACGTCCACTGCTGGACATAGGCCTCCCCCAGGAGTCGCCACATTGACCGATCCCGTGCGTCCCGCATCCAGCGCCTTCCCGCAACCTTAACCAGGTCATCGGTCCACCTAGTGGGAGACCCCGTCCCATTAAAAGTGAAAAATAATTAATTAATAAAAAAAATTACTGTATCATTTATTATGTAAAATCGAAAGGATACAATAACATTACATTTCATATTTATAAAAACACGAAGCAGTTCTGAAAATACATTTTTCAAATAAAATGATATGACATGATTGATGACAAAAATATGATGGAAATATTCTAACACAGTATCAAGGACAGAATTGAAATTACCAATCACTTAAAAATGTAATCTAAAAATTAAAAATAAAAGTTTGTAAACTCAAAAGTCCATTATCATTAACCACATACCGGAAAACGATTAAATAGATGCATTTATAATGACTTTAATTTCATTTCATTAATAAATATCAACATGTACGCTACAAAATACGTGTTAATAAAGTATTAAAATTTTTCCTCAATATTTTGTATTGTTTTATGCGTTCAAATGACTATATTGTTTTATGTATTAAAATGAACTACATTATATATGATTTTTATCTATCTAAATATATGTTTTATGTATACATATTACTTTTTTCAATATTTTACCTTACTTACATATCTTATTGATAGTTAGATTATTATGTTTTATAATAATAAAATGAAAATATTTCATTTTTACTGCTTAACTTACTGATACATAATTCAATTCTGTTATAAATTTTAAATCATCAAAATGTCGTGGTTAAAGAGCACATTACTTCGATATTGTAAGCGTCCATGAAGAATTTCATGTTATTGTCTATAGTTTCCTGTTAATAATTATGGAACTTCATAGGCGTGCTTATGTAAAACATAAAATTATAGGCTGGACGGAGTGTAGTTGCACATTTACAGACGTCAGTAGGTCTTTGTGGTGAAGAACGTGCAAGAAACTCCACAGACCCTCCTTTCCATCTGTAAAATTTAATTACAAGTTTTTGGTTTGGTACATTATTCTTGTTGAAAAATAACGTATTTGTGAAAACGATGTGAAAAGGGTCACGTAAAAGCGTCTAGATTAAAACAAACAATTCAAAAATACAATAAATAATTAAAAAAAGGCTGAGGAAGCTAAGCTATGTCCAATCCCAACAGATGGCGCCCGTTCACGAACATCATATTCATACTAGCTTCTGCCCGCGTCTTCGCCCGCGTAGAAAGTGTTTTATCATCCCAAGGGAATCCAAACTATCCTATGTCTTTCCCAGGATCTTAAACTATGTCATGCCAAATGTGGTCTAAATTAGTTCAGTAGATCCACCTAAATCGTCTTTTGGGGATAGTTTAAAAAAAACTATTAATGACAGGCCTTTTGTGTTTATTAGGTTGGTATCTAAGTCAAGTTTCAAATTTTGTTAACCAAAGAAATAAGATTCTCAAACACACTTTAAAACCCCCTAAATCGTCTTTTGGGAGTTATTTCAAGAGACTAATACTGATAAACTTTATTGTTTATGTAGGTTAGTATTTAAGTCAATTTTTAAGTTTATTAACCCAAGAAAAAACTATTAATGAGGGTCTGTTTTTTGTGGTAAATCTTCCTATACGATTTGTTTCCTCTATGTATCCGGTTAGGTCTTCATGCAGAATTTCCTAAAACATTTCAATCAGTCTGCTGTGTAGTTCGTAGTCAGACTTGTTGTAGTATTCGGGGAAACCATAGATTACTTTATTCTTGGAGTAGTTTTCAGTATATTTAATATCTGGAGTTTGTGATAGAAGATTTATATATTTTATTATTATTATTATAAAATATACTATGTTGTAAAAGGTACTATGTTTATTATTTTATTTCGTTTTTCAGGATTTCATTTTATTTGCTTAGCTTTCTCTTGTCTATCTCTAATATAATCTATTTGCTACTAGCAATCGAAAACCTCTGTTAATCCAACGTTGGCTCGCGTTCACCACTTTTTCGTTTGGTTGAGACATATATCAATAAATTTAAATTTAATTTAATTATAATTTGTGGAGAACGTAGTGGGTAGCATAATTGTATAAATGTAATATTTAAGATAGTATGACTACTTCTTATTGTGCTACTGTTTGTTTTTCCTTAAATGAATCAAATAAAATAATAGTGTAGCCAACTCGGTCGTAAATAGGGTGGCCAACTCGGATGTATACTACTTTGCAGTGGTTTGGTTGATATCCATTTCTTAAGATAGCCAATTTTTTTTGTAGTTTTTTAACCATGTTCCGTATTAGTTTTAATAATTGTGTTCTAAAGTTCGAAAGTGGCTTAAACAACGAAAAAAAATCTGTACAACATTTTTAGAAGAACGAATTCCATTTCAACAACATGTATAAAAATAACGTCTTTTTATAGTGATAGAGTAGTTATTTGTTATTTTTTCACGACAAAAGTATGCGAAAGTTTGATGAAAAACAGGAAAAAAGCTATCGCAATTTCTGGCTGTAAAAAGGTGAATATTTGTCAGATAATAGAAACTTGTAATAATTATAACCATGGAAAAATATCGAATTTAAAGTTGTATTGTTGTTGTGTTGTTAGTTGCAGTTGTTATAAATAGTTGTTCTTTTTTCTTTATATATATGATTTGGTCACCCTATATTATCGCTCCCAAAACAGATAAATAAATAAGTGTGAAAAAACAAGATAAAAGTTTATCAAAAAATAAAATTGTTTTGACGATGTTTCGTATTATCAAGTGCGAATCTGATAAAATCGTTTCCAACCGGAAAACTTATTTTGCGTTTGATTTCTCGCAAGCAAATAGGTATTCAAGTGGGCTTCAGAATTTTTAAGGAAAAAAAAATCAATAAAAGAAAATCTTGCACACACTACATTTAATGGTACGAGGATTATAGAAATGCAAATTGTAGTAGCACTACGGTATAGTTAGTGAGAAAGGCCGCCAGGTGCAGTAAAAGACACACGTCTACGTAGAACAGTTGACAGGCGCGCATCTTACTGAACGATGCTTGGTACACGCGCCTCACATTCTTGCACAACGTTTTGTCTTCATCTGTAAATAACAGTATATTCATCAATGTATCAACTACGTGCGATTGCCGAACATAACTTTACCAAACAAACCTGTGCAATTTGACAGCAGAATATAGGCGCATGTGTCCTGAGAATTCTCCAAAGCTACATAAAACGCCTCGCAGTACAGACTCAGAACAGTTTGTAACGTCAAGCTTTTGAATACCCAGAAGTATGTTATCGCCGTTTGTGAAAACGTTGTGTTCTGGGAAACAAATATAATAAAAAAGCATGGATACAAAGTATTTTGAAAAATCATATTTTCTTAAAGTTTAAGTAAAAATAATACGTACAGCAAGGTCACTGTGTGTTCCGTTTAGTGTTTTATAAACCACTATAAATACTTCATTAACTACTAAAGCACCTAACATGGTACCTACCGTAAAGTAAAGAATCTGAAATTGAAATAGTCCCCGTTATCTTTTCTGACTTCTTTGAAGTATTTTGTACATACATTTTATTATTATAAACTTAAAGTAATTTTAACACCAAACGCCAACCCGTCTTGAGCAACCATGGTAATCAAAGCTGGTGCGTTATCTGTATGAGAAAAGACCTTTGCCCTGCAGTGGGACAGTTACATGCGGGCATTATTATCATAGTCTAAAATATTATTATTATAAATAAATATTATGCAAAATAGAACATGAAAAAAAACTTGTATGACAAAGAAAATTTTATCTGCAACGCTTTCAAAAGGGAAAAGTGCTAGTAAAAATAAATTGCAATAACTGACCATGTGATTAAATATATTCTTATAAATCTGGTAACTCTTTAATATTTGGAGGTAAGTTTGTAACAACCTTTCGCGACAAATTTCGTTTTGTGTATCATTGAACGATTGTAAAACCTGATGACTCCAATCAACAACTTTATTCTGAAGCAACTTTATAAATCTTATTGCACAAACTATTTTAACGTCAACAGTTACTAAAATCACTCTATAAACAGAAGCATATATTGGCATATCCCGGTACAAAACATAAGCATAAATGCAAAAGAAAATATAGAAACAAATAATCGTAATCAAACTTATCCAGTTACTCCTGATGAATGTCTTGGAACTGACTATGTTATTGTTATATCTATGAACTTTTTGGATGGTCAAAATGAACTGTACATAGCTGTTTGTTTGAGTCAGGTTAATAGTAAAGTTAAGCAGCAATCCAAAAAAATTATAGCAATTTATGCAAAATATAAAGCAGATCTGAGTTTTCAAAAAGGTGTATATTTTTGTAACCGCAATATCTACAATTCGAAGCGAATAGAAATATATGCATAGGACTATACCACATAGTAATAAGATTTTATTTAAGAGATTATTTGGAATTATGACATCATTCTTGATGCGATACTTTGGAGTTAACAAAATAGTATACATGAGGGTGAAAGGTAATAACATGGATTGCACATCTTTATCAATGATGTTACTCGACAAAACTTCTGTTTGATCAATACGATCAATAATTCTATCAATCCTTCTTTTCATAAACATAATTTCGAGAGCACTTCCCAAACGCAAAAGATTTCAATATGTGGGTTGCTACATACTGATATAATTACAGACAATCTTAATAAAATTGAATACATTCATTTGAGTTTCAAGTGATTTATGATCATCAATAATATTAATGCAAGTGCTTTCGTAGTTCTGGGTTATCAGTACATTAAGCCACCCTAACTCAGGGCCTTCTTTTTTTTGAGTTCCGTACCCAAAGGGTAAAAACGGGACCCTATTACTAAGAATCCGCGGTAATTTTGTCTGTCTGTCTGTCACCAGGCTATATCTCATGAACCGTAATAGCTAGGCAGTTGGTATTTTCACAGATGATGTATTTCTGTTTCCGCTATAACAACAAATACTAAAAACAGAATATAATAAATATTTAAGTGCAAAAAAAACACGTTCATTGTATGGAGCCCTCCATACAATAAACGTGTTTTTTTTGCCGTTTTTTGCGATAATCCGCCCATCGTGCGTGAGTCCGTATCGCACTTTGCCGGTTTTTTTTTAATATTTTTCAATAATTCTGCTACAACCGAGGGATGTTGGTGGGTGCACTTGCATAGTATATGTGTACTGGTATAATCCTCGGTTGATGAATGGTGTCCCGTCCCATTATGATCATCATTTCAGCCGAAAGACGTCCACTGCTGGACATAGGCCTCCCCCAGGAGTCGCCACATTGACCGATCCCGTGCGTCCCGCATCCAGCGCCTTCCCGCAACCTTAACCAGGTCATCGGTCCACCTAGTGGGAGACCCCGTCCCATTAAAAGTGAAAAATAATTAATTAATAAAAAAAATTACTGTATCATTTATTATGTAAAATCGAAAGGATACAATAACATTACATTTCATATTTATAAAAACACGAAGCAGTTCTGAAAATACATTTTTCAAATAAAATGATATGACATGATTGATGACAAAAATATGATGGAAATATTCTAACACAGTATCAAGGACAGAATTGAAATTACCAATCACTTAAAAATGTAATCTAAAAATTAAAAATAAAAGTTTGTAAACTCAAAAGTCCATTATCATTAACCACATACCGGAAAACGATTAAATAGATGCATTTATAATGACTTTAATTTCATTTCATTAATAAATATCAACATGTACGCTACAAAATACGTGTTAATAAAATATTAAAATTTTTCCTCAATATTTTGTATTGTTTTATGCGTTCAAATGACTATATTGTTTTATGTATTAAAATGAACTACATTATATATGATTTTTATCTATCTAAATATATGTTTTATGTATACATATTACTTTTTTCAATATTTTACCTTACTTACATATCTTATTGATAGTTAGATTATTATGTTTTATAATAATAAAATGAAAATATTTCATTTTTACTGCTTAACTTACTGATACATAATTCAATTCTGTTATAAATTTTAAATCATCAAAATGTCGTGGTTAAAGAGCACATTACTTCGATATTGTAAGCGTCCATGAAGAATTTCATGTTATTGTCTATAGTTTCCTGTTAATAATTATGGAACTTCATAGGCGTGCTTATGTAAAACATAAAATTATAGGCTGGACGGAGTGTAGTTGCACATTTACAGACGTCAGTAGGTCTTTGTGGTGAAGAACGTGCAAGAAACTCCACAGACCCTCCTTTCCATCTGTAAAATTTAATTACAAGTTTTTGGTTTGGTACATTATTCTTGTTGAAAAATAACGTATTTGTGAAAACGATGTGAAAAGGGTCACGTAAAAGCGTCTAGATTAAAACAAACCATTCAAAAATACAATAAATAATTAAAAAAAGGCTGAGGAAGCTAAGCTATGTCCAATCCCAACAGATGGCGCCCGTTCACGAACATCATATTCATACTAGCTTCTGCCCGCGTCTTCGCCCGCGTAGAAAGTGTTTTATCATCCCAAGGGAATCCAAACTATCCTATGTCTTTCCCAGGATCTTAAACTATGTCATGCCAAATGTGGTCTTAATTAGTTCAGTAGATCCACCTAAATCGTCTTTTGGGGATAGTTTAAAAAAAAACTATTAATGACAGGCCTTTTGTGTTTATTAGGTTGGTATCTAAGTCAAGTTTCAAATTTTGTTAACCAAAGAAATAAGATTCTCAAACACACTTTAAAACCCCCTAAATTGTCTTTTGGGAGTTATTTCAAGAGACTAATACTGATAAACTTTATTGTTTATGTAGGTTAGTATTTAAGTCAATTTTTAAGTTTATTAACCCAAGAAAAAACTATTAATGAGGGTCTGTTTTTTGTGGTAAATCTTCCTATACGATTTGTTTCCTCTATGTATCCGGTTAGGTCTTCATGCAGAATTTCCTAAAACATTTCAATCAGTCTGCTGTGTAGTTCGTAGTCAGACTTGTTGTAGTATTCGGGGAAACCATAGATTACTTTATTCTTGGAGTAGTTTTCAGTATATTTAATATCTGGAGTTTGTGATAGAAGATTTATATATTTTATTATTATTATTATAAAATATACTATGTTGTAAAAGGTACTATGTTTATTATTTTATTTCGTTTTTCAGGATTTCATTTTATTTGCTTAGCTTTCTCTTGTCTATCTCTAATATAATCTATTTGCTATTAGCAATCGAAAACCTCTGTTAATCCAACGTTGGCTCGCGTTCACCACTTTTTCGTTTGGTTGAGACATATATCAATAAATTTAAATTTAATTTAATTATAATTTGTGGAGAACGTAGTGGGTAGCATAATTGTATAAATGTAATATTTAAGATAGTATGACTACTTCTTATTGTGCTACTGTTTGTTTTTCCTTAAATGAATCAAATAAAATAATAGTGTAGCCAACTCGGTCGTAAATAGGGTGGCCAACTCGGATGTATACTACTTTGCAGTGGTTTGGTTGATATCCATTTCTTAAGATAGCCAATTTTTTTTGTAGTTTTTTAACCATGTTCCGTATTAGTTTTAATAATTGTGTTCTAAAGTTCGAAAGTGGCTTAAAAAACGAAAAAAAATCTGTACAACATTTTTAGAAGAACGAATTCCATTTCAACAACATGTATAAAAATAATGTCTTTTTATAGTGATAGAGTAGTTATTTGTTATTTTTTCACGACAAAAGTATGCGAAAGTTTGATGAAAAACAGGAAAAAAGCTATCGCAATTTCTGGCTGTAAAAAGGTGAATATTTGTCAGATAATAGAAACTTGTAATAATTATAACCATGGAAAAATATCGAATTTAAAGTTGTATTGTTGTTGTGTTGTTAGTTGCAGTTGTTATAAATAGTTGTTCTTTTTTCTTTATATATATGATTTGGTCACCCTATATTATCGCTCCCAAAACAGATAAATAAATAAGTGTGAAAAAACAAGATAAAAGTTTATCAAAAAATAAAATTGTTTTGACGATGTTTCGTATTATCAAGTGCGAATCTGATAAAATCGTTTCCAACCGGAAAACTTATTTTGCGTTTGATTTCTCGCAAGCAAATAGGTATTCAAGTGGGCTTCAGAATTTTTAAGGAAAAAAAAATCAATAAAAGAAAATCTTGCACACACTACATTTAATGGTACGAGGATTATAGAAATGCAAATTGTAGTAGCACTACGGTATAGTTAGTGAGAAAGGCCGCCAGGTGCAGTAAAAGACACACGTCTACGTAGAACAGTTGACAGGCGCGCATCTTACTGAACGATGCTTGGTACACGCGCCTCACATTCTTGCACAACGTTTTGTCTTCATCTGTAAATAACAGTATATTCATCAATGTATCAACTACGTGCGATTGCCGAACATAACTTTACCAAACAAACCTGTGCAATTTGACAGCAGAATATAGGCGCATGTGTCCTGAGAATTCTCCAAAGCTACATAAAACGCCTCGCAGTACAGACTCAGAACAGTTTGTAACGTCAAGCTTTTGAATACCCAGAAGTATGTTATCGCCGTTTGTGAAAACGTTGTGTTCTGGGAAACAAATATAATAAAAAAGCATGGATACAAAGTATTTTGAAAAATCATATTTTCTTAAAGTTTAAGTAAAAATAATACGTACAGCAAGGTCACTGTGTGTTCCGTTTAGTGTTTTATAAACCACTATAAATACTTCATTAACTACTAAAGCACCTAACATGGTACCTACCGTAAAGTAAAGAATCTGAAATTGAAATAGTCCCCGTTATCTTTTCTGACTTCTTTGAAGTATTTTGTACATACATTTTATTATTATAAACTTAAAGTAATTTTAACACCAAACGCCAACCCGTCTTGAGCAACCATGGTAATCAAAGCTGGTGCGTTATCTGTATGAGAAAAGACCTTTGCCCTGCAGTGGGACAGTTACATGCGGGCATTATTATCATAATCTAAAATATTATTATTATAAATAAATATTATGCAAAATAGAACATGAAAAAAAACTTGTATGACAAAGAAAATTTTATCTGCAACGCTTTCAAAAGGGAAAAGTGCTAGTAAAAATAAATTGCAATAACTGACCATGTGATTAAATATATTCTTATAAATCTGGTAACTCTTTAATATTTGGAGGTAAGTTTGTAACAACCTTTCGCGAAACATCATTGAACGATTGTAAAACCTGATGACTCCAATCAACAACTTTATTCTGAAGCAACTTTATAAATCTTATTGCACAAACTATTTTAACGTCAACAGTTACTAAAATCACTCTATAAACAGAAGCATATATTGGCATATCCCGGTACAAAACATAAGCATAAATGCAAAAGAAAATATAGAAACAAATAATCGTAATCAAACTTATCCAGTTACTCCTGATGAATGTCTTGGAACTGACTATGTTATTGTTATATCTATGAACTTCTTGGATGGTCAAAATGAACTGTACATAGCTGTTTGTTTGAGTCAGGTTAATAGTAAAGTTAAGCAGCAATCCAAAAAAATTATAGCAATTTATGCAAAATATAAAGCAGATCTGAGTTTTCAAAAAGGTGTATATTTTTGTAACCGCAATATCTACAATTCGAAGCGAATAGAAATATATGCATAGGACTATACCACATAGTAATAAGATTTTATTTAAGAGATTATTTGGAATTATGACATCATTCTTGATGCGATACTTTGGAGTTAACAGAATAGTATGCATGAGGGTGAAAGGTAATAACATGGATTGCACATCTTTATCAATGATGTTACTCGACAAAACTTCTGTTTGATCAATACGATCAATAATTCTATCAATCCTTCTTTTCATAAACATAATTTCGAGAGCACTTCCCAAACGCAAAAGATTTCAATATGTGGGTTGCTACATACTGATATAATTACAGACAATCTTAATAAAATTGAATACATTCATTTGAGTTTCAAGTGATTTATGATCATCAATAATATTAATGCAAGTGCTTTCGTAGTTCTGGGTTATCAGTACATTAAGCCACCCTAACTCAGGGCCTTCTTTTTTTTGAGTTCCGTACCCAAAGGGTAAAAACGGGACCCTATTACTAAGAATCCGCGGTAATTTTGTCTGTCTGTCTGTCACCAGGCTATATCTCATGAACCGTAATAGCTAGGCAGTTGGTATTTTCACAGATGATGTATTTCTGTTTCCGCTATAACAACAAATACTAAAAACAGAATATAATAAATATTTAAGTGCAAAAAAAACACGTTCATTGTATGGAGCCCTCCATACAATAAACGTGTTTTTTTTGCCGTTTTTTGCGATAATCCGCCCATCGTGCGTGAGTCCGTATCGCACTTTGCCGGTTTTTTTTTAAATATTTTTCAATAATTCTGCTACAACCGAGGGATGTTGGTGGGTGCACTTGCATAGTATATGTGTACTGGTATAATCCTCGGTTGATGAATGGTGTCCCGTCCCATTATGATCATCATTTCAGCCGAAAGACGTCCACTGCTGGACATAGGCCTCCCCCAGGAGTCGCCACATTGACCGATCCCGTGCGTCCCGCATCCAGCGCCTTCCCGCAACCTTAACCAGGTCATCGGTCCACCTAGTGGGAGACCCCGTCCCATTAAAAGTGAAAAATAATTAATTAATAAAAAAAATTACTGTATCATTTATTATGTAAAATCGAAAGGATACAATAACATTACATTTCATATTTATAAAAACACGAAGCAGTTCTGAAAATACATTTTTCAAATAAAATGATATGACATGATTGATGACAAAAATATGATGGAAATATTCTAACACAGTATCAAGGACAGAATTGAAATTACCAATCACTTAAAAATGTAATCTAAAAATTAAAAATAAAAGTTTGTAAACTCAAAAGTCCATTATCATTAACCACATACCGGAAAACGATTAAATAGATGCATTTATAATGACTTTAATTTCATTTCATTAATAAATATCAACATGTACGCTACAAAATACGTGTTAATAAAATATTAAAATTTTTCCTCAATATTTTGTATTGTTTTATGCGTTCAAATGACTATATTGTTTTATGTATTAAAATGAACTACATTATATATGATTTTTATCTATCTAAATATATGTTTTATGTATACATATTACTTTTTTCAATATTTTACCTTACTTACATATCTTATTGATAGTTAGATTATTATGTTTTATAATAATAAAATGAAAATATTTCATTTTTACTGCTTAACTTACTGATACATAATTCAATCCATATCTATAAAAGCGAAAGGTGACTGACTGACTGACTGACTGACTGACTGATCAATCAACGCACAGCAAAAACTGCTAAGCCTAGAAGCATGAAATTTGGCAGAAAGGTTCCTCAAGTGACGTAAGTGTGCACTAAGAAAGGATTTTTGGAAATTTCACCCCTAAGGGGGTAAAAAGGGGGTTGAAAGTTTGTATGAAAAATCTAATTCCTTCGAACAAAATTCTTGAAACTTAGCACAAATAGTATTCTAAGTAAATGATAAAAATTGACATTATTAGTTTTTCGAAACTACCCCCAAATAATGATTTAGGGGTTGTTGAAATTTGTATGGAAAATCTGATTTCTTGGGTCAATAAACTTGAAACTTGCCACAAATACTAACCTAAATGAATAATAAAGGTCGCTATTATTATTTTTTGAAACTACCCCCAAAAGACGATTTAGGGGTGTTAAAGTTTTTTTGAAGAATCTTATTACTTCAGTTAATAAACTTGAAACTTGACATAAATACTAATCACAATAAAGACTTTCGTTGTTAGTTTTTCGAAAGTACCCCCAAAAGATGATTTAGGGGATGTTATTTTTTTTTTGAAGAGTCTGATTTCTTGGGTAAATAAACATGAAACTTGACATAAATACCATCTTAAATATACATAAAGTTTGTGATTATTAGTTTTTTGCAACTACCCCCAAAAGACGATTTAGGAGGTATTACAATGTTTTTGAAAAATCTGATTTCTTTGGTCAATAAACTTGAAACTTGCCGCAAATACTAACCTAAATGAATAATAAAGGTCACTATTATTATTTTTTGAAACTACACCCAAAAGAAGATTTAGGGGATGTTAGTTTTTTTGAAGAATCTGATTTCTGGGGTGAATAAACTTGAAACTTGGCATAAATACTATCCTAAATAAACAAAAAAGGTTGTCATTATTAGTTTTTTGCAACTACCCCCAAAAGACAATTTAGGAGGTATTACAGTGTTTTTGAAAATCTGATTTCTTGGGTCAATAAACTTGCCACTAAAATACTAACCTAAATGAATAATAAAGGTTGCTCTTATTATTTTTTGAAACTACCCCCAAAAGAAGACATAGGGGATGTTATTTTTTTTTTTGAAGTATTTGATTTTTTGGGTGAATAAACATGAAACTTGACATAAATACCATCCTAAATAAACAATAAAGTTTGTGATTATTAGTTTTTTGCATCTACCCCCAAAAGACGATTTAGGAGGTACATATTACAGTGTTTTTGAAGAATCTTATTACTTCAGTTAATAAACTTGAAACTTGCCACAAATACTAATCTAAATAAACAATAAAGACTTTCATTGTTAGTTTTTCGAAACTACCCCCAAAAGATGATTTAGGGGATGTTATTTTTTTTGAATAATTTGATTTCTTGGGTGAATAAACATGAAACTTGACATAAATACCATCTTAAATATACATAAAGTTTGTGATTATTAGTTTTTTGCAACTACCCCCAAAAGACGATTTAGGAGGTATTACAATGTTTTTGAAAAATCTGATTTCTTTGGTCAATAAACTTGAAACTTGCCGCAAATACTAACCTAAATGAATAATAAAGGTCACTATTATTATTTTTTGAAACTACACCCAAAAGAAGATTTAGGGGATGTTAGTTTTTTTGAAGAATCTGATTTCTGGGGTGAATAAACTTGAAACTTGGCATAAATACTATCCTAAATAAACAAAAAAGGTTGTCATTATTAGTTTTTTGCAACTACCCCCAAAAGACAATTTAGGAGGTATTACAGTGTTTTTGAAAATCTGATTTCTTGGGTCAATAAACTTGCCACTAAAATACTAACCTAAATGAATAATAAAGGTTGCTCTTATTATTTTTTGAAACTACCCCCAAAAGAAGACATAGGGGATGTTATTTTTTTTTTTGAAGTATTTGATTTTTTGGGTGAATAAACATGAAACTTGACATAAATACCATCCTAAATAAACAATAAAGTTTGTGATTATTAGTTTTTTGCATCTACCCCCAAAAGACGATTTAGGAGGTACATATTACAGTGTTTTTGAAGAATCTTATTACTTCAGTTAATAAACTTGAAACTTGCCACAAATACTAATCTAAATAAACAATAAAGACTTTCATTGTTAGTTTTTCGAAACTACCCCCAAAAGATGATTTAGGGGATGTTATTTTTTTTGAATAATTTGATTTCTTGGGTGAATAAACATGAAACTTGACACAAATACCATCCTAAATGAACAATAAACAATAAAGGTTTTCAATAATTAGTTTTTCGAAACTTCCCTTAAAATACGACTTCGGGGTGGTAATGATTTTTGATTACTTTTACTGCACATAGCTTCTATTTATAACGTTGGGGAGCACTTAGTAGGGGATTTTGGAAATTCAACTTTTTAAAGGGTTAAAAGGGAGACATTTATTTGTATAAAAATCTTATTCCTTTGGCAAAATAATAAAGGATGGCATCATTATTTTTTCGGATTTACCCCCAGAAGACGATTTAGGGGTGTCAAAGTTTCTTTGAAGAATCAAATGGCACTAGGATGGGAACCTCTACATCGATTTGGAACTACCGAACTGCACCGTTTGTCTCAGGTTTAATAGCAGCTTATTTTTGGTTGCCATCACACGAATGAAGTCGCGGGCGGAGTTAATATTATAAATGTGAAAGTGACTCTGTCTGTCTCTCTGTCCACCTTTTCACGCTTAAACCGTTGAACCGATTTAGATGCAATTTGGTTCGGAGATATTTTGAGACGCTGGGCAGGACATAGCATAGTTTTTATCCCGGAAATCTTACTTAAGGGGGTGGAAAGAGAGGTAGAAGTTTGTATGGAAAACCCACAATATGATGCTGCGATATAAAAAATAAGCTATTTGAATTACTAATGCTTCGCAGACGAAGTCGCGGGCAACAGCTAGTTCTGTTATAAATTTTAAATCATCAAAATGTCGTGGTTAAAGAGCACATTACTTCGATATTGTAAGCGTCCATGAAGAATTTCATGTTATTGTCTATAGTTTCCTGTTAATAATTATGGAACTTCATAGGCGTGCTTATGTAAAACATAAAATTATAGGCTGGACGGAGTGTAGTTGCACATTTACAAACGTCAGTAGGTCTTTGTGGTGAAGAACGTGCAAGAAACTCCACAGACCCTCCTTTCCATCTGTAAAATTTAATTACAAGTTTTTGGTTTGGTACATTATTCTTGTTGAAAAATAACGTATTTGTGAAAACGATGTGAAAAGGGTCACGTAAAAGCGTCTAGATTAAAACAAACAATTCAAAAATACAATAAATAATTAAAAAAAGGCTGAGGAAGCTAAGCTATGTCCAATCCCAACAGATGGCGCCCGTTCACGAACATCATATTCATACTAGCTTCTGCCCGCGTCTTCGCCCGCGTAGAAAGTGTTTTATCATCCCAAGGGAATCCAAACTATCCTATGTCTTTCCCAGGATCTTAAACTATGTCATGCCAAATGTGGTCTAAATTAGTTCAGTAGATCCACCTAAATCGTCTTTTGGGGATAGTTTAAAAAAAAACTATTAATGACAGGCCTTTTGTGTTTATTAGGTTGGTATCTAAGTCAAGTTTCAAATTTTGTTAACCAAAGAAATAAGATTCTCAAACACACTTTAAAACCCCCTAAATCGTCTTTTGGGAGTTATTTCAAGAGACTTATACTGATAAACTTTATTGTTTATGTAGGTTAGTATTTAAGTCAATTTTTAAGTTTATTAACCCAAGAAAAAACTATTAATGAGGGTCTGTTTTTTGTGGTAAATCTTCCTATACGATTTGTTTCCTCTATGTATCCGGTTAGGTCTTCATGCAGAATTTCCTAAAACATTTCAATCAGTCTGCTGTGTAGTTCGTAGTCAGACTTGTTGTAGTATTCGGGGAAACCATAGATTACTTTATTCTTGGAGTAGTTTTCAGTATATTTAATATCTGGAGTTTGTGATAGAAGATTTATATATTTTATTATTATTATTATAAAATATACTATGTTGTAAAAGGTACTATGTTTATTATTTTATTTCGTTTTTCAGGATTTCATTTTATTTGCTTAGCTTTCTCTTGTCTATCTCTAATATAATCTATTTGCTACTAGCAATCGAAAACCTCTGTTAATCCAACGTTGGCTCGCGTTCACCACTTTTTCGTTTGGTTGAGACATATATCAATAAATTTAAATTTAATTTAATTATAATTTGTGGAGAACGTAGTGGGTAGCATAATTGTATAAATGTAATATTTAAGATAGTATGACTACTTCTTATTGTGCTACTGTTTGTTTTTCCTTAAATGAATCAAATAAAATAATAGTGTAGCCAACTCGGTCGTAAATAGGGTGGCCAACTCGGATGTATACTACTTTGCAGTGGTTTGGTTGATATCCATTTCTTAAGATAGCCAATTTTTTTTGTAGTTTTTTAACCATGTTCCGTATTAGTTTTAATAATTGTGTTCTAAAGTTCGAAAGTGGCTTAAAAAACGAAAAAAAATCTGTACAACATTTTTAGAAGAACGAATTCCATTTCAACAACATGTATAAAAATAACGTCTTTTTATAGTGATAGAGTAGTTATTTGTTATTTTTTCACGACAAAAGTATGCGAAAGTTTGATGAAAAACAGGAAAAAAGCTATCGCAATTTCTGGCTGTAAAAAGGTGAATATTTGTCAGATAATAGAAACTTGTAATAATTATAACCATGGAAAAATATCGAATTTAAAGTTGTATTGTTGTTGTGTTGTTAGTTGCAGTTGTTATAAATAGTTGTTCTTTTTTCTTTATATATATGATTTGGTCACCCTATATTATCGCTCCCAAAACAGATAAATAAATAAGTGTGAAAAAACAAGATAAATCTTTATCAAAAAATAAAATTGTTTTGACGATGTTTCGTATTATCAAGTGCGAATCTGATAAAATCGTTTCCAACCGGAAAACTTATTTTGCGTTTGATTTCTCGCAAGCAAATAGGTATTCAAGTGGGCTTCAGAATTTTTAAGGAAAAAAAAATCAATAAAAGAAAATCTTGCACACACTACATTTAATGGTACGAGGATTATAGAAATGCAAATTGTAGTAGCACTACGGTATAGTTAGTGAGAAAGGCCGCCAGGTGCAGTAAAAGACACACGTCTACGTAGAACAGTTGACAGGCGCGCATCTTACTGAACGATGCTTGGTACACGCGCCTCACATTCTTGCACAACGTTTTGTCTTCATCTGTAAATAACAGTATATTCATCAATGTATCAACTACGTGCGATTGCCGAACATAACTTTACCAAACAAACCTGTGCAATTTGACAGCAGAATATAGGCGCATGTGTCCTGAGAATTCTCCAAAGCTACATAAAACGCCTCGCAGTACAGACTCAGAACAGTTTGTAACGTCAAGCTTTTGAATACCCAGAAGTATGTTATCGCCGTTTGTGAAAACGCTGTGTTCTGGGAAACAAATACAATACAATAAGCATGGATACAAACTATTTTGAAAAATGATGTTTGTCTTAAAGATTAAGTAAAATTAATACGTACAGCAAGGTCACTGTGTGTTCCGTTTAGTGTTTTATAAACCACTATAAATACTTCATTAACTACTAAAGCATGTAATATGTTACGTACCGTAAAGTAAAGAATCTGAAATTGAAATACACGTTATCTTTTCTGACTTCTTTGAAGTATTTTTAAACGACTTACCAAAAAGGAGGAGATTCTCTGTTTGACTTAAGGTTTTTTTTTTTTTTGTGTATGTTCACCGATATCTCCGTCAATTGTGAACCGATTTTGAAAATTATTTATTTGTTTGAAAGAGTATGTTTTGAAATTGGTCCCATTTTAATTTGGTGAAGGTCTGACGAAGAGCTTCGGAGATACACAACAGAACTCTTCAATAAATAATGGCGAAACTCTCGGGATTGCTGCAATCGCATGTCTGTTTTTTGTTTATACCATTTCAAAACATAACATCAAGCTAGTACGCTCTAAAGGGGTACGCAGATCTCTCATTTCACCGGTTATGTTAAAGTTTCATGTTATTCGGTTAATCTATTCTGGAGTTATAGGGACCTTAATAAGCAACTTGCTATTAGGTAGGTAAAACTAAAAAGGGAAAAATAAAAAAACTTTTTTGCAAAAAAATACTACCGTCTTCCAAATGAAAAACTACAAAGTGTAAAATTACTTAACTTTTGGAAGTCGGTGTCTTTAGTAGGTACCATTTTTTTGCCATAATATATGGACACCGACTACATACATTTTATTATTATAAAGGTAAACTAATTTTAACACCAAACGCCAACCCGTCTTGATCAAAGCAGGTGCGTTATCTGTATGAGAAAAGTCCTTTGCCCTGCAGTGGGACAGTTACATGCGGGCATTATTATCATAGTGTAAAATATTATTATAATAATAAATAAATTTTAGGCAAAATAGAACATGAAAAAAAACTATAAACTGAAGATGAACTTTTCTTTGTCATACGACAAAGAAAAGTTTATCTGCAACGCTTTCAAAAGGGAAAAGTGACTAGTAAAAATAAATTGCAATAACTGACCATGTGATTAAATATATTCTTATAAATCTGGTAACTCTCTAATATTTGGAGGTATGTTTGTAACAACCTTTCGCGACAAATGTCGTTTTGTGTATCATTGAACGATTGTAAGACCTGATGACTCCAATCAACAACTTCATTCTGAAGCAACTTTATAAATCTTATTGCACAAACTATTTTAACGTCAACATTTATTAAAATCACTCTATAAACAGTAGCATATATTGGCATATCCTGGTACAAAACATAATAATAAATGCAAAAGAAAATATAGAAACAACTAATCGTAGTCAAACTCATCCAGTTACTCCTGATGAATTTCTTTGAACTGACTTTGTTATTGTTATATCTATGAACTTCTTGGATGGTCAAAATGAACTGTACATAGTTATTTGTTTGAGTCAGGTTTATAGTAAAGTTAAGTAAAAATCCAAAAAAATGATAGCAAGTTATGCAAAATATAAAGCAGATCTGAGTTTTAGAAAAGGTGTATATTTTTGTAACCTCAATATCTACAACTCGAAGCGAATAGAAAGATATGCATAGAACTATACCACATAGTAATATGATTTTATTTAAGAGATTATTTGGAATTATGACATCATTCTTGATGCGATACTTTGGAGTTAACAGAATAGTATGCATGAGGGTGAAAGGTAATAACATGGATTGCACATCTTTATCAATGATGTTACTCGACAAAACTTCTGTTTGATCAATACGATCAATAATTCTATCAATCCTTCTTTTCATAAACATAATTTCAAGAGCACTTCCCAAACGCAAATGATTTAAATTTGTGGGTTGCTACATACTGATATAATTACAGACAATCTTAATCAAATTGAATACATTCATTTGAGTTTCAAGTGATTTATGATCATCAAAAATATTAATGCAAGTGCTTCCGTAGTTCTGGGTTATCAGTACATTAAGCCACCCTAACTCATGGCCTTCTTTTTTTTGGGTTCCGTACCCAAAGGGTAAAAACGGGACCTTATTACTAAGAATCCGCGGTCCATATGTCTTTCTGTCTGTCACCAGGCTGTATCTCATGAACCGTAATAGCTAGGCAGTTGGTATTTTCACAGATGATGTATTTCTGTTTCCGCTATAACAACAAATACTAAAAACAGAATATAATAAATATTTAAGTGGGGCTCCATACAATAAACGTGTTTTTTTTTGCCGTTTTTTGCGATAATGGTACGGAACCCATCGTGCGTGAGTCCGCATTGCACTGTTGTTCTGCTACAACCGATGGATGTTGGTGGGTGCACTTGCATAGTATATGTGTACTGGTATAATCCTCGGTTGATGAATGGTGTCCCGTCCCATTATCATCATCATTTTAGCCGAAAGACGACCACTGCTGGACATAGGCCTCCCCCAGGAGTCGCCACATTGACCGATCCCGTGCGTCCCGCATCCAGCGCCTTCCCGCAACCTTAACCAGGTCATCGGTCCACCTAGTGGGAGACCCCGTCCCATTAAAAGTGAAAGAATAATTAATTAATACAATTTTTTACTGTATTATTTATTATGTAAAATCCAAAGGATACATTAACATTACATTTCATATTTATAAAAACAAGAAGCAGTTCTGAAAATACATTTGTCATATAAAATGACATGACATGATTGATGACAAAAATATGATCGAAAAATTCTAACACAGTATCAAGGACAGAATTGAAATTACCAATCACTTAAAAATGTAATCTAAAAATTGAAAATATCAGTTTGTAAACTCAAAAGTCCATTATCATTAACTACATACCGGAAAACGATTAAATAGATGCATTTATAATGACTTTAATTTCACTTCACTAATAAATATCAACATTTACGCTACAAAATACGCGTTACTAAAGTAAGAGACAAACGCCAAAATAAGACCATATTCCAATGGACAATATTCCAAAAATCGCATACAAAAGTGAAATCTCACTACTTAATTATATTCAAAAGGATTTACAGGCATTTTTAAAGACATTTAATCCTATGCAATCCCTTCTAATCCGCTCCAAATATTCCATTCGTGACAATTTTATCAATTTGAACAGTCTTTTTACAACTGTATTGAAGTTTTCGGCTTCATAATATCCATGTCCATTGGTGTGCTAAGTTTATGAACAAGTTGAGCTGCAAAGCACTTCGTATTTTGCCCAAAGATATTCGGAAAGCAGGCAAGTCAAAACCTGAGTCTTATTGGGAGTGTATGTTTGATGTTTATCTGAATATTTTACAGATTTATAGAACAGTCCAGAAACCTTTTAGGCGATTGGTAAGATTTTTGTATATTTACTTTTCAGAGATACCTAATTAGATATAAGTTAAGAAGATATAGTAGTAATATATGTGTAAGCGTGTTTTTTATCGTATGCGACAGGTATGGCGAAAATAAATTTTCTTTCTTTATTTCTAAAACAATATTTAATCTAATTATTCGATCAAATAAATCATTTGATATAAATCATTTTAAAGAAAAATACTATTTTTTAATTGTCAAACTAAAGATGAATCAATATTCCATCCAGCCCGTAATTTTACATTTGACAGCTCAAAAACATATAATTTTGTGATATGTACTGTGTCGATTTCTGACAACAATCGACTTTATTTAAGAAGAAATTTTAATCGATTTAATACATAAGTATTTTATTTTTCCTCAATATTTTGTATTGTTTTATGCGTTCAAATGACTATATTGTTTTATGTATTAAAATGAACTACATTATATACCGTACCGTATGGTGATGGACGTAAAGAATTTCACCATCCCATATCTTCCCATGGGTGTCGTAAGAGGCGACTAAGGGACATACCAGAGAATGGGCAGCAGCGTTCTCTGTGCACTTAAACATCAAACTGCGATCGCCAACCCGCCTGCCAAGCGTGGCGATTATGGCAAACCCCCCCAAACCTAATGAACAGCACACTGAAAAAACGGCCCCGAGTGCCCGGCAGCCCGTCTACCCTCGGCTACGGTAACGGTCGAGGCGATGGCGTGGCAAGGGGTGCTAACAATCCCCGGAGTGGACACGGCTACCCCTACAAACACCGATGACTGGACCTGGAAACATATAACACGCGAACACTCCGGACCGACGAGAAGATAGCCGAACTTGAGGAAGAATTGAGCAGGTTACAATGGAGTATTATAGGGTTATCTGAAGTCGAAGAGACGGGGAGGACTCGATATTCCTCAAATCCGGTAACCTGCTGCTATTTCCGAGAGGGAGACCGGCAGTCCCCGGGTGGTGTCGGGTTTATCGTCTACAAGTCTCTTGTGAACAACGTGGTGAAGATCGAGAGTGTGTCGACCAGGGTGGCGTACCTTATACTCAGAATATCTGCAAGATATTCGCTGAAGGTCATACAGGTCTACGCCCCGACCTCGGCACACCCCGACGACGAGGTAGAGGCCATGTATGAGGATATTTCTAGAGCCATGCATGGTTTCAAAACTCACTTCACCATTGTCATGGGGGACTTCAACGCGAAACTGGGCAAACGAGACGAGGATGAGCTGCAAGTGGGACAATTTGGAGTCGGACGTCGGAACCACCGGGGTCACCTACTGGCCAGTTTCATGCAGAAGGAGGGCCTCTATATGATGAACTCCTTCTTCAGAAAGCGTGAGCACAGGAAGTGGACCTGGCAAAGCCCCGATGGTGCAACTAAAAACGAGATTGACTTAATCATGTCAACCAAGAAGCAAATGTTCAATGATGTCTCAGTGATCAATTCGGTGAAAACCGGGCGCGATCACCGCATGGTAAGAGGCATATTGAACATTAATGTTAAGCTTGAAAGGTCTCGACTGATGAAGTCCACGCTCCGTCCAGCACAAATCCAGGTCCAAAACCCCAAGAGCTTTCAGCTTGAACTCCAGAATCGTTTCGAGTGCCTAGGGAGCTCCGTGGATGAATACAGCGATGGGTTTGTGGAAATTGTCCATACGGTCGGGTCTAAGTTTTTTAAGACCCGCCGTACACATAGAAACAAAAAGCTCTCTGATCATACTCTCAAGCTCATGAAGGAGAGGCGTGAGATGATCTTGCAGTCTTCAGCCGCCTTAATACTGAAAGTATTAAAGACGCGATATAGCGGAACAAAGGCTCCAAGGTCTTTGCAAGAGATCTGTCTATTGGGCAGAGCCAGCTCACGAAATTGAAGACCGATGATGGCAGGATCGTGTCCGCCAAACCGGAGCTTCTGAGGTAGATCGAGAGATTCTATGGACAGTTGTACACTAAGTCGTATACCGAAGACATTTCGGACGTCAGCTTGTATGAGATTAGGATAGCTCTGAAACAACTTAAGAACAACAAGGCACCGGGTGATGACGGAATTACGGCTGAACTCCTGAAGGCGGGTGGAAAACCAGTACTTAAGGCCCTTCAGAACCTTTTTGATTCCGTCATACTCGAGGGGAAAACGCCACAGGCATGGTGCAGGGGTGTGGTGGTACTCTTCTTCAAGAAGGGTGACAATGCCCTACTGAAAAACAGGCCCGTCACACTCCTTAGCCATGTCTACAAACTGTTTTCAAGAGTTATCACGAATCGTCTCGCGCGCAGGTTTGACGATTTCCAGCCTCTCGAACAAGCCGGATTTCGGAAAGGCTTCAGCACCGTAGACCACATACATACGCTGCATACGGCAGGTTATACAGAAGACCGAAGAGTACAACCTGCCTCTTTGTTTAGCGTTTGTGGACTACGAGAAAGCTTTCGATTCGATCGAGATTTGGGCTATACTGCAGTCTCGCCAACGGTGCCAAATTGACTACCGGTACATCGAAGTGTTGAAGTGTTTATACAAAAACGCCACAATGTCAGTTCGACTTCAGGATCAGACCTCGGAACCCGTCCTTCTGCAGCGAGGTGTGAGACAGGGAGACGTCATATCTCCGAAGCTCTTTACCGCTGCACTGGCGAATGTTTTCAAGGTTCTGGACTGCAGAGGGCTAGGCATCAACGTCAATGGCGAGTACATCACTAACCTTCGGTTTGCCGACGATATAGTGGTTATGGCTGAGACCATGGAGGACCTCAGTACAATGCTCGATGATCTCAGTAGAGTTTCTGAAAGAGTGGGTCTTAGGATAAACATGGAAAAAACCAAGTTGATGTTGAATGCCCATGTTACACCCACTCCTATCAAGATTGGAGACTCTACACTCGAAGTTGTGGGCGACTATGTCTACCTGGGACAAACGATCCAATTGGTTAGGGCCAACTTCGAGAAAGAGGTCAACCGTCGAATCCGACGCGGCTGGGCAGCGTTTGGGAAGTTGCGCGGTATCTTCTCGTCCAACTTACCGCAGTGTCTCAAGACAAAAGTCTATGACCAGTGTGTGTTGCCAGTGATGACATATGGCTCTGAGTCGTGGTTGCTTACAATGGGCCTTATCAGAAAGCTTACAGTCACTCAAAGGGCAATGGAGAGGGCTATGCTCGGAGTTTCCTTGCGTGATCGAATCAGAAATGTAGAGATCCGCAAGAGAACCAGGGTGACCGACATAGCCCGAAGAATTGCCAAACTTAAGTGGCAGTGGGCAGGGCACATTGCTCGCAGAACGGATGGCCGATGGGGCAGAAAGGTTCTGGAATGGCGACCGCGAACCGAAAGACGTTCCGTTGGAAGGCCTCCCACCAGGTGGACCGATGACCTGGTGAAGGTTGCGGGGATCCGCTGGTTACGAGATGCACGGGACCGTTCAATGTGGCGACGCTTGCAGCAGGCCTATGTCCAGCAGTGGACGTCTTTCGGCTGATATGATAATGATGATGATGACATTATATATGATTTTTATGACTCGGGGAGGGCTGGATTGACCCAACGCGAATGTATAAGTACATCCGCGGTGGGGCGACCCGGACTGCCAGGCACTTCTTCTCATGCAACCGAGCGGGTGGGCAGGTTGCGGATAGCCCGACTCCGGCTGCGGGTCCGGCCGCTGGTGGCTGCATTGCTGCTGGCGGTTGATCCCGCGGTCGGGACATTTCCCAAAGAGATCCCGGACAAGAGAAGTTCCCGAAAGCTAAAATCCCAGGCTCAGGGTAACCCAAATACCATCATCCTATGTGCCCATCATCCAACAAAAAGCTATCCCTCCTTTATCCACACAGATCCCGTCGATCCTTAAATCCCTAGGTCAACTCACAGGCCTAAGGTGATCCCCCAAAGAACCCACACCCATATCCATAAAATTCCTTCCCTCCTATCCCTCAATCCCTTCGCTCCCAGAGGAAGGGTAACCTCGGTTCCAAAAAAGCCCACCCCCCAAAACACTGAAAAAAATGCAGAATGACAAACAATCTACCCAGGTGGGTCCCGGCCAAGCCGGGGAATCCCACACCGCTTCGGCGGTTAGCTCCCATCGTATTATGGGGGGAGCATCAAACTGCAACATTGACATTAATGCCGCGCTTCAATGCGCGGATGGCAGCTGATTTAGCGCCCAATCCACAGGCAGCGAATAACGCGCCCATAAACCCGACCCTGGCAGCGACTAACGCGCCCTTTAACCCGGCTGCGACCAACGCGCCAGTACCCACGACACGGTGTATGCCCCCCGCGAACCTCTGGCAACAGAGCATTACGCGGAGCGGTTCCACCCACGCAGACACTGACCGACACGATAAGACTGACACGAGGAAGGACGACAGACCTGGCAGTTCTACCACTCTCATGGCTGTAGACGATAAAGTACGTACTGGAAAAGCGCGGCAAAATCCCAGCCCGAGAAAAAGAAGTAGGCGACCGAGAGCGTAGTTCTCGCGAAGGCAACAGCCAGCGCGAAGCGCAATCGGACGCTGAAGGGTAGGTACGCGTGCAGCCACGAGTACGCGCAGGGGCAACCCAGCGCGGAAAGGGGCCGAACGCGGGGCCACGCGACCGGCCGCAAGCACGCGAAGGGGAAACCCAGCGCGACAAACGGCCGGACGCGAGGCCACGCGACCAGCTGCAAGTATGTGCAGGGGAAACCCAGGGCGGAAAGCGGCCGGACGCGGACCCAGGCGATCGGGGGCAGATACGCAAAAGGGCAACCCAGCGCGAAGAGCCACCGCAAGCGAAAATACCTGCCGGGGCCGCCGCCCGACCCCAAGACACCGACAGAACCCACACTAGACCTAAACGCAGGGGCAAGCGCTCCCATGCCTCACGCCGGGCGTTGCTAGCATCCAACGCCGAGCCAGGCACCGCAAACCCGAATCCTGCACCAAGTGGGACGACACGGCCTCACCCAGTACGCTCCAGGAGAACGCCAAGCGCGTGAGAACACATTCCGCACAGGGGAGGCAGAGAACCTACGCGCGGGCCACAAAGGACATCCCTGCGCGGCTGGCGGTAGCAATCTGCCTTCCCCACCCCAGTAGAGAGCTAACTAGGGAGGAGGCCGAACACATTGAGACCGCCCTAGAAGACAGACTCATGGACGCGGACCCGTCGACACCACTCCCGGCCTTCCGCGGATATCCACGGATAGCGGATGGCACAGTGCAGATATGGTGCGAAGACGAGAACGCCCTGACCTGGCTGACCCAAAACGTGCCCCAAATAAAACTCCCTGTTAATGACCAGACGCTGACGGTACTGAGACAGACCGACGTGCCCACCCGTGTCCGAGCCTCGCTCTTCGTCCCTCACTACAGAGGTGATGTGGGCAGACTCCACGGTATTCTGATCCGTCAGAATACCTGGTACAACATCGCGAGGTGGTCACTGTATAGGGCGACTGCCATCGGTGGCGACCGCTACGGGACATACTTGTCCCTGGGGCTGCCACCGGAGGAAGCCAAAAGGGTCCTGGGGTGGGAGCGACGGATATCGTACCTGCTAGGGTCGATATACGTGCGCTTCTGGCCCACGACCCGCCCCGCCGACACCCAGACCGACAGCACTGACACAAAGGCGACAGAGCCGACGACGACACAGACGAGCTACACGGACATTGTCCAACTCGAGGAGGAGATGGCCCGAGTGGCAATGGCCGATGACGCCGAACCCACACTACCCGCATCACCCGGCTGGAACGTGCAGCTTCTTGCATCGTCGCCGGAGGACACACACGACGATGAGCAATACCGGGAGGTGGAGACGGAAGGCTTATCCGATGGATCCGTTCCCGACTAAATCCACTCCATCTCCACCAACACCCCTCAAAATCATCCAAACAAACCTCCAGCATAGCCAGACTGCCACGGCTAGCTTACGCAGGGCACTGGAGGTAAAGCACCGAACTATCGCACTGATTCAAGAGCCGTGGATCAGGAACAAAAGAATATGTGGCCTCAGTAACATCGGAAGTAAGATAATTCTCGACACACAGGGCTTAGATAAGCCAAGAACCTGCATCTACATACCCAAAAAAATTCCCTTAACGCCACTGACCCAATTCTGTTCCAGAGACCTGACAGCTGTCAGGCTCCAAACTGAAGGTAGCGTTCCGGATGTTGTACTGGCCTCGGCATACATGCCAGGCGAGGACACAGACTGCCCGCCAAAGGAGTTGGCCGACCTGGTGCAGCACTGTGAGCGCGTCAGTTTGGACCTGATCATCTGCACCGACTCTAACGCCCATCACCCACTCTGGGGCAGCGACACACCGAACTCCAGAGGAGAGGTACTATCCACCTTTTTATTCTCCACTAATCTTAACATTGTTAATCGCGGCTCAGAACCCACCCACCTGGGTCACGGTCCGTGGAAAAACAATCATAGACCTAACACTCGCTACAGAAAACGCGACAAGCCTCATCACAAACTGGCACGTATCGGACGAGCCTTCCTGCTCAGACCACAGAAGAATCCGCTTTACACTATTTACAAGCACCAAAAAACCCGCACCGAGGCGAAACCCGAGGCGCACAAATGTGCCCGGGTATAAAAACCTTCTGGCCTCGCTTTTAGCTGGACAGCTAGCACTGGTAACCATAAGGGACCAAGCACAATTAGAATACACCGTAACACAATTATCCAAATACCTAATCGAAGCTTACCACGCATGCTGTAAATCAAGAGCGCCACAGAGCAGGAACGAAAGAAACCCATGGTGGAACGCTGAACTTGGTAAACTCAGAGAAACGTTACGTAAGCAATTTAACAGAGCAAAAAACACGAGACTCCCGGAAGACTGGGAGTCATACAAAGACACCCAATATGCATACAAAAAACAGATAAGAACCGCCAGGAGGATGGCATGGCGGAAATTCTGTGAATCCATTGAGACTAATAATGAAGCGGCCAGGGTACGGAAGATACTATCAACCGATCAGGACCGAACCCTCGGCACGCTGAAAAAACCCGACAACTCATACACACAAAATGATCACGAGATCAGCAAGGTCCTCCTCGAAACTCATTTCCCGGACTGCCAAATCCTGGAGGACAGGACGTGGGAAACTGACACCGAATGGACTTCAACGGACCAAGATTGGTCAAGAGCCCAAAATATAGTAACAGTAGACCGCATAAAATGGGCTATCAACACATTTCAACCTTTCAAGTCGGCAGGGCTGGATGGTATCTTCCCAGCCCTGCTGCAGTGGGGGATAGATCATCTAACACCATGGCTGTTGGAGATTTATCGGGCCAGCATAGCACTTAGGTATATACTTCTTGCATGGCGAGAGGTAAAAGTCACCTTCATACCCAAACCTGGAAAAACTGATTACACACAACCCAAGGCATATAGACCTATAAGCCTCACATCCTTCTTACTGAAAACCCTCGGAAGACTTTGCGATAGGCATATCCGCGATGGGCCTCTCCGGGTAAAAACACTTCACAAACAACAGCATGCGTACTCCACAGGCAAATCAACAGAATCTGCGTTGCACAACGTGGTCTCCAAAATTGAATGCGCAGTGGACCATAAATGCTCAGCACTGGCTGCCTTCATTGATATTGAGGGCGCTTTCGATAAGACCACGTTCAACAGCATAAACACGGCCCTCGACAGACATAGCATAGACCCGACCCTAGGAGGCTGGATCACCAACATGCTCAAACTGTGAGCGGTCCAAGTCACGGTTAACAACACCACAAGGGCCGTAGTCGCGAAGGGCTGTCCACAGGGGGGCGTCCTTTCGCCACTCCTGTGGAACCTGGTAGCGGACAGCCTCATCAAAACACTCAACGGCATAGGTTATTTCACTGTCGGCTACGCGGATGATATAACAATAATAATAAATGGAACCCACGAAAACACCCTATGCAATCTTATGCGTCAAGCCCTAAAACTAGTAGAGGAATGGTGTAGTGAGCACCAACTCAAAATCAAAATCAATAATTTTTATTTCACATAGGCCTACATGGGCACTTATAAAACGTCGACAATGTGCACGGTTCGGGTTGGTCGATTCCTATGGAGAAGACCCAGCAAGAAACTCCATGGTTACTCTTTTAAAAAATTGTTTGGTTTTACAATATTTCCATGTTACAGCAGTACTTAGATGGGGGGACAACGCAGGCCCGATAATAAGTCGTAAGAAACTAAAACAAAAAATGATTATATAATAAATAAACAAAAGATTTAAAAAAGTAAAACGAGATAAAATGTTAACAATCTAGAAATCTAGAAGACCTACAATGTTCACACATTTACAAACCAATCGGTAAAATAATCTATACAAAGTATAACAAGACTAAATTTAACATGTGGCACAAATGTTGTTATCAGTGCTGTAACTATTCTTAGCAAAGGGCTATAAAGGTAATTGAAAACCATTGTAAAAAGTCTTATTAAAAGAAGAAAAATGAGATTGAGAATAGTTAGAGACATCCACATATTTGTGCCTTTTAAGAGTTACCAGGGAAGCCGCATGTGGAGAAGGAGCTAAAACCAAATATTTTTATCTTCAACGTAGTCCTTGATTTTATAATATGCTTTTTTAATAAGGACACGTTTGATGTGATTTTTGAACTTTCCATCGGTCAGTTCTATAACTGACTTTGGCAACTTGTTATAAAAGTGTATACTGTTTATAAGAAAAGACTTGCTAGTTTTCGTTAATCTGAATTTGGGTAATACAATTTCGTGTTTACTGCGTGTATTTAAATTATGGAAGTCGCTTCTAGTTTTGAAAAGCCCTCGATTTTTGCGGACATACAAAATACATTCTAAAATATAAAGTGAAGGTAGAGTCAGTATATCGATCTCTTTAAATTTTTCTCTGAGGGTCTCGCGAGGACCCATTTTATAGATCGCGCGGATTGCCCTCTTTTGTAATATGAAAATTGAGTCAACGTCTGCTGCTGATCCCCACAGCAGAATGCCATAAGACATAATACTGTGGAAATAAGCATAGTATACCAGCCTAGCTTTTTGGGAAAATCCCACCGCACTATTCCCAAACCACTGCAACTCCTGAAAGCCAGAATCAACAGTGGCGACCACCAGAAAAGCGCCGAGGCAATGAAGCTCGACGAAGTCCCGGAGAATGAATTTACCTGTCTTGGATGGCTACATCGGTTAACTGCCTTATTTTCCTTACTGCATATGCAGCTGAACTTAACCTACCCGAAAGAGTTCTAATGTGCGCGCCCCACTGCAGTTTTGAATCGATAGTAATCCCTAAGAATACAGTTTCAGCTATAACTTCAAGATTTTTGCCGTCAAGATTTAAATTTAGGTCACGTTGTGGTACATTTGGTAAAGAGAACTTAAGACATTTAGTTTTTTTCGCATTCAGTAAAAGATTATTAGCTGCGTACCATTTTGAGAATAATTAGACTTTTGTTGACCTGTAAGACATCCGTATCTTTCCTATCTATTTTAAAAATTAGCGAAGTATCATCAGCAAATAGAATTATATCCGATAATTGGGCCATCATAAAAGGGAGGTCATTAATTTAAACAAGGAAGAGGAATGGGCCGAGAATTGAACCTTGAGGCACGCCCATCTTGACTAGAGACTCGGAGGACGTCGCCCCATTAACATTTACTTTTTGCTGTCGGTTTGATAAATAGGAAAGCACAAGATCAGCAGCTTGTCCTCGAATTCCGAAGTGTTTGAATTTGGAACACACCAATGGAACAACCTTCATCTCAATGCTATATAACCTCCTTGCGCCGCCTTGCGCTAAAAATACTCGATACAAATTTCTTGTGCAGAGAATATTGGTCTTTCAAACTCCTACCTCGATTTTAATTTTGAGTTTGTTATTTAGGATTTTAATAATGATTTTGATTTTAGTCTAAGATATATATTGAATACTTATTTGGATTGTAATTTCTTATATTAATTACAATGGTGTTTAATTAATTATAATTATGTAACGTAACGGAGGCGGTCACTGGCCCTTCTGAAACACAGGTGCTGTTACCTAGCTCAGGGGTCAGGGTTTCACATTTTTTGTAGATTTTGAAGGGAATAAACCATTTATTTATTGGTCGTAATATTCCTTGTGCTTTTCGCTTAGATCTTTCTTTTTCTCGAAGTCATGGTATAAACTATAGTATGCAACTCTTGAATAAAACGGATTTATATCTAGGGCCATGAATCACTCGCGTCGCTCATGATTCTAACACTTGAATCACTCGCTATGCTCGTGATTCAATCATCATGAATCACTCCCTACGGTCGTGATTCAGTAGTTAGAATCCTTCACTTGCTCGTGATTCATCTATGGCCCTCGCTTTAAATCCGTCTTTTATTCACTAGTTTGCATAATATACTATTTTACTTGCCTTTCGGCGGTCCCAGGTAATTTAAAAAATGTTATCACTGGGTGCGTTATAGAAGAATTCAAGCAACCAAAAACAGCACAATATAGGCTATAATTGCTCTCTGACATATTAAGTAATTAAGTACTTGGACGTATTCGAATAAAATATTCACAAATCGCACGTTTACTTACAAAACCAGCACACCGTTCGTTCGTCACAGCGTCACGTCCGCGACTGGTAGTATATCGAGAGCGGGCTGAGCTCGAGTCACGTAGGCATTACTCGCGTTCCGACCGTTTGTATGAAGATAGAATACTGTATATATATTTACCATGTCACAGCGAACACTGCGAACGCTCGGTAACGGACTGTCAAGCCCGCTCCCAGTATCACTGGTCGTTTACCAATTAACCGTGCCTACCAAGCATGTTTATATTTATATATCACCGGCAAAAAGGGTTGCAGATGTCCATATAAAGCCATGGGTGAACTATAAAAAATCACCCGGCTTAAATAAGCGGAATGGAATCCAAACTCATTTTCTAAGTAACCAGCCCTTTCGTACCTCATAAGGTTTCCAAATAATATTGCTTTTACCAGAACGTGAGAGCTTTAAAAACCAAACTTTGTATGTGGCGTTATTGGCACAAAAATAATTATAAATATATATAATAAAATAAATTTTCAGGCGTTTACGCAGCTGAAGTTTTTGCTGATTTTTAATTATATAAATTATTATAATTATGTTAAAAATATTTTTGTAATTATGTAAATATATTTAAATTTACTCATCAATAAATTATGTCAGTGCGGCAGGCAAGTTGCAATAACAACCGAATAAAATGCAACAGATTTATTACTTATGTAAAAAACAATTATTTATCCTTATAAAAATGGTGACAATTGTTCGATGCGGGAATCAAAAGTGAGGTAAAAGCTTCAATTAGGTGCCGCCGTACGGTCGGAGTCGTGCGTCACGTCGAGCCGATTCAGCATTTCCACGCTCGTTGCCAGGCTGATGCAATATTTATGTATAACGGCGTCGTTTCCCTTAGCTTGCGTATATCGTAGATGATTGGTACTTAACAAAGACGACCTATCAGGAATAAAAAAACTGAAACTTTATAGTTCTGTGGGGCCCGACAACATTCCTTCTGATATATTTGTATTTATGTAAGTATGTATGTTTGTGTGCGAAAACAGGTTCCAAGACACACTAGATACCTGGTGTTTAAAACCCGTTGTAGTCTTAGTGGACTACTGATTTGCACCATACGTAATTAATATTTTTTTAGATACAAAGTAAAAGTTACAATAAAATAAACCATTGAAACCATCTGGCATCTGACCAGGAATTATCAGAAGATTTGTGGACGCTTTATAGTTGAGTATACGTGCATTTCCAATATTCAACTCAATTTAAATGTATATTATTATTATTTTGTATATGTCGTTGTGCCAAAATAAAAATAAATTGGTTTTTGTTTATTAAAAAATAAAAATTGGATCGATTTAATTGAATTGTGAACTGAAAATAAAACAATTTTTTTTTCTATGTTATTTAAAGAAAAAACGGAACCCTTGTAGGATCACTTTGTTTTCTGTCCGTTTGTCCGTCTGTCTGTCTGTCAAGACCGTTTTTCTCAGGAACGCGTGGTATCAAGCTGAAATTTCAATATCAAACACTCATTTCTACTGTCCATTGAAGCTGTGAAAAAATCAAACTTCTAAGCCAACGCAATCAAAAGAAACAGCCGTTTATGCCGCAAATTTCCGCAAATTTTCGACACTCACAAGGGAATCAAAACCTACAGGGTACTTCCAGTGAACTCGAATCTTGAAATTTGGTACGAAGTAACGTCTTATAGCAAAGATAAAGGAATAATTGCGAAAACCGTAAATTTTGAGTTACATCATACGAGTATTATAGTAAAAACTATTTTTAATAATTTTAAACTTACTACCCCTTTCCTCATGAATGCATGGAGGTAGAAATTCATATCAAATACTCAGGTCTATAATACCTTTAAGAGCGGTCAATTCGACATAATTTTCATACAAACGCTCGTACGTGATTATGGAGTTGTAACACATCTATCTTTGATTTTTTGAACTAATAGGTATCTTGTGCACTATATCTAGGTTTCTATCAAAGCAGAAAATAAAAATTTGGAGAAACCAATTCAGTATCAGCCTCCAAAAATCTGCTTTTTTGCACAAATTTTACCTGAACTTTGACCGTTCATTATGTACTCATAAATTGTAAAAGTAAAGAAATCATCACGATAGAAACCTTCCAAATTTAATAGAGATTCTAAATGACCAATAATTATTTCATAAACTTGTAAGACTTATTCAAAAACACGTATTTCCTGGAACAAGTTTTATGAAATTTTCAAACACAATTTTTCGTTCAATGCTATCGCGTTCTCACTTGCTTGTCAGTCAACAATGCGTTATGAGGGGCGCGGGGTGACGAGTCGTGCGGGGTCGGGACGGGGGGAGCCGGGGGAGTTCAATGAAGATCGGCGCTCGCTCGCTCGGCTAGTAGGTAATGAACTAATGAATGAATTTGTTGAGTACTGCGCGTACGTGAGTTAGTGTGCATCGTATCTATTTCATTTATTTAGAGAATTCTGTTTTACCTTTTACAACGATTTTGCTTTCAAAAAGATTTGGTAGTTTTTTAAGAAATGAACCTAGTGAATACGGACACCGAATTTATTTTGATGGTAGGTTTTGAAGGTAGGGTAGGTAAGTAGGTAGGTTAGGTACCTAGGTTGGGTAGCTAGGTAAGGAGTAAGGTAGTTAGGGTAGGTAAGTAGATAGGGTGGGTAGGTCCTACCTACCTACTCACTCTACCTACCCGGTAGATAGGGTGAATAGATAGGTAGGTCGTGTAGGTAAGGTAAGAAGGGCAGGTAGGTAGGTATGTACCTGGGAAGGGACCCTCGAAACACCCGCCAGAAGCTTCCTTGAGTATAGGTATAAAATTATTGATATTTTTATCGCTACTCAGTACTGATTACTAGGTAAGTATATCAGGCTGCAACGCAACGTTGCGAGATCGCACATCACCGGCGCGGGCGAACGGCGCGCAAATTTGGCGTGTGACGGAACGGCAACAGTGTGCGGCCGGCGGCGTATATTTGATCAATCAAAAGAAAGCATCGCATTCGCAAGTTTCTTGCTACGTGCGTTGAAGTTCCGCGTGACGTCACGTAAAGTGTCATCTCGATCCCAACTCCTAAGCTTCGACGAGCTTTATCTTTATCAATTTTTAATGATTTAATAAATAAAAAAATACGTGTCCAATATTTTTCGATAATCTAACTGACGGACTAATTAGAATTATTATTTATATCTGACTACACCGAGTTACAGACAAATGGTTATGTTTTGTAAGTACCTATCTACAAAACACAACCATTTTCATTTAAAAAATACGCGATTACACTCGATTTAGACGAAGTTAATTACTTTACATTTTATGTTACTGTTTTGTTATATCTCTATTTCTGATAGGTAACTACCTACTAACTAATAATATTCATAAAAAAACAAACAGAAACAAACAAAAAAAACCTTTTTAGGTAAAATACAAACAGTCATGTTGATCGATACACCAATCACTACAAACCAAAATTCACGTAGGTACGTACCACACGGCACACGCACCAGACACGGATGAAGTCCCTGGCCAAGCGTGAGTTCTGGCTATGGCTCTCCTCTGGTTGTGGGGTTCTGCAGGGGTCGGTTTTTACAAAATCTCTTGTGGGATCTCGCATACGATGTGGTCCTGCGTGTTGACTTCCCCGTCGTCAAGGACTGGTTCAAGCGCTTCACCATAGTCTCACGAAGAGAACGGATCTCGCCCTAGTAGCCCTTGCGTTGGACAAGTACCTCTATGCAACTGTGCTGTCGTCTGCATACTCAAATTGACTATTTTAGCACTTTTCGCTTATATACTGCAATTATACCGTTGCTGACTCATGGTCGACCAAGGACACCATCCGAGCCTTTTGCGTGTGATTACAAATATAGAGAGAGAGGGGACGGCAACAGAAAAGATGGATGGACTGTATGAAGAGTGATATGAAAGAAAAGGGAGTTAGTGATAGAGTGACAGAAGACGGGGAGTTATGGAAGAAGAAAACTTGTTACGCCAACCAGAAGTAACCAGACCAAAAAGTAACCATGGCCAATAACTGGCCGGCGTGCGAGGGAGCGTGACTAAAAGCGCAAGCACTCCAGCGCCCCGGCCGAAGGTACCTGCAAAACACCGTGTGGTTTTATTCAGTTAGACTCTGACAGACCCCTTCGCTTGCCCCAGGGCGGAGGACGTCCATGGGGACTTCCAAAGGAATAAAAAAATAAGTTTAGGTATCCATTTGTCCTAATATATAAAACTCAAAAATTGTTTGTTCCTACGTCCGTAACAGAGCTTGAAACCATCCAACCGTTGTGACCTAAACCCAAATATATATGTCAATGCCCAAACCGGTTTCATTATGACAATAAAGCACAGATGGTTTTAGACCACTAAAACAAAAAAAAAATAAACGGAATTTATTTATTTACCGACTTCAAAAATAAAGAGATAATCAATTTGACACGTATGTATGTAATATTATTGGAACTGCACAATATTCACATAATAAGTTACGTTATCTGGGCTTCTAAACACGTGTGCAGAATATCATAAGTGTATGTATGTTTGTATGTGTATGTATGTTTGTATGTGTATGTATGTTTGTATGTGTTTGTATGTGTATGTATATTTGTATGTGTATGTATGTTCGTCCACGCATTTCTCCGAAACTACTTATCGGATCATTCTTTTTGTGTTGGATTGAGTATTTCTCAACTTAGGGATTAGTGCAAGTTTATTCAAAATCGGTCCATCATTTTTCAAAATATGGAGCATACAACCGAACTCCATAGCAACAAACAGCACGAATGTGTACATTTAGTTATTATAGGTATTTTGTCAATGACACCCAGATCCGGAACTATTATATATAGGCCATACAAATATTTTTTCCGTGCGGGAATAGAACCCGCGACACGCAGAGTAGCAGCCGATCGTTCAACCACAACGCCAACTAACACAACAACCATGTGTGTCGTAATTTATGTGGGATACCTACATAAAGTACGAAAAAGTATAGGTACCTGAATAATTTATTCTGCTTATGGAGTAGCACAAGCAGAACACATTATTTGTCTATCTCAGTCCGTATTGACACAGGTATTGAGGAAGCTAAAATTTATAGGTACTACTACTACTAATACTACTACTAATTACTGACGACTTCCGAAACTAAAGTTTTTTTGTACTTTTTAGTGTTTTTTCTTTCGAAGTCGATTTATTTTTTTGTGAAAATGTTTTTATTTCGCTCTTTATAGTTTTAGTACACCATCACTAAAATGAGTAAGTTCTATAGTAAGGTACCTAAAGGATTGATAAAAAACCTATAACTCAATTTACAAATTCGTGCTGTTTGTTGCTAAGGAGTACGGTTGTATGCTCACTTTTCCCTAATTTGAGAGATACTTAGCATAAAAGAATGATCACGATCCGACAATTAGTTTCGGAGAAATGCGTGGACAAACATACATACATACAAATATGCAATGAAAATTGGCACACATTTTTAGAAGAATATATAATTATGCTATGTGAATATTGTGCAGTTCCAATAATATTACATAAATACGTGTCGAATTTACGACACGGTTGGCGTAGTGGTTGAGCGATCGACTGCTGTGCTGCGTGTCGCGGGTTCGATTACCGCAAGGAACTAATATGAGATGTTCCGGGTCTGGGTGTCTTGTGTAGTTGTGTATGTGAGATGTTTGTAAACGCACCCACGATACAGGAAGAACTACATAGAGTGCGACATCGATTAAAAAAAAAACCCTTCGTTTGCCCCAGGGTGAAAGACATCCATAAGGACTTCAAAAGATAAAAAAATAAATGATGTTTGAAAGTCTGTTTTCGGAAATCGGAGTCTTCGTGATTTGGTTATGAAATTTTCGATAAGTATAATAAATAAAAATGCCAAACTGTAATCAGACTACTTTATTTGATCAACCAACTGTACGTCGTAGGTACCTACGTACATTGTAATTATACCTACTAATGTTAGCTGCCTCAATACTGCCTGGTTAGATGAAATAATAATAATGTGTTCTGCTTGTGCTATTCCATAAGCAGAATAAATGATTTAGGTACCTTTACTTTTTCGTACTTTATGTAGATATCCTACATAAATTACGACAAAACTAATATATTTTAAATAATTTACATGCAGTAAAAAATTGCACACGTACGGTACCTAGATTGGTAAAAAAACAAACACGCATCCCCGGGGCCAAGGCAAGGGCTACGTCCGTACTAAATGTAGCGCGCGATGCGATATTATTATCATGAATGAACTCACTCACTCACACGAGCGGCCGGCCGACCGGCGGCGGCAGCGAGCGCCCGCGACTGAGCGGCGGAAGTTACCGAATTACAACCGAGCGTTCAGGCGCTATCTCTCTCTTTTCGCTTTGCCTCTTTTTCAAGCATTGCGCTGGATGAAACAACAAGCTTTAGGACCGTGCTAGCGTTGGCGATAGACGGCCCGGCTAGGCTGCTCTTAAGCCGAGGTTTGTACGGAACCTTCGGTGCGCGAGTTCGACTCGCACTTGGGTGGTTATTATAAAAGTCTTACACTATTGTACTTACTATGTTTTTTTTTTTCACTAACTTGTTTATATTTGGATTACAGTTTGAGTGTGAGTCTATCTGGCAGGCCCCAACGAGATGTATCAACAGGTGATAGCTTTTCATAAAGATATTATTTTGTACCTCAAGAAAATAAATAAGATATACTTTGTACCTACCGTACAAACGTCATTCAATTAAAAACTGTAGTTTTTGATTGAATGACGTTTTTATGAAGTGTCTAGCTAGCGGGCCCCTTAAGATTACTTTTATTATTATTATACTTTCAGATCGCCCAATAGTGCTCGGAGTTAGGATCTATTATGTACATTACAAATACAAAATTTCGACTTTCTGTGAGCTATATTTCAGGAGATATTCGTTATTTAAACAAACGTCCAGCCAGCAGGCCCTTTTTAAAATACTACACATTTATACAATACAGTAGTATTAGGAGCTTTATACTATTATGTACCTTACAAATCCAAAATTTTCGCCTTTCTGTGAGCTATACTTTAGAAGATATTCGTTAATTAAATAAGTATTCAACCAACGTACCTAGTTAATTTTGCGTTTGCACAATACAATTACGTCTTTGCTTGCTATGCACATTTGCATTACTAAATAATTTGTATCTTTGCGGATTGTTTTACAGGAAAAGAACAAATAAATATTTATTCGCTGTAATTTACTAACAATAATAAATACTTAATAGTAAGTATAGTAACATAGATTTGTCTAGTTTGTGTTAATTTTGTAGGCAACTTATAAAAATACGAGGGTACTTGTGAATTACTTGTGTAACCAGGTCCGTTGGTTGAAGAATATCTCCTGAATAAAAATAATATAGCTAACAGAAAGTCAAAATTTTGGATTTGTAAGGTTCATAATAGTATCATGCTCTTAACACTATGGTTTGCAGCTATCCATTTGATCTATATTGGTTATTATTCGAATTAACTTTTTTTGTAAAATAAATATGGTTTGTGAATCTCTACTGTTACCCCACAGCATGACCCCATAGCTGAGCCACGCCTGGACATATGTATAGTAGGTCACAAATGCAGTCTGCAGGTTTGTAGTTTTTTTAATTTCGCGCAAGGCATATGCAAATTTTGATAATTTGGCTCTTATTTTCTGTATATGGGCTTTCCAGTTTAAGTAGGTGTCTAAAGACAAACCGAGAAGGGTAAATTAATTTACTTGTTCAAGTTTTGCATTATTAAAAGTAAAATTTCTGTTTAATGGGGGTTTTTGATGGGAATGAAAAGTAAATAATTTTGTTTTTGTGTAGTTAATTTCTAGATTATGGTTATCCATCCATTCTACAGCTGTTGAGAGAAGGGAGTTCAATTTAGTGTTTATAATGTCATCGCTCTGACATGTGGTGAGCAGGGAGATATCGTCGGCAAATAGAACACATGGTCCATTTATAATTTTAGGAAGGTCATTTATGTAGATAAGAAACAATAAGCAGCCTATTACACTCCCTTGGGGAATTGACGCGTTAACTATGCTGTCGGATCTCATTTTGATTATTTTATTTGTGTTCTTATCAAAATATTCGATTTCTACCAGTTGTACCCAATCTTTTAGACATTATGATGCTAGCCATTCATGAGCTTTTCCTCGTATTCCTATCCCATGTAACTTGTCCAGTAGTATTTTAAATTGCACCTTATCATAGGCTTTGGTTATATCGAGCAGCATACCTATGGCATAGTTTTTATTATTAATAGTAGTTAGAGCCTCTTGTACGTATTTGTAGACTGCTAACGTTGTAGACCTGTTTTTACGGAAACCTTTTTGGCAGTCGTCAAGTATTTTATATTTTTCACAAAACGAGTATACGCGGTCACACATTGCCTTTTCAAAGATTTTAGACGCAGTTGGTAACAGCGCGATATGGCGGTAATTGTTAGGGTCGGTTTTAGAGTTTTTCTTGTGTATGGGTTTTATCAGTGAATTTTTAAGTTGTTTGGGAAAGGTTCCTTCTTCGAAAGATTGGTTAATTAGCTTATAAAAAGGTAGGGTTAGTTCGTCTGCACATTGCTTAAGTAGAAATGGGGGAAGTTCGTCTACTCCATGGCTCTTTTTATTTTTTAGGTTTTTATTATTTTATTTACTTTGTAGGGATCAACAGGGCTGAGGAACATTGTGTTTTCTGGGCGGCACATAACAGGGGTTCCTTTTGTTGGTGAGGCTTTTCCCCCAATAGAAGCAAAGAAGTCATTGAAAATATTAGCTATTTGTTTCGGTTCTGTAATCAATTTATCTTTATGATGTAATTTTATGTATTTTTTTTTTACCTTTTTTATTGATTTATTTGTTCTTTCATTTATTATGTTCCAAATAGTTTTTACTTTATTTGTTGATTTTTTATTTTTATTTATATATTGTAGTTTTTTTGCTGTAATTACCGATTGCTTAAGGCTTTTTCCGTATTTTATATAATGTTTTGATAATAAGGGATTGTTTGTTTTAATGGTAAGTATTTAAGCAGTCTTTTGTTTTTCAAGGTAATTTGATTCCCTTTGTTAACCACGTACTTCTTATATATCGTTTTTATTTTTATTTTTTGCAGTGGAATACTCATATTTAGAATTTTATTTAAGGTATTATTTAGCGCATTATAGTTTGCATTTATAATTTTATTTGGTTGTATTATTTCATTCCATTTTTGATTTTTTAATTCAGATTTAAAGTTTTGTACGTTTTCGGTATTATATATTCTTTTCATCGCGAGCCAGTTTGTTTTTTTACCCGACTGCCGAAGGAGGGTAATGTGTTTATCAGTCTATGTATGTATGTTGTAACGTTACGTATAGCTCAGTGGAGCTATACGTAAGCCACGTTATTAAAATCAAGATAAAAAGATAAAAAATTAAATTAAAGCTATAAAAATTAAAAAGGGATATAGGGTATAAAAATAAGGTCTGGCTTCACACGAAGAAAATTAAAATAAAAAGGTTAAAATTAAGAGCCGGCTTCGTACGACGTGGGCAGCTTGACAGGCAGGACGGGCGGGAAGACGTGGCACGGCGTGATGGGACGGCTGGTGGGATGCCGTGGCGCGCTTGTTTTCAGAGCGCACCAGTGCGTGCTGCAAGCGTTTCAGCGCATGCTGCGAGCGCTCCAGCGCATGCTGTGAGCGCATAAGCTCGTGCTGCGAGCGCATCAGCTCGTGCTGCGAGCGCACCTTCGCGCGCTGCGTGCGCACCAGCGCCGCGCCGCTGGATTCTTGTCTGCCGCAGTACATACGTGCACCTTGTGCCAGAGTGGCACATCTTGATAGCAGGATTTAGACAAATGATACTCAGTATATCACACACAATATATATATTATTGGAGCACTTCAGATAATATAGTTAAACATGAGCTGGTAAGTCACAGTTTTAAGAGTCATAGAATTAAAAAAATACACTCCGTATCGTATAACGGACTCTTGGCGTTCAGGCCAGACCTAAGACTAAAAGAACTGAAACCCGTTTTTCATTCGATTTGCAATCCTTTCTAAATTTCAAATTCAAATCTCAATCAGACCAAAGCGAATAAAAACGGCTTTACAAAGGCGGGTCAGTATGCTCTGACCTTACAATAATGTACAACTAGCTTAAGGAAAGGTCTAGGTATTATAGTCCATGGTACCTATGGTATGTCTATGGCTTTAAGAAAATAAAATAGACAGACATATGTCATGTCAGATAAAACGTCACAGTAGAAAAATATTACAAGAAGAATTATAAATTACGAATATAATTTAAGTTTAGATATTTAAAACAGTCAGAAATAACTAAATATGCTTTCCAGATGTAATAATACAAAGAATATATATAAAAATGAGTTACACAAATTAATGCGATATCAAAAGATGTGATGATGGATTGTGGAGTGTTATGAAACGTAAGTAGATCTTTAATAAATACCACAATGTATGTATGTATGTATGTAAGTATGTATGTATGTATGTTTGTTCCTATATGGCGTTTCAGAGACCAAACGCATTGGCCGATTTTGATGATTCATACGTCAATCGATGCGTCTTAACCCTGCAAGTGTCATAGGCTACATTAAAATTGGATAATAGAAAAATGGCGGATTTTGGGTGCCATATTGTGGGGACCCAAATTTTTTTTCTTCCAAACCCATCGTGTGGGATATCAAAATAAAGGGTTTTAAGAGGTGATTTCAAAAATGTAAAACACTTATATGTTTAAATGTATCATCTAATTCGAAAAAAACTAACTAAAAAGTTATAAATAAAAATACCTAATTCAAAAAATCATAAAACCCGACTGCTTCAAAAGCGAACTAAAAAGTCGTAAACAAGGAAAAAATCATGCTGTGCAGGCGGAGGATACACCAGATTTTGGTCAGCCAGCCCGCGAATATGTATCCTCCGACTGCACAGAATGATTTTTTCCTTATTTACGACTTTTTAGTTCGCTTTTGAAGCAGTCTGGTTTTTTGATTTTTTGAATTAAGTTTTTTTTATTGCTATCACTAAGCGATTTCATGTGGAAAATGGTTGCACAGTGGTCTGAGAAACCTAATTCTTCTACGGTGGTATAAGTATGTATATATATATATATATTAAAATTTGTAAAAATTAAGTCTAAGCATTTTGAGGTAGTTTGTGAAATATGTGTGACTTTTATAAGTTGTATGAATTTATGTTCCAACATTAGATCGAAAAACAAGTCAGTTTTTAAAAAACTGTCTAGGATATTTATATATAAATCTCCTCCTAAAATCACGTTATATCTTGAATATTTTCTATTAATATAATGCATAATTTCTTTTAATTGGCGAGTAAATACTTCCTCCTCTCTTCTATTCTAATTAATTGTAACTATAAGTACATTCTCATTTGGTAATTCTAATGCACATAAATCAATACAATACTTAACAGACATATTGCTGATATCAAAGATTTCCTTGTACTCGGAACGGTTTTGTAACAAGATACAGACGCCGCCGCCTCCTCGAATACGGCGACAATAAAATGCTGCAATCTTGTAGCCGCTAAATTGTAAGTAACTCAATTTTTCTGGAGATAGCCAAGTTTCACAAAGGCATATAGCGCTATACATTGTTTTTTCATGGATGAAGGCTTCGAGTAGATGTTGCTTATTGTAGATGCTTTGTATGTTTTGATTTACAATTTTAAAATGTTGTTCTGTGGTTTCGAAAAGTATCATTTTTAGTGTGTTCGTTATTATTGGGTTCGTAACGTAGTGTAGTTGGTGTTTTTTCGTGTTTATGTATTTGTTCGTTAGATATAGTGCACCTGCGGTATGTTACCTCTATCCGGTCATCTCTTCTCCAGTTAAAATCCATTTCTTTCTTTTTGTACATTTTTCATTTAGGAATTCGGATACATGTATGTTAGTTCCTTGGAAATAGTGACTATTCTCAACGATGTACCTAGCCATTTTTTTTTGCTTAGAAGCTCAATAACTAAGGGTCTGTTTTTTGTGGTGAATCTTCCTATACGATTTGTTTCCTCTATGTATCCGGTTAGGTCTACATGCAGAATTTCATAAAACATTTCAATCAGTCTGCTGTGTAGGTCGTAGTCAGACTCGTTGTAGTATTCGGGGCAACCATAGATTACTATTTTCTTGGAGTAGTTTTCAGTATCTTTAATATCTGGAGTTGGTGATAGAAGCTTCATATCTTTTATTTCGTTTTTCAGGATTTCATTTTCTTTGCTGAGCTTACTCTTGTCTATCTCTAATATAATCTATTTGCTACTAGCCTATGTGAATCGAACGTTGGCTCGCGTTCACCACTTCTTCGTTTGGTTGAGACATATATCAATGAACTTAATTCAATCGACATTATTTTTCTCGATAAAAATGCATTTAAAAGCAAATCCAAACCTAAAGTATCAGCTAATTAATATATAATAACGTAATGTTTAATAATATACGCACACAAATTTACTTTTTCTGTTTTTCTTTTATCTATTTAAAAATCCAGATATGAGTTCTAGGACAATTACCGTTGTGTATTGTATCTGTGTTACTAACTAGTTTTAATTATTTTAAATTGTAATTTGTGGAGAACGTAGTGGGTAGGATAATTGTATAAATGTAATATTTAAGAGAGTATGACTATTTCTTATTGTGCTAATGTTTGTTTTTCCTTAAATGAATAAAATAAAATAATAGTGTAACCAACTCGGTCGTAAATAGGGTGGCCAACTCGGATGTATACTACTTTGCAGTTGTCTGGTTGATATCCATTTCTTAAGATAGCCAAGTTTTTTTTTTAGTTTTTTAACCATGTTCCGTATTAGTTTTAATAATTGTGTTCTAAAGTTCGTAAGTGGCTTAAAAAACGAAAAAAAATCTGTACAACATTTTTAGAAGAACGAATTCCATTTCAACAACATTTAAAAACTCACGTCTTTTTATAGTGATAGAGAAGTTATTTGTTATTTTATTCACGACAAAAGTATGCGAAAGTTTGATGAAAAACACGAAAAAAGCTATCGCAATTTCTGGCTGTAAAAAGGTGAATATTTGTCAGATAATAGAAACTTGTAATAATTATAACCATGGAAAAATATCGAATTTAAAGTTTATTGTAGTTGTGTTGTTAGTTGCAGTTGTAATAAATACTTGTTATTTTTTTCTTTATATATATGATTTGGTCACCCTGTATTATCGCTCCAAAAACAGATAAATAAATAAGTGTGAAAAACAAGATAAGAGTTTATCAAAAAATAAAATTGTTTTGACGATGTTTCGTATTATCAAGTGCGAATCTGATAAAATCGTTTCCAACCGGAAAACTTATTTTGCGTTTGATTTCTCGCAAGCAAATAGGTATTCAAGTGGGCTTCAGAATGATAAAGGAAAAAAAAAAAAACTTGCACACACTTCATTTAATGGTAGGAGGATTATAGAAATGCAAATTGCAGTAGTACTACGGTATAGTTAGTGAGAAAGGCCGCCAGGTGCAGTAAAAGACACACGTCTACGTAGAACAGTTGACAGGCGCGCATCTTACTGAACGATGCTTGGTACACGCGCCTCACATTCATGCACAACGTTTTTTCTTCATCTGTAAATGACGGTATATTCATCAATGTATCAACTACGTGCGATTGCCGAACATAACTTTACCAAGCAAACCTGTACAATTTGACAGCAAAATATAGGCGCATGTGTCCTGAGACTTCTCCAAAGCTACATAAAACGCCTCGCAGTACAGACTCAGAACGGTCTGTAACGTCAAGCTTTTGAATACCCAGAAGTATGTTATCGCCGTTTGTGAAAACGTTGTGTTCTGGGAAACAAATATAAAAAAAGCATGGATACAAACTATTTTGAAAAATGATATTTGTCTTAAAGATTAAATAAAAATAATACGTACAGCAACGTCACTGTGTGTTCCGTTTAGTGTTTTATAAACCACTATAAATACTTCATTAACTACTAAAGCATGTAATATGTTACGTACCGTAAAGTAAAGAATCTGAAATTGAAATTTTCCCCGTTATCTTTTCTGACTTCTTTGAAGTATTTTGTACATACATTTTAATATTATAAAGTTAAAGTAATTGTAACACCAAACGCCAACCCGTCTTGAGCAACCATGGTGATCAAAGCTGGTGCGTTATATGTATGAGAAAAGACCATTGCCCTGCAGTGGGACAGTTACATGCGGGCATTATTATCAAGTCTAAAATATTATTATTATAAATAAATATTAGGCAAAATAGAACAGGAAAAAAAACTTATATGACAAAGAAAAGTTTATCTGCAAGGCTTTCAAAAGGGAAAAGTGACTAGTAAAAATAAATTGCAATAACTGACCATGTGATTAAATATATTCTTATAAATCTGGTAACTCTCTAATATTTGGAGGTAAGTTTGTAACAACCTATCGCGACAAATTTCGTTTTGTGTATCATTGAACGATTGTAAAACCTGATGACTCCAATCAACAACTTTATTCTGAAGCAACTTTATAAATCTTATTGCACAAACTATTTTAACGTCAACATTTATTAAAATCACTCTATAAACAGAAGCATATATTGGCATATCCCGGTACAAAACATAAGCATAAATGCAAAAGAAAATATAGAAACAAATAATCGTAATCAAACTTATCCAGTTACTCCTGATGAATGTCTTGGAACTGACTATGTTATTGTTATATCTATGAACTTCTTGGATGGTCAAAATGAACTTTACATAGCTGTTTGTTTGAGTCAGGTTAATAGTGAAGTTAAGCAGAAATCCAAAAAAATTATAGCAATTTACGCAAAATATAGAGTAGATCTGAGTTTTCGAAAAGGTGTATATTTTTGTAACCTCAATATCTACAATTCGAAGCGAATGGAAAGATATGCATAGGACTATACCACATAGTAATAAGATTTTATTTAAGAGATTATTTGGAATTATGACATCATTCTTGATGCGATACTTTGGAGTTAACAGAATAGTATGCATGAGGGTGAAAGGTAATAACATCGATTGCACATCTTTATCAATGATGTTACTCGACAAAACTTCTGTTTGATCGATACGATCAATAATTCTATCAATCCTTCTTTTCATAAACATAATTTCGAGAGCACTTCCCAAACGCAAATGATTTCAATATGTGGGTTGCTACATACTGATATAATTACAGACAATCTTAATAAAATTGAATACATTCATTTGAGTTTCAAGTGATTTAGGATCATCAATAATATTAATACAAGTGCTTTCGTAGTTCTGGGTTATGTGGTATTTATTCAAGATCTACTTACGTTTCATAACACTATACAATCCATCTTCACATCTTTTGATATCGCATCAATTTGTGTAACTCATTTTTATATATATTCTTTGTATTATTACATCTGGAAAGCATATTTAGTTATCTCTGACTGTTTTAAATATCTAAACTTAAATTATATTCGTAATTTATAATTCTTCTTGTAATATTTTTCTACTGTGACGTTTTATCTAACATGGCATATGTCTGTCTATTTTATTTTCTTAAAGCCATAGACATACCATAGGTACCATGGACTATAATACCTAGACCTTTCCTTAAGCTAGTTGTACATTATTGTAAGGTCAGAGCAGACTGACCCGCCTTTGTAAAGCCGTTTTTATTCGCTCTGTTCTGATGGAGATTTGAATTTGAAATTGAGAAGAGATGGCAGATCGAATGAAAAACGGGCTTCAGCTTTTTTTCAGTCTTGGAACTGGTCTGAACGCGGACAGTGGTGGATACTGTGTACTAGAATACGAAGTGTATTTTTCTACTCTTGAACTCTTAAAAACGGTGAATTATCCGCTTATGTAAAAACTATTATTGTTTGAAGTGCACCAGTTAATATATATATATTTTGTGTGGTTCCCGAGAGCATTATTTCCTGAGACTTACCCTCAACGGCCATCTCGTGACATCAAAGGCCTCGCTGTTTGGCGTATTGAGCCATAGCCGGCCTCCACACACCTCGGAGCCTACGTATTTACCCGTTTGCCTGATTATCCGTCCTGCTATCTACTCTACTGCCTACCTGACTGATTTCCTGGCTTGACCACCTACCCGTGGTGTCTGCTGACCTGCCTACCTGCCCGATTGCCTGCAAGTCCGTCGTGGTGCCTGCTCACCAGCCTACCTCGGGCATTCCACGACTTCCTGCCCGACCTACGGTTAGCTGCCCACGACGTCTGAAGCCGGCCTAAAGTTTATACTGCTATATCCTTTTATTTAATTTTTTTTATCTTTTTAACTTAATTTTTATTAACGTGGCTTACGTATAGCTCTCCGGCGCTATACGTAACGCTACAGTTTGGCGCCCAACTTTTAAATAATTAGGCGCAACGTTGTTTTTGCGCCCAATTTTATGTACTCACCCCATCACCCACACTCTACTTACTTACTACACTTTTTTTTAACGTGGGCTCGACCTTTCATCATCCTTCTCTAAATTCTAAAAAACATACTTACACAAGTATATACAAACTTTTGGTTTCTCTTACAGGCCCCATTTCATCATCATTGTCTCTCTTTACACTTTTGCTAGCACTTCTTTTAATACTTGACAATTAACTCTTAAATTCTTGATTAACTAATTAACTAATTTTTGAATATATAATTATTTTAAATTAATTAACTAATCTACCTTTCTTGTTATTTAATCATGGCAAGATCAATTAAGTACTCTTATCTTAACAAACTTGAACTCGAATATGAGGTGATTATCAGAACTGAGAGTCCAGCTGATAATCTCCAAACTCTTAAAGAACAAATGTCGAAACTTGTTAATGTTCTTCCAGAAGACATAAAATTTTCTCCCATTCCACTCAAACTTGATCTCTCCCAGGCGGAAATAACTTTTAAATATCTGGAAGACAAAATTTCTCAATTAGAAATTTCTAAAGATAAAATTTACTTTAAAAAACTAGAAACCTTCATTAACCACCTTTATCATCGTCTTGGACGATTTCAAGCAGTTGTACCTTTTATTGAAGCCTGCTCTAATTTAAGATCTCGCTTTTACACTCTCGAAAAAAGATTCGAGGCTATTGCTTGTAACGATACAGAAAGGATTTCTTCTGAAGACGTAGTCGAAACTTACGATCAACCTCAAAAAGTTCAACCAGCTCCTTGTTTGTATCCGTCAATACCTCAAACAGTTCTTCAAAGTTCTACAATTTACACTCCAACTATCTCAGACCCACAGGCTTCCACAATGTGGCAAACCTATCACCCTCCACATAATTTTGTTAGAGACCTTAAACAATTTTCTTTTAATGGCAAATCATGCCCTAGGTCATTCCTCCAAAGATTAGAAGAATTTTGTTTATCTAGGAACTTATCAGAATAAATGCTTTGCAAACACTCATTTGAAATTTTCACTGATGATGCACTTCATTGGTTTCGATTTCAATATAATCGAAATCCTACCTTGTCTTGGAGTCAAATCCACCTTTTATTAATCAAAGACTTTGGTTTACATAATTATGATTATAAAATGCTCGAAGCTATTAGAAACAGAACTCAGGGTGCATCAGAGTCCATTATTGTGTATGTAAGCATTATGTTTGGAATGTTTTCTCGCCTTACTAAGAAACTAGATGAAAACGAACAACTTGAAATTTTACTTAATAATGTGAGACCGTGTTATTCAGTTTTTATAGCGCTTAAAGATGTCAATACAATAGACTCTTTAATTTCAGCTTGTCAAACTTATGAGAAATTTTCTGAAAAAGATTGTAATTTTTCTGAACCAAAATATGAAACAGCATCTTATGCTACTGAATTTGCTTATCGGCCTTCAACTTCTAAATGCTTTCCAAATATAAAACACACAAATGGAATAGGAGATAATAAACAACCTCTTTCGGCTACTAAAACTAATGACGACTCTAAAGTAGACTTTTGCTATCGCTGTCGTATCTCGGGTCATTCCTTACAAACTTGCACTAAACCTAAATATCTGATATGTTTTAAATGCGGTCGTAAAGGTGTTAAAATAACTAATTGTCCCAATTGTAACCCAAAAATACAACAAAAAAACTAGATGTCGACTTGAATAACGTTTCTAAATCTCAAAATAATAATTTTGATCCTGATGATTGGAAACTATGGCTAAATTTTATTAAAACATTTATGTATTGCTATAAAACAACCTCTGTATATTATGACACAGAAAAAGATTATAATAGACCTTTTATTGAAGTGTCTATTAATAACTTGCCATTTTGTGGTCTATTAGACAGCGGGAGTTGTATAACTATCCTAGGAAATAATTCTCATAAAGATATCCAAAAATTAGGATTTAAGTTATTCAAGTCGTCTACTCAAGTTATGGTTGCTAACAAACAGAAAACTATGTCCTCTGGTTATTTTCATTTACCAATTGAATTTAATAATCAAATACGTATTATTAAAGCTTATGTTTTCCCTGATATTTATCCCTCATTGATTTTTGGTTGGGATTTCTGGAAAGAGTTTAATTTAACTCCTAAATCGCTTTTATCTGAACTAAAACCAATTAATAAAACAATTACGGTGAGTTCAGTTGACAATAAAGTACTCACATTTGAACACCTTTCGTTTAATGAGAAGAACATTGCAACAGACTTGATTGATCGTTTTAAAACAATTTCTTTTGAGGAACGAGGCATTTTGGGTCGTACCAGTTTAGTTTCTCATCGTATTGACACCGGTAACGCACTGCCAATTAAACAACGTTGTTACAGACTTTCGCCTGAAAAACAAAAGGCATTAATTAATGAGGTTGATCAAATGATTAATCTAGATGTAATTGAAAAATGTGAGAGCCCTTGGTTATTTCCAGTGCTAATCACTCCGAAAAAGAACGGAGAGTGGCGTTTCTGTGTTGATAGTAGAAAATTGAATGCAATCACTCGGAAAGATGCTTATAGTCTTCCTTTTGTTTCTGAAATCCTAGATAATCTTAAAAACGCTAAATATCTGTCTAGCATAGACATTGCTAAAGCTTTCTGGGAGATTCCATTAAATAAGGACGATAAAGATAAAACTGCTTTTTATGTCCCTGGAAAAGGCATGTTTCGCTTTAAAGTTATGCCATTTGGCTTAACCAATGCTCCCGCGACACAACAAAGACTCATGGATAGCTTATTTACACCAGATTTTGATAATAAAGTCTTTTGCTACTTAGATGACATAATAATAATAAGTGAAACATTTGAAGAACATATCTCACTTCTACTTAAAGTTCTTCAAAAACTTTCTTACGCAGGTCTCACAATTAACTTCAAGAAAAGTCAATTTTTTCGTAAAGAATTAAAATATCTCGGTTACATAGTTGACGATCAAGGTCTGCGTGCTGACCCTAATAAAATTGAAGCTATTTTAGCTTACCCCGCTCCTACCTCTAAAAAAGAAGTGAGGAAATTCTTAGGCACATGCAGTTGGTTTCGTCGCTTCATACCTAACTTCAGTTCTATCGCTTCACCCCTTTGTAAACTAACTTCTTCTGGAAAAAACTCTCCCAAGAACTTCGTCTGGAACGATGAAGCAAATTTAGCCTTTTCTAAACTAAAAGAATGCTTAATTTCAACCCCAATTTTAGCATGCCCTGACTTTGACTTTCCATTTTCTGTACATTGTGACGCATCTAATTTTGGAATTGGTGCTATGTTGACTCAGGAACAAGGTAATAAAGAAGTAGTGATCGCATACATGAGCAAATCTCTTAATAAGCATGAGCAAAACTATTCAACTACTGAAAGGGAAACACTAGCTGTTATTACAGCACTTGAACATTGGCGTTGTTATCTTGACAATGGTAAACAGTTTACAGTTTATACCGATCATGCGGCATTAAAGTGGGTCCAAAATTTGTCTAATCCTTCTGGAAGATTAGCTCGATGGACCCTCCGTCTATCTTGTTTTAATTTTGATCTGAAACACAAAAAAGGTAAAGATAATGTCGTTCCAGATCTTCTTTCACGCCACAAAACTCCTGATACAGCTATTATTGGCGCTATAGAACCTATATCCGGAGATATTGTGTCCGAATTGGAACACTTTAATAAACTTTTTACAAATTGTCAAAGAAACCCTGATGACTATCCGAACTATAAGATTCTTAATGCTAAATTATATCGCTTTACTAACTCATCTGATTACCTTAACGAAGATTTTGCATGGAAAGAGGTTCCACCTCCTTCCGAAAGACTAAACCTTATTAAATCTTGTCATGGTGTTACAGATAATAATCCCCATATTGGCATTTTCAAAACTTACAAGAAACTTTCTTTAAGATACTATTGGTCTGGAATGTTTAAACATGTGGCAAAATTCTGTTCTACTTGTGAAACTTGTCTTTCTTATAAGCACTCGAATCATTCTCCTTATGGTCCTATGGGTAAACCAAAAATTTGCTCAAGACCTTTTCAAAATATTTCTTTGGATTTGATGGGTCCTTTTCCAATGACAAGACAACGTAATCAATATATCCTGGTGGTAACTTGTTCTTTCTCTAAATATTGTCAAATTTTTTCTATCAAACGTGCTACAACTTCTAATATTATTTTACATCTAGAAAATTCCGTATTTCTTATACATGGAATTCCGCAAACTATCATAATGGATAATGGTTCACAATTTCAATCAAACGAGTTTCAAAGTTTTCTGAACAAATATAAAGTTCCTTTTATCTTTTATTCTCCAAGATATTGCCCTCAAGTGAACCCTACAGAACGATATAATAGAACAATTATCACTGCTTTAGCACAGTTAGTTGGTGATGACCATCGGTCATGGGATAAATTTTTACAAAAAATCCAATTCGGCCTAAATAGCACGGTAAACTCTTCAACAGGATTCTCCCCATCTTTTCTTGTATTTGGTCGGGAAACTATACCTTGTGGTTCAGTTTACACCAATTGCACTAATCTTGACAACGTAATTTTTCTACCTCGCGATATCTACGCCACTAATGTAGGATTATTATCTACTATCTTCGATAAGGTACAGATTGCATTACACACTGCTCATATTAAGAACGCTGTTCGTTATAATGATAAACACAGCTTTAAAGAATTTAACGTCGGTGATACAGTCTGGCGTAAAAATTACGTTCAGAGTAATGCTGGCGCATATTATAGTGCAAAATTAGCTCCAAGATATGTTAAATGCACTGTAATCGAGAAGCTTTCACCTCTTGTTTTTATTCTGGAGGATCCTAATGGTTCGAGAGGAAAATGGCATGTAAAAGATTTTAAAATTTAATATTTTACTTGGCATTTATTTTTATATTTGGTGTAATTCTTGTAAATAATTACACATTCGGCTTATTTTGTTTTCCATTATTATTAATTGTGTATAGTGTTCTAATAATGAAGATATCATTATGTAATTATATTCTAGGTTATCCTAGATATTCTTTTTACACTTTTGATGTCATTACTAACACACACTTATGTGTTTTTCTTAAATTTCCTTGACATCACTTATCTTATTCTTAACTTTATGCATTAAGAATGAGGTGTTATTAAAGAGCGGTCCCGTAACTCTTTAAAAATAAGCCATATGCGTGGAGTCTTCTTAAACTTCTTAATTCCCTTGAATCTTATTCTTAAAGAATGAGGTCTTATTTTAGAGCGGTTTGCATAACTCGGAAAGCCTTATATGCAAAGAGCGGTCCCGTAACTCTTTAAAAATAAGCCAAATGCGTGGAGTCTTCTTTATTTTTATTTTTTTTCCTCTTGTATCCTTCCCTCTTGTATCCTTCCCTCTTGTATCCTTCCCTCTTGTATCCTTCCCTCTTGTATCCTTCCCTCTTGTATCCTTCCCTCTTGTATCCTTCCCTCTTGTATCCTTCCCTCTTGTATCCTTCCCTCTTGTATCCTTCCCTCTTGTATCCTTCCCTCTTGTATACTTCCCCTCTCAAACCTAGTTCCCTCTCAACCTAGTTCCCTCTCAACCTAGTTCCCTCTCAACCTAGTTCCCTCTTATAGACTTGAGAGTTCCCTCTTATAGACTTGAGTTCCCTC
>OX459035.1:28210312-28570444 GCA_949775005.1 Orthosia gothica
TGCATCCCGTTGACGTTTTTGCTGACGCATTGAACACCACTCTGTACTTTGTTGTTGTTGATTCAGCGCGTTGCACGCCGTGGTGAGGTAAGTAACACTCGAGTGTTTTGTTGCTAACTGTTGATTGCTTCATATGACCTAGATCAATATATTCAGCCATGAAGTCTTTATAGGCCTTTGCCAGGTGTGTTTGTTTTTCCAACTTTCTTTCTAAAGTTTTGAATTGGGCTACAGCCATTGGTTTGGACGAACCCAGTCTGCTCTCAAGTTCTTTCTTCATCGGCAGTCTGTCTTCGTATTTCCCATTCTCCAGGCGTTGCGTAGTGTTGGTGTAGTATTCAATGCATGTTTCATTTTCCACCGATAAATTGGATTGATCGGTGATGTCTTCGGTTTCCCAGAACTGTTTGATATCTTCAAGATTGTTTATGACCACATTGCAGTGGAAAGTTTTGACATTTCCGCATAGAAGCCAACCTAGGTAGGTTTGTTGTGCGATAGGTTGAGTGGTGTCATCGCCCTTTATTATGCCTCCTAGCATGATTTGCGAATAAATGTCTGCTCCAAATAGTAAATCCACCTGACGGCTGTTATGGAACTCCGGATCTGCTAAATGGATGTTCTGTATGTGGGACCAAGATGGTTTTGCAAAGGTCTTATTCGGCAGGTTCTTAATCAAGTTATTCATAATGATTACAGTCGTTTGGAACTTGAAGTCGTTGTAGACAGAACTGCAAGTAATTGTTGTCATTCCTTTGCAGTGGTTTTCCTTCTGTCCAACTCCAAAGATGACTCCTTTGCATCTCTCGCGCTTAACTCCTAGAAGTTGAGCAGCATGTTCGGTGATCAAAGATATCTGAGAACCTTGATCGATGAGGGCTCGCAACTTGATTAGGGTCCCATCGGCTGTTTCTATGTTTACTACAGCTGTCGCTAGTAGTATCTCCGAAGTATCATCATCCTTTGATACATGGGAAGAATTTGTTTGTTTTTCCGTTTTGTTCGTAATACATGCATCGTGTAGCAATGTATTATGTTGACCCGAGCACTTGCGACATCGGTAAGCTGACGTACATTTCTTTCCGTTATGGCTGAACAGACAATTTACACAAATGTTCATTTTATTTACTGTGCTAAGTTTTAAGTGATTCGGCATTTCTAAAAACCTTGCACAATTGTACATGCCATGTTCGTCATCGCAAAGGGGGCATCGGAATGTTGACGCATGGAACGATTTCGTAATTTTCTTGTTGCTAGTTGCTTGATTACTGCTGTATTGTTTTTTAGAGTACAAAGTATTTTGATGTTGACTCGATGAGGTATTTGGTTTTTGATTGTTTTCTTGTTTGCGGCGCGATGCTTCCAATGATGTAAACTTCCCTTCTAGGAAATCTAGCAGATCTTTCAGTATTGGCAGCTTTCGGCAGTTCTTCAGCGAGTCGTTGTACTCTGAGTGTGTGTCAGCGTCCAATTTTTGCGATAATATATGTACAATTATCGGATCCCAGGTGTCGATATTCACTCCTAAATTCTTTATCGCATGTAGGCATTCTATGCTGACGTCATGGATTTTCTTTATTTGGGCCACTGTCTGTTGTTGCATGTTTGGTAAATTGAACAGCATGTTGATGTGCGATGTGAATATAAGTTTTTCATTATTATATCGGTGATTGAGGATATCCCAACACACCAGGTAGTTTAAATCCGAACTTATCTGTAGATGTTGAATCAAGCGTTCCGCTTCTCCTTGCACCTTACTCTTCAGAAACTGCATCTTCTGAGCAGATGAGAGGGAATTGTTGTTGTGTATTTCTTCCGTAAAAAGGTCTTTAAATGGGATCCACTGGTTGTAGTTACCATTGAAGACTGGTATCTCTAATTTCGGTGTTGTTTTCTCTCGATGAGTGCCGGACCACATTTTGGTATTCAAAGCCTTTTTTAGTTCCTGGAACTGGTTTTCATACCTGGTGTAGCGTTCTTCATACACTGCATTCTTCTCTCCGTTGGTTTCATACTCTATCTCCCAGTGAAGGTTGTCAATAGCTGACCAGCGTGTTTGCAGTGTTTGCAGAGCGTCTTGAAACTCCCATTTTTCAGACAGGAACTCCACGTGTATGTTCGCGACTGCTCTCATGAAGGCTTTGAAGTTAGCGGTCTGTTTGCGCATCATATCGTCCAGCTTGCTATTGGATCCCGTGTCCTTTTTCGCGGTGTTTTGTTGATCTTGCCGAGGAGGAGGAGATGGTTCTCTGTTTTGTTCGTCTTGATTGCCAGCTTGTTCTGCCTCACTCTCCTGGGCTTCTTGTTCCTGTTTTGTTTGTTCCGAAGTACCTTCCCCTGTTTGTTGGTTGGCACTTCCCAATGTTTTTGGTTGTACCGACTGCTCCCTCGGAGAACGAGTGAGAGTCGTAAGTTGTTGGTGTTGTTGTAGAATAAGCTCCTTTACTTCATTGTAGCACTGCAGAGTTATGTTATAGCAGTCATTACTAAAGTACGGATGACTTACACTTTGTTCCGTGGGCCGGCGGTCGTGATTGAACTGAAATTCTGACCACAAGTTTTCCAGCATTGCCTTACGGCGTTTGAAGTAGTCAGCGTTCTTTCTGTCCCAACCATCCTTCTTGATATTTATACCGATCTTTTTTATGCCGTCGTAGAGTTCGTTCTGCTTCTGGTAGAACTCAGCTGCCGACATGATGTTTTGTTGTTTTTCTTGTTGACTTCAAATGAACTCTTCTGTTTCGAGCGTTGACTGTTGCTCCACACTCTTGGTTCTTCGTATTGTGCAACCTTCTCCTCTGCGGTATGCGCCTTCTCAATTGGTTACTGGGGCGACTCGCTTCTGAGAGACCAGTCCAACCGATTCGCGACCGTAAAAGATGTAAATTACACAACACTAAATTGCTCGAAGGACCATATGTTGGGGCGTAACTCCCAACAGTGAAAATGTTATGTTGAACTGTTATGATGAATGAGTAAACAACCGATTGATATAAAGGTTTTATTGCTACTAAAAATAACATATTATAATGTAATAATGTACAATTAATGTTGAGCTATACAAACTGCAACGTTTCACTGTAAGTAGGACGTATTAGTTAGGGTCAATGTACAGCGTAGCTCGTACAGCGCTCTATCCTTGTCCTGTCCCTATCCCTTCATTATTTCTGTGGTTATCCATGACTAATAATAAATAATCATAATCATAAGTAAGTAATTAAATTATAGTATTTCCTTGTAAACAACATTTTTAACCATTTTGGATGTCGGCGCCAATATCACCAGACTATTTGATGAGCTAACACGTGAACACGCTACATAGAACTGTCCATGGGAAAAGCAATTCTCCCTCAAATCAACACCAGCATACTTCCAAATCCAAACAACAACAACAACACAACACAAACATCCAAACTTTCGTCCCCTATTTAGGGGTGGAATTTCCAAAAATCCTTTCTTAGTGCTCACCTACACTACCAAAGGAACCTACATGCAAAGTTTCATGATTGAAGCTTTAGCCGTTTTAGACCGATAGCGCTAGGCTATTTTGATGTCATAAGTTAAAAAAAATCTAAATTTGCTTATTTCTTGCCTGTGGATACAGTCGTACCTATGTAGCTTATTTTTGCGTTTTGTGTCACATCTGTTACTTGCATTTTCAGTAATTCGATGATTTGTGGTTGATTTTTTTTATTCAAATCAAAACTGGCTAAATTAAATTAAAGTTTGAAATAATTATGCTATCATATCTAGGATAGTCTGCGGAGTGTGTAAACCCAATTTGTGTCATATTCGTCCAGTGCAAACTGGCATAGGGGTCAGTGTGTAAAAATAGTGCACAAAAAATATTACAATTTATGAAATTACTATTTCCTTTCTCAGATCACTTACATATCCCTATTAATTAAATTTGTGCCAAATTAGGCCACGCAATTTTAAGATTTTTAATTATTTTGTTTTTCCAAGCTACAAACGCTTCAAAAAAATATTACAATCATTAGAGTTAACATAATCAATATCATAAATGCATGAAAAATCGACATTGTAAATTTGTGTCATTTTCATGCACGATATGTACCTTTATTATGAATAAAACCCAAAAACAATGGTAGCGGTCGAAGCGGGCGCAGGAGGCCGGGCGAAGGAGGCCAGGCGGCATACGCATGCACACACGTTCGTTCGGTACGATTTCTTCTTAGATGCGTAGCGTTCATAATATAAATAAATAACATAACTATTATATTGAGTATTGATTGACTCTTATCTCCGCTACGTAATGAACAAATTTGTAACCTATAGAGATAAAAATAATGACGTGGGAATTTTGTACAAATCATGCGTCTGCAATCTGTCTTACCTACGAATGTTAATGGTCCATGCTTAGAAGACGGTCAATGTGGTCAATTATTTTCTTGTATTTACGCTTCGATTTGCTTCCAATTTGAAACTGAAAGCGGTAGGTAGGTAGATACACCTACCTACCTACCGCTTTTTCGTTATACTGCTTCTCAATATCCCGTGCCACACTTCGAGTAGGTAGTGTACAGTTAGCAAAACAAATAATACACGAAGTGAAAAAAAAAACTCCAGATATGTGTGGTGATAGTGATTATGTATAGTTTTATTTCATCACGGTCCTTAAAACAAGGACTTTTTTTCGGCTTTTCCGTCATCCCTTACAATGCTCGATTCTATGAACTTTAATAATCCCCTTTTTTAACAATCACTGTATTAACGTCCAGTATGAGACCACATATCGACACCCAATATGAATAACATTGTAACTTTAGTTACACATTGGTTTAACTTTATGTAATCTGTTATCACTGGGCCATCACTGCTCTATGTTCTACGAACGGGAATGGAACGAAACGAGCTAGGCGGAATGAGATCATGTAATTTCATTGCAAACTCCCCGAAATGCAACTGATAAAAAACCGATAAGCTGGCAATGATGTTCAAGGCTCTAGAGCTTTGACTCTACCAGTGCCTCATCGCTGATGAGCTTCTTGGCCGGTTTTTTTATCAACTTAAGTGCATCAAGCTGGTATTTGGCAGATCCGTCCCAGAAATGAGATAAGTACTTCATACATCATCGAACTTGCGCTTGATACAACTTGAAAAACTGTTCTGGCGTGAAGAACCGTCTCACCTTTGCGAGGATCATCATCATCATCATATCAGCCGAATGACGTCTACTGCTGGACATAGGCCTCCCCCAAGCGTCGCCACATTGACCGGTCCCATGCATCTCGTAACCAGCGGAACCCCGCAACCTTCACCAGGTCATCGGTCCACCTGGTGGGAGGCCTTCCAACGTATCGTCTTCCGGTTCGCGGTCGCCATTCCAGAACCTATCTGCCCCATCGGCCATCCGTTCTGCGAGCAATGTGCCCTGCCCACTGCAACTTAAGTTTGGCAATTCTTCGGGCTATGTCGGTAACCCTGGTTCTCTTGCGGATCTTTACATTTCTGATTCGATCACGCAAGGAAACTCCGAGCATACCCCTCTCCTCCTCTTTCTCCTTTGCGAGGATACCCAACTTTATAGCAGCCAGCTGAGCCTTTGCCTCAATGTATGGCCCAAAATTGAGGATCGTGCTAAAAGTTGCGACAAGAAGCTCCGATGGATTCCAAGATGGTCCATTATTGGTACGTTTACACTTCGGAAGGAAGGAGCCGAGTGGAATTAGCTCATTTTAACAGAGAAAAGACACGCCTGGGTTTTAGCAGCATAGAACCTGGCCAAATTGGCATCACCACATTTGGATACTGGCTTCAAGGATAAGCTCAAACGCTCCACCACAGCCTCACAAAGGACAAGTACCTCTCAGCAACAGTGCTGTCGTCTGCATGCCCAAGTTTTTAGCAGATCATTTTTATGCAGCAAAAATAACGTTGCTGAGAGTACCAACCCTTGAGGGACCCCAGCATTAATATCCAATTGGTCCAACGAGCACCCATCTATAACCACTCGAATTCTACAATTCAAACACACATACCATCACCAGGCAGACCTAATGAAAGAAGCTTACTAATAAGGATTCCGTGCCAGACCCTATCGAAAGCTTTCGAGTTTTTGAGGGAGACGGCAAGCGCCTCCCCGTGCCTTTCGATTGCCTCACTCCAGATGTGAATGGCATACAACGAGTTCGGCGGCAGCCGTATTGGCAATCACTTAGTTAGGATGTCATTAGCTTCTAGGTATGCCAAGAGCTTAATATTAAGCACACGTAGAGGTCTGTAATTGGCCGGATCAGCTCAACTGTCCTTTTTGGAGTTGTACGTTAGCTTACCTACAAGCATTCGACACTTTTCCAGTTTCATACGAAAGGCGAAATAGAAGTGTCAAGATCGTAGACAGTTCGGGCGCATAAGTTTTAAGAACAAGTGCTAGTATACCGTCGGGGTCAGCTTTGTTCAAGTCGAGGTTGCCCAGCACTCTACGAACGTCATTTTGATGGATGCGAATGTCCGACATATATGTCTCACCAGGAGAAATAAGGGGCCACGCATCACCAGAATGCAGACGCAAAGATTCCGCAAACAAAGGCAAATAAGTTTGCCTTCTCCTCAGCGAAGTCGGGTTTCAGCAGTGGTGGTAGTGAGGGATGGCAGAAGTTCAACTCAACCGACTTACCCAGGGACCGAAACTCTGTATTACATACTGGGTAAGACGCAAGTTATGTCCCTATTCGACTTTAGTTATGTGGCATGTTAGTAATGTGGTCGGACCGAGACCTTTGCAACACCTTTTTGCAGGGCTTGGCAGCGCTGTTGAAGGCCTTATTTTCCGACATAAGTTAGCCGTTACCCAAGGTGAACTTGTCGACACAGAGTAGCGACACAGATAATATAATCTAGTATTATATACATACAGATGCCTCATCCCATACTAGGAAACCGTGCCGACGTAACTAGCGTTTTTCACCTGATTATACCAATTATTTTTTTGTAAATCGATCGCGTTCGGTGCCTTTCCACGGCGATAGATAGATCACCATCTTTATCCGTATAACGGAACCGAACGCGATTGGTGTACATAAAATAATCAGTATAATCAGTAAAGTACGTCAGCTCGGTTTCTTTGTATGGGATTAGACACCACTGGTATCGGTCTGGATTCTGGACAATTTGCATTGTAACGGTATTTACAATGATTTTCATATTAAACTTAAAATCTGTACATCAAAAATCATATCAAATCAAAAAACATACTTGCAGTAGTTTTATTAAAACTGAGAAAGCAATTAAAATTATTAACATGAAACCTGAAATTGTACAGAACAACTTATGCCTGCAGCTGTTAAACAAAAAAACCTTGCAAAAAAAAAACTGTGTTGAAAACCATGCCATATTGAGTTACTTTGTATTGGGTTATATATTGGGTGTCGATATAACACATTTATTATATTTAGATTATATTCCATTTTAGTCTTTCACGGCTTCATAACTAACTGTTAAGGCCCACTTGCGCCAAATACTTAACTCAGATTTAGTTGCTAGCACTAGGTTAAATTGACAGTTTGTTATACATTAATGTCAATTTAACCTCGTGTTAGCAACTAATTCTTAGTTAAGTTTTTAGTGCAAGTGTGTATTAATCAATCAAATACATCATAAATAACGTACGCACTTGTTTGTTGCAACTCGCAAAGACCTAATGTAAATAAATATACGCGCCGCGAGTCTGGCTGGCCGGCACCCGCCGCGCGCATTCCCGCGCTTTTCTCCGCGCTCGCCCTTCGTGCGAAGAAGTCTAGTATTTTTTTTTAATAATAAGATTTCGTGGATAAAAACGACACAAATTATGCACAGGGTTTTGTTACACCATAATAATCAAAAACACGTAAACTCTAATAACTTGCATTTTCTTTTGTGGATTTTATAGGGTGTTGTAATAAAAAAATAAAATATCTATAAAAGTCGTGGATGAATTCGACACAAAATATTTTAACCAACAGATATCAGTACTCTAAAACGCGTAACACCTATTTAACCTATTGTAATATTCTTTTGAGCTAGTTGGCCGACATGTTAGGTATTGGTTAAGTATTAGGATTATCGTGGATAGATGTGACACAAAATGCCTAAGTACATCATTTACTACTTCGTTATTATCGTGAAAGTAAAATTTTCATCTCTAATTTTCTTTTCGTCCAATACTGGTCGAAAAGACAAATACCTAAATTTCTACATATGCAAATACCTAAGATGACACAAACTAAGGTATTAGGTTGGGCAAATGGTCTGGAAACTATATGCGAAACACAAACAACTTTAATATTTTTGAAACTTCAAAACCTAGCGCTATCGGTCTATTTGGGCTGTGCGTTGATGGTCCGTGAGTGAGTCAGTCAGTCAGTCAGTTACTTTCTTCTTTTATATGTTTAGATGAGTAACGAGTTAATCGTAATGAGTACCTACCCACTGCAGTAACTTTACTTCCAGCAAAGTCATTATTCTTTTGCGAGAAGGGCAAGCACACGGGAAGCACGAACTCATTGAACTGTATCTCTTTATCCACTTTTACAATTCCAATGTCATTGATGTTGTTGAAACTGGAACATAATAAAACAAAATTATTAATTTAAAGGGTAAAAACGGGTCCCTATTATTAAGATTCCACGATCCGTCTGTCCGTCTGTCACCAGGCTGTATCTCTTGAAACGTGGTAGCTGGACAGTTACAATTTTCACAGATGATGTGTTTCTGTTGCCGCTATAACAAAAAATTCCAAAAACAGAAAAAAATAATGTGGCGCAACAAACGTGTTCTTTTTGCCGTTTTTTGCCATAATGGTACTGAACCCTTCGTGCGCGAGTCCGACTCGCAATCGGCAAGTTTTTTTTTTGTATTCCTCTCACACAAACCCTTTCATTTGATACCCATTTAATGGGGGTCGATAAAAATTATTTGTCCGCCACCTTTGAGAGTTCGTCCGTTTTATGAATGATAACTGATCAATCATTTAGCTAACTGTACATCCAAAGTAAACGTGCATCTAAAATTTCAGCTCAACCGGTTGGGGATACCTGTTTAAAAAAGTCAGTTGTAAGATTTGATCAATACATTCTAACAACTTTTTTAATATTATATCCTTTATTTAATTTCTTTTCGTATTGTCTTGAAGATTAGAAAGATTATTTGAGGAACCTCCTAACCTAACTATACGAGCCGTCTCCAGAAGTACTGCTTTCTGATTCAAGCCCTTGACCCAACCGCCTAACGAGACCCTCCTAAGGTGTAAGGTAGGCTCGTGGCTATTAACTCCATTGGCTGGCACGACTATCGGTTCAATTATCGCTGGGTCCACATCCCACATGTTGACAACCTCGCGAGCCAAGTCAGGATACTTGATTTGGTTATCTTTCTCAGCTTTCACGAGGTTCCCGTCATGCGGGATGGTTATATCAACAATCATTGCACGCCTCTCGATTCGGTCCACCACCACAATATCAGTGATGATGGACCGAACTCAGCACAATGTGCTATAGCCATTTTCGAGAACTGGGTCGGGCACATACGGCACCTTTGATCCCATAAGAGTGTATTTCAGAGCAAGTTGCTGATGGATAATTCTGGCTACAAGGTTGTGCCTATGCAAGTACTCTTCGTTAGCTAGACGAGAACAACCAGAGATAATGTGGCGGATTGATTCACCCGGATGGTGACATTTCCGACAGATGTCACCCACAGAGAAACTTATATATACGGATGTCAACCGTGCCATCCTTCACAATAAAGCTCACAGAACATTTTTACTCTTAGCGAGATAAAGCTCCGCCGTTAGTTATTCGTTATAACTTCTTCCATAATTGCACAGGCAAAACCTTCGGTTTCCCCAAAGAGGTAACCGAAACGCAGCCAGGCTATGGACGCTTATTGGTCTACATCGGACCCATGTAAGGCCCGAAAAAAGCGTCCGTGAATTTCCTTACTCTGTCATACATCCCTGTGATATTTAGTGTCAAGCGGTACAGTCTTCTCTCTCTCTCTCTTCTGGGATTCTCTTGTCCACTACATCTACATCTCCATGCATACTTTGGCGTGTAGGAAATATTCCCTGAGATTGCATATCTCGCGGTTGTGGAGTATCTTAGTATTTAAAACGCCTCGGCCTCCCACACTTCCGCGGGATATACAATCCCATGGCCGACAATCGTAGGTGATGCATTCGATATGCTGTCAGCAGTGTACGGACCCGAGTACATCAATACATGCATGACCCAACCGTTGAAGGCGCGCACCTTGTTTCCGCCCGAAATAAGGTTATTGAATACCTTCTTCAGGCGGCCAAAGAAGCGTTCCTTCAACGATTGCTTCATATTAGTAACGATGATGCCTATAGCTTTCGACATACCCAAATACTTTAAGGTTACGTTTGGAGAGAGGGATCTCAGGTTTATGGAAGCCGCGAGTTGAATTCCCACGGATTCCACAATCTCCCCTCGCTTTACATGCATGACCGCACATTTTTTCACACCAAACTCCATCCTGATGGCGCTACTTAAAGTTTCGGTTACCTTCAGTAGTTCCATTAGTTGACGATTGCCGAGAACAAAGAGCTTCAGATCATCCATGTAAAGGAGGTGAGATATAACCTGATTGATTAAAAGCTAGGAAGAACTAAAGTGGACTCAAACTATCGCCCTAAAATATACCTCGCTTGATCCTTACAGGTTCTCTGTTCCTCTGGATATTTCGACATCCTGGATAGCGAAGAACCGTCCTCCATTGCACTATAATTATTAACAATTCTAGCACCCTCATGAGCCATGTATGAGGCACCGATTCAAAGGCCTTCTTATAATCTATCCAACATGTCGACAGATCCTTTCGGGAACGCCGAACCTATTAGCTAATGGCCATATTAATAAAGAGTAGCTCCTTAGTACCGGTCTTTAATATTATTATGGTGGTTGGCTCGCGTTTGACCACTATCTCACCTGATGGTAAGCGATGATGTGGTCGACGGTGAAGCACTCGTGTTTAGAAGAAACCTATTCATTCACTCTTGACCTAAAGATCCCCGGAAGCGACTCAACTGACTTGATACCGCAAATAAATTAATTAGATAAGACCAACGAAAAAATTACATAGTTCGCTGTTCTTTCCTGTTTTTACTTACTCAGAATAACTTGGATGAATAGTGAAACTGGCTACTCCAAGCACCTGTGTTGCTGGTGTGTCAGTTCCTGAAGCATACAATAAACAGTAAATTTGAGCCAACATAAAAAAAAAAACTTTTTTGCAGTTGGTTAACTGTCTGCGACCTGTCGATGTATGGGGACAACAGTTTGCCAATGGCAAAGTTAAATTTTTCCGTCCGTCTAGTTTATCATTTCCTTAGAGCAATGTTCCGTACTTTATTTTTTAATGAACTTCAGTAATGTTCTCTAATTATTATTTTGGTGAATATAGCTATTTGTACGGAACCATCGGTGCGCGTGTCCGACTCGCACTTGGGTAGTTAATTTTTTTCTAGCTTACTCTGTCCCACTCCTAGGCAAAGGTATCCCTCCACTCCTTCAACTTTCCACAAGCACGCGCTTCGAATCCATGATTACAAAGAAAAAATATTCCTCGAAGTAGTAATGAGATTTTTTTAAATGCAAGAGTAAGCGAAGCGACCACAAAAATTATAGCATCCCACCTCAGATTAAACTTACTGGTAGTAACATCATGCTCGCCGACGAGAACATTAAAGTCAGCAGTCACAGTTGCGCCCATCAAGCAACTCGCTGCCGTCAGGAGACGCCGATTCGTTACGATAACCGCCCCGCATTTGATCTGCGACCTCTTTATGTCTGCTAGGGTGGCCATCATCGTATACTCATTTACGCCGGTTTCTTCACCTCCCACGATGCGGTTCTAGGGATAGGAAAAGGAGATATGGCGTTACAACCTATGTGTTAATTCCATATGTATACTACTTATAGTTACAAAAGGCTGCGAATTTTCTGAGTTTGTGTGTAAAATAAGTAGAGGCATAAGCCGACTTCAGAAGACGGTGACATTTTATATCGTCAATTTTTGTTTCACTCCAGCCCTGCTCAAAACATGGAATATAGGTACGTCATGTAAACCAATTATTATTAGTATTATTCTAATTTCACTATACACAGAAGATTGACTAATCTACGCTTCGCCGACAACATTGTCCTCTTTGCCGCCACAGCAGCTGAACTGAGCCAAATGTTCGAACAACTGAGCCACTCCATTATACATAGGGGATATAGTATATGTTTTGCTTTTCCAGTTTATGGAATATCTTTTAAATTAAGCCAATATTGGAGGAGGAAATAGGCATGACTTTTTACTAAGGAAACTCAATCGGAGCTCTCTGCCGATATTTCTTCATAGCATAATCAGTATACCTAAAACGTTTCCACTCCGGGGATACAGACACAGGCCTTCTATCCGAGATAGGGAGTGGGCTTTACTATAATCCACCATGCGGACCCAGTGCAAATTGGTGGATGTGAACCAAAAATGATTAACTTTAGTGAGTTCCGAAATACCTACGATGAGCCTCTGGTTAATAGAGGTTACGGAGAGTGTTGTTATATTGCAGTAGGCATCAGCTCCGGTTAACTGCGGGTCGCCGGTTCTGGACACCAGAAAGCGATCCAGGGAACATGATGAACCGCCCTGTGGGATCGATATTGATGATGAAAGATTATAGGAGCCAGGAGCACTTGTAGTAAACAATCTTTAGCTATGCTTTAAACATGACTTTGGCTATATATTAAATTGAAATGTATGTGTAAGTTGTCTACTTATTAGATGATAAATATTGAATAGTTTGTTGACAACACATTCTTGAAGACAATAACATTTTCTTGATTCATGCTCCTTATATATTCCTTCATTCGTTTGATTGAAGCATCCCGCACAGTGACACAAAGAGACACAGTAATGTAAACATAGCTTTAAAAATACCCTCACATTTGGTATTCTAATATCCCGGCAATCCATGCGGCAGTTGTATCCCAGTGGACAGTCTATGTACCATCGACACTGCTGGCCTGGCGAGTATCTGCCAGGCAAGTTCGGGCTGTTCAGGGCCACTGTTTCACCTACCGCAACCTGAAATACTAACTTCAATTAATAAAACGTGGTATTACTGCACATTTTACTGTCACATTTTTAACAATTAAATTTATTATTAATATTTATTGTTATTATTTTAAATAATTATTAAGTATTATTTCTTTTTTCAACACTTTCATGTTTCAGACCATTTTCTAACTTTGTTAAGGCGTGTATTATATTCCCAATATTAACGCAGTACTGACCGTGCGCCCGCTCGGAACCTGAATATCAAAATTGATCCTACTTTTGGACAGTTTTGATTGCAAAAAAATCTTATACTTACGTATGCTATATCAGTCAGGTACCGTATGGTGACGGACGTAAAGAATTTCACCATCCCATATCTTCCCGTGGGTGTCGTAAGAGGCGACTAAGGGAAAAACCAGAGAATGGGCAGCAGCGTTCTCTGTGCACTTTAAGAACAAACTGCGATCGCCAACCCGCCTGCCAAGCGTGGCGATTAAGGCAAACCCCCCCAAACCATGAATAGCACAATTAAAAAACGGCCCCGAGTGCCCGGCAGCACGTCTACCCTCGACTACGGTAGCGGTCGAGGCGATGGTGTTGCAAGGGGTGTAAAGAATCCCCGGAGTGGACCCGGCTACCCCAATAAACACCGACGACTGGACCTGCCAACGTACAACACGCGAACACTCCGGACCGACGAGAAGATAGCTGAACTCGAGGAAGAATTGAGCAGGTTACGATGGAGTATTATAGGATTATCTGAAGTCCGAAGATAGGGGGAGGACACGATATTCCTCAAATCCGGTAACCTGCTCTATTTCCGAGAGGGTGACCGGCAGTCCCAGGGTGGTGTCGGGTTTATCGTCCACAAGTCCCTTGTGAACAACGTGGTGAAGATCGAGAGTGTGTCGACCAGGGTGGCGTACCTTATACTCAGAATATCCTCAAGATATTCGCTGAAGGTCATACAGGTTTACGCCCCAACCTCGGCACACCCCGACGACGAGGTAGAGACCATGTATGAGGATATCTCTAAAGCCATGCATGGTTTCAAAACTCACTTCACCGTTGTCATGGGGGACTTCAACGCAAAACTGGGCAAACGAGACGAGGATGAGCAGCAAGTGGGGCAATTTGGAGTTGGACGTCGGAACCACCGGGGTCACCTACTGGCCAGTTTTATGGAGAAGGAAGGCCTCTATATGATGAACTCCTTCTTCAGAAAGCGTGAGCACAGGAAGTGGACATGGCAAAGCCCCGATGGTGGAAATAAAAACGAGATCGACTTCATCATGTCAACCAAGAAGCAAATGTTCAATGATGTCTCTGTGATCAATTCGGTGAAAACCGGGAGTGATCACCGTATGGTAAGAGGCACATTGAACATTCATATCAAGCTTGAAAGGTCTCGACTGATGAAGTCCACGCTCCGTCCAGCACAGATCCAGATCCAAAACCCCGAGAGCTTTCAGCTCGAACTCCAGAATCGTTTCGAGTGCCTAGGGAGCTCCGTGGACGAATACAGCGATGGGTTCGTGGAAGCTGTCCATACGGTCGGGTCTAAGTTTTTGAAGACCCGCCGAACATATAGAAATAAAAAGCTCTCTGATCCTACTCTCAAGCTAATGAAGGAGAGGCGTGAATTGATCCTGCAGTCTTCAGACGATGCGGTGAAATACCGGCAGCTAAATAGACGGATCTCAAAGTCCTTGAAAACCGACCTCCGCCGATTTAATACCGAAAGCATTAAAGATGCTATCGAGCGGAATAAGGGCTCCAAGGTCTTTGCAAGAGATCTGTCTATTGGGCAGAGCCAGCTCACAAAACTGAAGACCGATGATGGCAGGATTGTATCCGCCAAACCGGATCTTCTGAGGGAGATCGAGAAATTCTATGAGCAGTTGTACACGTCAACCAGTAAACCCGTTGCGAATCTAGCAAACGACCCAAGAGCTAGATTGACCCAACACTATACCGAAGATGGACGTCCGGGATGGACGTCAGCCTGTACGAGATTAGGATGGCTCTGAAACAGCTTAAAAACAACAAGGCGCCGGGTGACGACGGAATCACTGCTGAACTCCTGAAGGCGGGTGGAAAACCGGTCCTTAAGGCTCTTCAGAAGCTGTTTGATTCCGTCATACTCGAGGGCAAAACGCCACAGGCATGGTGCAGGGGTGTGGTGGTCCTCTTCTTCAAAAAGGGTGACAATGCCCGGCTGAAGAACTATAGGCCCATCTCACTTCTTAGCCATGTGTACAAGTTGTTTTCAAGAGTCATCACGAATCGTCTCGCGCGCAGGTTTGACGATTTCCAGCCTCCCGAACAAGCCGGAGTCCGAAAAGGCTTTAGCACCGTAGACCACATACATACGCTGCGGCAGGTTATACAAAAGACCGAAGAGTATAACCTGCCTCTCTGCTTAGCGTTTGTGGACTACGAGAAAGCCTTCGATTCGATCGAGACTTGGGCTGTACTGCAGTCTCTCCAACGGTGCCAGATCGACTACCGGTACATTGAGGTGTACAGAAACGTGTACAGAAACGCCACCATGTCAGTCCGTCTTCAGGATCAGACCTCGAAACCAATATTTCTCCAGCGTGGCGTGAGACAGGGAGATGTCATTTCTCCGAAACTGTTCACTGCTGCGCTGGAGTATGTATTCAAGGTTCTGGACTGGAGGGGCCTAGGCATCAATGTTAATGGCGAGTACATCACTCACCTTCGGTTTGCCGACGATATAGTGGTCATGGCTGAGACCATGAAGAGCCTCAGTAAAATGCTCGATGACCTTAGTAGAGCTTCCGAAAGAGTGGGTCTTAAAATGAACATGGACAAAACCAAGGTCATGGTGAACGCCCATGTAACACCCACTCCTATCAAGATCGGAGACTCTACACTCGAAGTTGTGGACGACTATGTCTACCTGGGACAAACGATCCAGTTGGGTAGGGCCAACTTCGAGAGAGAGATCAACCGTCGAATCCGACTCGGCTGGGCAGCGTTCGGGAAGTTGCGCGGTGTCTTCTCGTCCAACTTACCACAGTGTCTCAAGACAAAAGTCTATGACCAGTGTGTGTTGCCAGTGATGAAATATGGCTCTGAGACGTGGTCGCTTACAATGGGCCTCATCAGAAAGCTTACAGTCACTCAAAGGGGAATGGAGAGGGCTATGCTCGGCGTTTCCTTGCGTGATCGAATCAGAAATGTAGAGATCCGTAAGAGAACCAATGTTACCGACATAGCTCGAAGAATTGCCAAACTTAAGTGGCAGTGGGCAGGGCACATTGCTCGCAGAACGGATGGCCGATGGGGCAGAAAGGTTCTGGAGTGGCGACCGCGAACCGGAAGACGTTGCGTTGGAAGGCCTCCCACCAGGTGGACCGATGACCTGGTGAAGGTTGCGGGGATCCGCTGGATGCGGGACGCACGGGACCGGTCAATGTGGCGACGCTTGGGGGAGGCCTATGTCCAGCAGTGGACGTCTTTCGGCTGATATGATGATGATGATATCAGTTATAAAGAAATTCTAGCCATTACATTTTCTGTATACAAATATTTTTAAACATCTAAGTTGTTTTGGAGCAGTATCCAAAAGTAGCGAGAAAATATCGTGTTGTTAATTATTTTTTAAAGCAAAACTATTTGTTATACGAAAAAACCATTTTTCACAAATAATGTACATGAAACAATATTATATAAAAAAAATTCAAACCTTTTAACCCAGCTTAACTAAGGAGTTTGCTTTAGAATGTTACCGTTTTACGGCACTAAAGCGGTTGTAGGCCCTTAAAGCATTAGTTACATTATAGTATTGTAGAGTGACATAATTATGTGAATATTGTGTAATTCCAACAATATGTATGTAGTATGCATCATACGTATCGAATTGGCAGAAGAAATTCTCGCCAAGTATTGTTTGTTTGATCCGAGTAGCGGGTTGAAGATCCCCAGCTTTCGGCGGAAAACACTCATAGCAATCGCTTCGCTCTCTAGAGCGGGAATGAATTTTATAAATATAACAAAATTTGGTTAGGTAGTAAATTTGGTTAGGTTTAGTTTGGCAGTATACCGGGTATTGTATTAGAAGAATGTCAGCGACAGCAGATTCTGGGGTGAACTAGGGAATCTGTACAAAATAAAACTAAAATTTCAAACAAATTAACTGAGACTGTTAAATTCACGCCCAATTCGCCTCAACCAACTATTTCAAGTGAGTCTCCGCCATGGATTCCACCGTCTAAACAAATACCAGAGTGCTCTACTTTTACAGAAATCCAGCACAACCAAAGAAGAATGCCCATTTTGTAAAAGAACTTGGGCCCATTTGAAAAAATGGTTGTATCTTGATGAATTTGGTTGTATATTATAGAAAAAAACATTTTTTATTTTGCGGGGTTCACGAGATATAACGATGTTTCTGTTCTTGAAATGAACCCTTATTACAATGCAATAAGGTGCATACAAATGTCCAAGTGAAGGAACCTGATCTGTTTTTGTATGTACATTTAAAGTAAATGACAGGGATGGTAAATAACACAAAACATAAATCCTATTTTTATATAATATTGTAATCGCAGACACGATACCTCATAAAGGTGAACGCGCACCTAGACGCACCGCACTCGCCGCACGCGCCGCAGTCATCGCATTTTCTCAAGGCCCCGCGCTATCCGCGCCGAACGCGCCGCACGCATTGCATCCACTTCTGTACATCTTGAACTATATTTTCATACGGATACGGATCATGTTGCCGCGCCGCCCGCATCGCCCGCCGAGTCTGATGACGTCATCCGCACGCGCTAGTGGAATTCGTATACCTACAGCATTTTGCTGAAATGCGGCGAGTGCGGTGCGTCTAGGTGCGCGAGGCTGCATACGATTTCATATAAAGATTTATAAAATGCGATGACTGCGGCGCGTGCGGCGAGTGCGGTGCTTCTAGGTGCGCGTTCACCTTAAGGGGCCTGTGTATGGGCTATCTCCTTTGGCACTATATATGAAACAGCGTGGATATTGCATATAAAAATTTAACTGTAATTTCACAAATTGTTCTAACTTCTCAATTAATTTTTACTTTCCATATAATCGGCATGTTGAGAGTTTAACAAGGTTGAAAGTCACCAATTCCTAATCGGCCTATCTATAGTTTATATTTTCGAACCTCATAAGAGAATTGATTCCTGCCGACCCTTGTTTAAGAATCTATTATTACTTTGATAACATCTTTTTTAAAGTCGGTTAAAAGCATATACAATTATATAAATTACAACGTCTGGGAAAATAAAATTCAATGGGCTGGAACGGCTTAGTAGGCGTTTCGACCGTTGATTTTCGTCCGATCCGGTCGAAACCGGAATTTCATTATTATTAATATTTTTGAGTGGCGTTTCGGACTATACATTTTTTTTAGAAAATTTTGTACGCTCAGAATGGAAAATCTTAGGTAGGGTTATATTATTAAGGTAAAATTCAGGCAATTTTTGGAAAAAGGTAAAGCCTAACTTACTCGACCATTACAACAAACAACAATAAACATGATAAATCACAATAATTAGTCTTATATATCAATTAAAAAGCGTACAAAATGGCACCTAAGGTATTCCATTAAAAAATAATTCGTCCGAAACACCACTCAAAAATATTAATAATAATGAAATTCCTGTTTCGACCGGATCGGACGAAAGTCATCGGCCGAAACGCCTACTAAGCAGCTGGAACTATAGACATACTTTTTTTTATATGGCTGGAACTTAAATAGTCTGCTATATCTAGGTTCGGGAGGGGTCGAAGTCTTACATATTTTAGGGTTCCGTACCCAAACGGTAAAAACGGTAACCTATTACTAAGACTCCAATGTCCGTCTGTCTGTCACCAGGCTGTATCTCATGAACCATAATTAAATAATAAGCTAGGCAGTTAAAATTTTCACAGATGATGTATTTCTGTTGCCGCTATAACAACCAATTTCTAAACACAGAATAAAATAATTTTCAAGTGTTAAAAAATCACCTTTGTTGTATGGGGGGAAACAACAAACGTGATTTTTTTGCCGTTTTTTGCGAATCGCACTTGGTTGGTTTTTATTTCAACCTACCACTCATTGGTCAAATGTCTAGAGCATACTGCGCAACGAGTGAAAACAAGTTTATTGCAAAAAGGTACTTACGCTTTTTGTAAAACCACAGTCATCTTGAGCTGACGAGTAATTCAGGAACCATAAAAACAATACTATCCTGAAATTCATTTCTGAAAGAAAAATAAAATAAATAAATAAACAACTGTAGCCCCGTTGCCGTTGTGGTTTGAACTCGATGAAACGAAAAAGTGATATAAAAAAGTTAATATAGAAAATCAAAAATGCCGACTGCTTATAAAGTGAACTAAACAGACGTAATCGAGAAGAAAATCATGCTGTGCATCGGAGGATATATTCGCGAGCTGGCTGACCAAAATCAGATGTATCCTTCGACTGAACAGCATGATTTTCTATTTGTTCACGTCTTTTTAGTTCGCTTCTTAAGCAGTCAAGTTTTTTGATTTTTTGAATTATATTTTTTTATTTAATACTTCTTTTTTTTTTTCCGAATTAGGTACATTTAAACATATAAATGTTGAAATCATCTCTTAAAACCCTTTATTTTGATACTCCACACGATGGGTTTGGAAGAAAAAAAAATTGGCTCCCCACAATCAGCCATTCTTCTATTTTCCAATTTTAATGTAGCCGGTGACACTTGCAAAATAAACACATATCGATTGACGTAAGAATCATCAAAATTGGCCAATGCGTTTGGTCTCTAGAACTCCATATAGGAACAGACGTAAACAAGGAGAAAAACATTCTGTGCAAGCGGAGGATACACCAGATTTTGGTCAGCCAGCCCGCGAATATGTATCCTCCGACAGCACAGCATGATTTTCTCCTTGTTTACGTCTTTTTAGTTCGCTTTTGAAGCAGTCGGGTTTTTTGATTATTTTTTTTTATTTAAAACTTCTTAGTTATTTTTTTTTCCAATTAGGTACATTTAAACATGTTGAAATCACCTCTTAAAACCCTTTATTTTGGTACCCCACACGATGGGTTTGGAAGAAAAAAAAATGGGGCCCCACAAAAGCGCGCCCAAAATCAGCCATTCTTCTATTTTCCAATTTTAATGTAGCCACTTGCAAGGTTAAGACAAATCGATTGACGTAAGAATCATCTAAATCGGCCAACGCGTTTGGTCTCTAGAACGCCACATAGGAACAAACATACATACATAGACTGATAAACACATTACCCTCATTCGGCAGTCTCTACTCATTCGGGTAAAAAGAAAAATAAAGTCTCACTGGTTGCATAATTGGCAATAATACGGACGGTAACTACTACAGTTTCATCATTTAGAATATCTACGACAGCTTATCATCGAAATGTCTGCCAATCGCAATATTAGACACTAGCTGAACCCCGCGGCTTCGTTCCCGTGAACTGGCTATCTACCTACCTAGCAACCCTACCTACCCTACCCACCTACCTACCCACCAACCTTGCCACTACTAAATAATTAATTTTATAGGCAAAATTGTGCTCCTTTGGGTTACATTATTGCAATTTTCATAAGGATCCCATTTTTTTTATAAATAATTTATAGTCTATGTTACTTGGGAATAATGTAGGTTTCCATAGATGAAAGAAATTTTAAAATCGGTTCAGTAGTTTCGAAGCCTATTCGGTACAAACAAATAAAAAGATCTTTCCTCTTTATAATATTGGTATGGCATATATAACTTCACGCCGTTTTCCCTGAACTGCAATCACCTTCATGGCTCTCAGTAAAAGGAGGCGGCTGCTCTCGAAAAGTTAATATTTGATAGGAACTTACCGGACAGGTATTTAGCTGGCATGACTATCCACAACTACTGTTTTACACAAAACTGCGACACAATCTCATTTATATACCTTCATAAACATATGTATTGTGTTCCGAATTAGAATAATATCTATTAATTAAAGTATACAGCAGATAACCCAAAATTAAAAGTCGTTAACACATGTTTACCAATGTATTCCGATATTTCAAAACGAAACAAAGCCAAATAAAAAAACAACAAAGTGAGAAATAACTTCTTTTTCGAAAGGACCACCGTCCTGTTTCCTTTTCTTCGTTTTTTGACACCGACTTCCGAAAGTTATTTTTCACTTTCTTGTGTTTTCTGGGTTCCGTACCCATAGGGTAAAAACGGGACCCTATTACTGAGACTCCGCGGTCCGTCTAGACAGTTGAAATTTTCACAGATGATGTATTCCTGTTGCCGCTATAACAACAAATACTAAAAACAGAATAAAATAAATATTTAAGTGGGGCTCCCATACAACAAACGTGATTTTTTCGCCGTTTTTTACGATAATGGTACGGAACCCTTCGTGCGCGAGTCCGACTCGCACTTGGCCGGTTTTATTTAGAAGCTGGTTGTATATTTTTGTAAAAAGTACACGTTTTATGATAAGCTACTGCCAGAATACCAATACTGCTTACCAGATTTCATGAAACTAGAACATAACCGGTGAAATGAAATGAGAGTGAACTGTACACATCTGCGTACCCCTTTAAAAAGTAAAAGAGAAGCATAGAACCTCCTCTTTTTTGGAAAATCGGTAAAAAAAATGAAAAGCCACTATCGCTAAGGGTCCCCGCACACGGGGCCACCGGCCACAACCACAAAACGCCGCCACTGGCATATTTCCTATAGTTTTCATACATTTTGTATGGAGTCGCCGCACACGGTAGATGCCGGTCGCCGCCACACGCTACACGCTTCTAGCTTCTCTTGGCGGCGTTTGTGGCTGTCGCGTGTGGTCCGTGTGCGGCGACACTAAGGGTTCTACGCACACGGGCCACCGGCCACAGCCACAAACGCCGCCACGAGAAGCTAGAAGCGGCTACAAAAGTTGCTGAAGAGCGCGACAGCCTCTTGCGGCTAAGTCATGCCTGCAGTATCAATAATGGAGTCGGACGAAGAAGGTTTAATTGCGCTGCTTCTAATAAACATAACAACAGACTACGTGCGTACGTTGCCTCCGACTTGAACAGGTTTACTGAGGTAAGGTAGAGAGGAGCGGGGAATCGCGCGAGTGGCGTGTGGCGCCGTTTTTGTCGGCGTTTAGTGGCCAGTGCGGGCCACAAGAAGCGAGCAGCGACGATTTGTAGCGTTTTGCGTCCACCGGCGTCAACCGTGTGCGGCGAGTCCATATAAAATGTATGAAAACTACAGGAAATATGCCGGTGGCGTCGTTTTGTAGCTGTGGCCGGTGGCCCGTGTGCGGCGACCCTAACGCTTTCACTTGGCATGAGTGTTATCTTTAACTAAAATAAATAAACTAAAACCTTTTGTAGTTGTTTAGAATAGATTACACTTAATTGTACACCAAAAAATTTACATATTTCTTTTACAAAAACCATAAACAATAGGTACATGTATTGGCGGTCTTATCGCTGACAGCGATATCTACCAGACATCCTTTCGATGCACTGAAAGAACTTAGAAATATAAAGAGGTTACTCTGCGGTGTACTGCTACATTTAAATATAAATATATAAAAAATATATCCTTCTAATATACTACCTATAACCTACTACTATTATAAACGTGAATGTTTGTGAGGATGGATGGATGGATGTTTGTTACTCTTTAACGCCAAATCTACTTACAGTCATATAGCTTATAAATCAGAGTAACACATAGGCTATTATTTTTAAAGATATTGGGCGAAGTACTAATACAACGCGGGCGGAATCTGCTAAGCTAATCTATATTGTTAGAAGATTTCAAATGAAGACGTCATTTTTGAACGTCAACTAACAGCGACAGTAAAAAGCAGTGCGCGCCACACGTCTCACACTTGGTTCACTGAGCAGCCTCGACAGTTCAAATTCTTCCCCAGCAAACATTAAAAATACAATATCGTGGAGTCTTAGTAATAGGGTCCCGTTTTTACCCTTTGGGTACGGAACCCTAAAAACGTCTCGCCCCTTTTTTGCATCGAGACTTCGTGGCGTTCGTATCATTGGTAAACTGGTTCAGTATCTTCTTACTACCTACTTGTTTATTCGTGTCTGGCATTGATGAATTAATCTTTTTAATACATCAATGGTGTCTGGTTATATTTTTACCTATCTTCATGTTTGTGTGCTATCTGTGTTTTTATATCCCCTTGAGAGCTAACAAGGGGGTTAAAAGATTGTATGAATAATCTAATTCCTTTGGCTATTAGTCTTGAAACTTGCCACAAATAGGAATCTAAGTAAAAAAAACTAATAAAAACTAATAAAGGTTGTCATTATTAGTTTTTACAAACTACCCCCAGAAGTCGATTAAGGGGGGATTGAAGTTTGTATTTATGTTTGTATTGTTGTAGTGTGTATTTCTTGGGTTAATAAACTTGAAACCGGCACAAATACGGTTAGCGCCGTGGTTGAGCGATTGACTGCTGCGCTGCGTGTCGCGGAGTCGCGGGTTCGATTCCCGCACGGAACAAATATTTGTATAAATAAATAAATTGTTTATTAGCATCAAAATTTCCAAAAAAAGAGTGTAGTCCTGACCCCTGAGCTAGGTAACAGCACCTGTGTTTTAGGGACCAGTGATCTTTTCCGTTACGTTACATAATTATAATTAATTAGACACCAATACAATTAATATTAGAATCACAATTTAAATAATAATTCTAAGACTAAAATCAAAATCATAATTAAAATGAAAATAAACTCAATAATAAAATTAAAATCAAATATAAAATTACAATTAGAATTATACTCACAATGAGCATTCAACAACAAAAATAACAACCAAACTCAAAGTTAAAATTAAATATCAAGAACAATTTTGATTTTAACAAAATTAAAAAACAGAATTAACATTAAAATTACAATCACAATCCAATTCATTCGATTAAAATCAAAATTAAAGTTAAAATTAAATCAAAATTTAAAATTAAATTTGCTCAAAAATTAAATTAAATCAAGATGAAATCTTCGAAGCAAAGTCCAATTCAAGTATTATTAAATAAAAATGTGGATGCTGGTATGTATGTATGCGATTGTGTGTGTATGTGTGTGGAGAATACCAGTAGTTTTCTGTTTATGTTAATTTGAATACAATACGTTTTCGGTTTCGAAGTAGTCCCGAGACAGTAGCCATTTCTTTACCCTCCTCTTTGTTTCCTGAGTCGTGAGGGGATTAATACTGAGGATCCTGTTTAATCCAATCTTCTATATACCTATATATATAAAACAAAGTCGTGTTAGTTACACCACTTATAACTCAAGAACGGCTGGACCAATTATTGTCATTTTTGTGTTTTTGGATTTATCTTCGTCCGGTATAGGATAATATGTAATAAAGCATTAAAAAAAATGGGCCAAGCCCATAAAATATAATCGGCCAACGCGTTTGGTCTCTAGAACGCCATATAGGAACAAACATACATACATACATACAAACATACATATATACATACATAGACTGATAAACACATTACCCTCCTTTGGCAGTCGGGTAAAAAATCATACTGCGGGGCAAAGTTTTTGTTTAATAAATAAAAAAATACTAACCTAAATAAAAAGTAAAGGTTGTTATTATTAGTTTTTGAAACTACCCCCAAAAGAAGATTTAGGGGGTTTTAAAGTTTTTTTTAAGGATCTTATTTTTTGGGTTAATAAACTTGAAACTTGGCACAATACCAACCTAAGCAAACAAATAAAGGTTGTTAGATTCTGGCTATTATAACTCTGCAGAACTTTTAATTGGTATTCTAAGAGGGGGGTGTGTGGGGAGATAAACTAAACACGCAATATGGGAGTAGCAAGTGTTTATTTATAAAATTAACTGACCCTATTTACGATATAAAATATTTATGTCCTAAGCTCAAGTCTCAAGCTTAAGGCTTAAGCTCAAGTCTGTGTTGTTGATAGTGGCCTGCGCATCCCGGAACAGTGACCCAACAAACCTCGGTGAATAGCCAGAGAGAATAGGCTTCGGTCGCGTGGGCGAATTAGGAGGCGTACAAAGCTCAATCCTAATGGGTGGTCCGTATGAATCCTCCATTTCACATTCTTCAGGTGGGTGTGAAGGTGGGGACGGAGTCATGAGCATCGGGCTCACAAATGGTTCCAGAGACGTCATTTTGGCGAGTTTTTCAATCGCCTTCTCGGTTCTCTTAGGCTCCGTCTGCACCGTGGACACGGGTGCTCCATCTTCTTCCTCTTCCTCAGGAAACAAGTCGTACTTCCGGCTGGGGTCATCCAAGAAGTGGAACAGCAGCTGCGGCACGTTCAGTGCTAGGTTGGCATCTTGGATGAAGTCAACTCCCAAGAGGGACCCTCTTGGGAGTTGATTGTTATCGTGCGTTTCTGGCAGCACTATGAAATTTGTGGGGATTGTCCGACCACAAAGCAGACTTGACCACAAAGCAGACTTGATTTGCTGTCTTCGTCTCAATCCATCTGTTAGAGTGATTGTAGCATTCTCAAGATTTAAATTGATGCCCTTTTGCTGCAATAGTGCAATACCCGGTACAGTGAAGGTGATGCGACACTCAATTTCGCTCCTGTGTCAATATGAGCTTGACCTTTGACCCCGCTGATTGTAATTTTCATCGTTGGTCTCGATCTTGATCCTGATGCAGCTGTGGGACTCAATGCATAGAATCCAACTCCAACAGCTACCCTTGGTTTTGGTGCATTTTAGGCATTTACTCCTTACTACGCCGAGTTCACCACAGCCATAGCAAGAAATTTTGGGTTTTGGCACAGATCTGGTGTCAAGCATGGAAGGTTCGTGTGTCGCATTCGACTTACTATTGGCGGCTTTCTTCCGCCACTCCTTCTCACTGTGTCCAAATGCGTGACAATATGAACTCTTCTGCTTTTTCGGCAATGGAGTGGTGCTAATAGTGCCTGCCGATCGTTCAGCAACAACCTCTTCAAACTGCCGAGCCTTTACCAGAAAATCATCAATAGTTTCGACTGTGTCTCTTGGTATCCTATCTCGTACGTTAGAATAGAAAACATTTATTTGACATAGACACAACACAACAACAACAATCACAAAGTAACAGAGAAGAATAGTAAAAGTACAAACATGGTATAAGAGTGATTGCGCCGAGCGTGCCCACACCGAAAGGGTTACCAACTCAGCATTTGCTGGGCGTCAGACACCCAGCGCAGTTCGTACCCCGCTAGTGACACACGGACGTGGGTAAATAAAATATATACTTAAAATAATGTCATAAAGTGAATATGTGTGCATATCTTATAAATTGAAAAAAAAAATTGTAAAATAGATAATATAAACTAATATAAAAAATATATAATGTAATATAACATAAAGTGTATAAAGTGCTACAATTTATTTATTTAAGCCTTTTATTTCAGATAGTTCCAAATTATTTAATTACTACAATATTTTTATAAGACATCGACACATATTTTCTGTTTGCCCATTTTGGGCAAAGGCCTCCTCCAACCTCTTCCACCCCTCTCTATCTCTCGCCGTCCTTGTCCATGTTTTTCCTGCGATATCCTTTAGTTCGTCCTCCCACCTTTTGAACGGTCTCCCCCTCTTTCGTTTATTGTATTTTGGGAACCAATGCATCAATGTTCTACTCCATTTCTCCCTTCCCCTTACTGTGTGTCCTGTCCATCTCCATTTTAATTTAAGTACAAGTGCCACAATATGATGGTTAAAATTGTCTCAAAAACCCCAAAAGACAGTGTGGCATAGACGCAACCGGCCTATCACAACCAGCCAATCTCCTTCCGACTATATGCAGCAATATGCAGCGATGTATATAACAGGTCCAAGCTTTGTGATTGTGGCAGGGCCGGTTTCGGTAGCTCTGCCAACTATGGTCGCTTCTTCGCGACGAATACTTCGGTGCCTGTTGCTTGTTCATGACAATGTCACCGTAAACCTTATAGGCTGGCCTCTTTGGCGCAAATGTTGACCTTAACAATGATATGGCCTCATGCCATGTTGTAACAGTGTCCTTGACTCCAAGCCACCAGATTGACGCATCTCCGACCAACAGCAGTGTAAGACCATCAATGGCTTTATCGTCTGTAATCGACTCGATCTTCTTGAAGGTGCATAAAGTTGACAGAAATGCCTCGAAAACTGCTATGTCCCGAGATCCATCGTAACGGGCAGTACAGGTAGCAAAACTACCTGTTTTCATAGCCACGGAACTAACCTTATTGGCCAGGACTCCTAACAGATCACGGAACTGATCATCAGTGAAACTGACGTTTGCCATATTTTGTTTATTTCTTCGGCTACGTCTAGGCAAAATATGGTAAAACTCAATTTTGATATGAAAGTTTAGTTATAAAGCAATATACAATAACTAAACTATCCTGTCCTATACTATAACTAAAACCTTAATCTAACTACTGGACTATTAAAAACTAACTCCCGGACTATAGTAAAAGAAATAATTAAATTTGGCTAGCTCCTGGACTGTAATAAACAATCCCTAACCTTATTAATACCTTGAATACGCAACAAATTTACAAATTAGTGAAAAAACTAACTCCGCTTACTCCAAAAGGGACCTAGCGTAATAATAGAATTATAACGAAATGGATAGCGGTTACAAAAGTACCGGAAAAGGGGGTAAGTAGTCTTAATAATAAAATATAAAGCTAGTTTGGAAAAAAAAACAAGTGGGTAGATTAAAAAGTCAGTTATAGAAAATTTAAAAGTAAAATGTGGGTATTACGAAAAGTTGGGACGCTAATTGTAATGCAAATGTGGGAAAAGAGCCTGAGTTGGGACGGCAGATGTAAGAGGGGGATGGGGGGGATATAAACTAAACACGCAATATGGGAATAACAAGTGTTTATTTATAAAATTAACTGACTCTATTTACAATATAAAATATTTATGTCCTAAGCTAAAGTCCTAAGTACCTAACAGTGCAGCAGCGTCGCGTATCATGAGCCTTTTGTGTGGTTTCGCTAACGAAGTTAGCACAAGGAGCAAATGACACGGTACGCTGCTGAGCCTGTATTCGATAAGATGCGGGGGCAAGAGGTGAGAGGTGTATGCTCCCGAACCGTACCGAACGCAGACTGCCTACATAGTTTTTTTTTTTTTAATGATTGGCGTCTCGCAAACAGTCAAAGTGACCGACATATGCTTAACCGGCCTCCCTGCCGAGGGTCTCGTCGGCGCGTGAGACGGCGGGGCGAGCGGGTAGCACACGCTGGTTCGGCCCGCGCAGGAGTCGTCTTGACGCCATTGTTGTTGTGTTACAGTATCCCCAAAAAGTTATCAAAATAAAATAATTTATTTTCAAATAACCTTAGATGTACTTTTGAATTCTCAAAAAAAAAAGATGACTCTAGTATCAAATTGGCAAGCAGGTAGGTCTCAATGGAGAAGAATTTGCAAGAAACTCCACGAACACTCTTTTTTTTCCATCAGTTTTAATTACAATTTTTTGGTTACATTATTCTTGTTGAAAAATACATTTATGTGAGAACAATGTAAAAAGACGTGCACGTAAAAGAAGGTAACAAACGATTTAAAAAAATACAATAACAGGCCGAGGCAGCTAAGTTATGACCAATCCCAACTGATGGCACCCGTTCACGAACATGACGCATGGATCGGCACCCTTCAGCTCAACCATCATGAAGGGAACCAAATGATCCAACACTTGTGCCACCATCAGAGAGAAGTCAACGAAACAACACATATGTACAGTGAATGGTAGATTTACAGTCGGCACATAGTAATCACATATGTGCTGTGCAGTTATATAATACTAAAAGAAATTGAGTTTATACAATACAAAATACAGTCTTCAGCAGGTCCAACAATACTTCAAAACTTTTCTGCCCATCACTTGCTCTTACGCCCTAATGGCCGATGAGCAGGACCAGCATTGAGCCAAGCATTTTTATCAGCGATGTTATCCCCCAACTTTTATGCTTGCCTCCGGTATGCTTTTATGTCTGTCACTTTCGTGGTACTTGAGCTGTCAATTTGCTTACGCTGTATGTTGTGTTTCACAAATCCAATTAGAGAAATTAGAATTGGATTGCGGGAGTTATTATATTTCATGTTATGTAAATGCCAAGATGTGAAGGAATTGCACGAGGTCGTTCTTAGCCAAAAACGACAATGTTTACAAGTTATCGCAATGTTGACGTGTACGTCGAGGCCGTCGAGCTAGTTTGATTTTTTGATTTTTGCATAATAGATTATTTAAGACGACGATTAACGCCAACGACCTTGAGGGAACAAAACGCGCCCTCGTTTCACACCCGCCCGACCCAAAATTTAGTAGTTTTTTCTACTTTCCTTATTATTCTATGACATTAAAAAAAAAGCTTCAGATCAAAATGTAGATAATTAAATTGTCTTTGAGATGGTTGAATTGGATTTCATCAAAATATGCCCAGCGGTTTTGATGCGATTGTCGTGTTTTTGTCCGTTTTAGACATAACTTTACAAATTAATTACACTATGACAAACGAATAAAACTCAAATTCTGCTGAGATGAAATTATTAAGAAAATGGTCTATATAACATATATTTTTCCAAAAAATTACATTTAGCCGTTTAGACGTGATTCTCATTTTAAAATCAGCTACTCAAGGGAATCGGCGCCTTAACTAAGAACATTATTTCGAATACTCATACGCCTGTTCATGTTGTTTACAAGATGATAGTGTCAAATTACAACATCATAGTAGTAGCGTAGTTTCCGTTTCCGTGGGAATACAGGGATAAAAAGTAGCCTATGTCACCCGGGGTATTTTTAAATCGGTCCGGTAGTTTTTAAGTTTCCTCGTTACATACAAAAATACAAATCTTTCCACTATATGATATTATTATTATTAGTATAGATATATATTATTTATAAAGTATAGAAAACAACAAGCTTTGTGGTTTTGCAGTAATCACACACTGATAAATTGGTCACTCACAGTGATAATACTGTATCGGGATCCCTTTTTTCGCATAATGTTCTTTTTCCTAATATACTTTGGCCTAACTGTTTTGGCATAATTTGTTTTACAATATTAATTGCCTCGCATTAGAAGAAAATGTCATGTAGTTTTGATGTACTTTTCAAATTATCTGCCTGTACTAGACTTGTTAAACAATTAGTTTATTTGTAGAAAAATAATTTATTTGATGTAAAATGTATATAAACGATGAAAATAAATTGATAGGTGGCTTCAGAGAGGCGTCAAGGTGCGGGTTGGCACCGCGACCGCGATGCGCGACCGAGGCAGGAGACGCGTGACAGATGTCGCGGTCTCTGCTGATGTACTGCAGGGCTAGACTGCCACATCGCAAATAAACTCTCCTCGACTTTAGTCGTTCAAGTCAGTTATATTGATGCCCCTTAGATGTCCACCAGGCAGGCCGAAAATCACCCATTCATCCGGGTACCCTGGCGCCTTTTGCGCCATTATGCGCTATGGGCGCGGTGTCAGTAAATCGTCGATTTCTTGGAAGTTTTGTATTTGAACCATGTATGAAACTTATGTTGTTTCAATCTCTATGAAATAAGCTATCATATTTCATATGGATTTATCCAGTTTTACCTTGTAAGTATTGGTAATTGTTGTGTAAATTCAGTGTAAGGGATTTTTTTTCCAGTTTCGTGTATAAAAGGAGATAGAAATAAAAAAATAAACCATTATTTCATAAAGTTTTAATTTTATTTCCAGGAATACACCGTATTTCACAATAATCAATCAAAATAACACACCTCCCCATAATTTTTTCATCCCACGAGCATTAAAAACTTAACAAAAAAAAAATAAGGCAAATCGGCAGAGTGGGCAGTTGGTGGCTGTTTTTTTTTTATTCGAATTCGTTTCGTTACCACTACAATTAAATGCATTATTTCTGTTGTTAATTAACATAGCATTATAAATAACAACAGCTTGATATAGTCATATTTGCTAAAATAAAATATTCGCACGCAGAAAAAAATAAACAACAATGTCGGACGGCGTTCGTTGAAATACGTATATCTGCTGGCATTTAGGCCAAATACAAAAAAAAAAAACTATTAAAAACAGTTCAAAACATACCGTTCCATGTTTTTTTTAGCAGAAAACAACAGCCACTCAAAAAAAAAAAAAAAATTTTAATCGCAAAAAGTTTGAGCACGGCCCCTTGTGCGGTGAAAAATAGCGACCGACCGGTGCACAGATTTAAAAAATAAATATTGCGGTCTTGGGCGGATCCAAAGACCCCAGTCCACTTCAGTCTGGTCCTTCGATAGCCGGATACGAGAACGAAGAATCCGCGGCAACCAGTCCACTTCAGTGAAATATTATTACATATGGTAATAGAAAGCCAAGTTATCAAATTACTATTGGAGGAAGAAGAATACTAATAATGGAGATGTGCATAACTCCAGCTTCGTCATAACTGGTAGAATAATTCTATCTATGCCTCAATAAAAAAAACCGGCCAAGTGCGAGTCGGACTCGCGCACGAAGGGTTCCTACTTGGTAAATTGCGGTTTACGATTTATGTCGTATTAAAAAAAAACTACTTACTAGATCTCGTTCAAACCAATTTTCGCTGGTAGTTTACATAGTAATGTACATTATATTTTTTTTTTAGTTTTATCATTCTCTTATTTTAGAAGTTACAGGGGGGGGGACACACATTTTACCACTTTGGCAGAGTCTCTCGCGCAAACTTTTCAGTTTAGAAAAAAATGATATTAGAAACCTCAATATCATTTTTGAAGACCTATCCATAGATACCCCACACGTATGGGTCTGATGAAAAAAAATATTTTTAGTTTTAGTTTCAAGTATGGGAACCCCCAAAATTTATTGTTTTATTTTTATTTTTGTGTGAAAATCTTAATGCGGTTCACAGAATACATCAACTTACCAAGTTTCAACAGCATAGTTCTTATAGTTTCGGAATAAAGTGGCTGTGACATACGGACGGACAGACAGACAGACAGACAGACAGACAGACAGACATGACGAATCTATAAGGGTTCCGTTTTTTGCCATTTGGCTACGGAACCCTAAAAATGGTTCTTTAATTATTAAATGACAAAATGTTCGGGCGTTTGGACCGCGACGCGCGACACCACTCGTCCGAGAGCGAGATCGGCTAGCGATCTAATCATCTAATGTCGCGCGTAAAGGCGGCGCGCGGCGCGCCGCGGTCTCGTGCGCGATCTCACTCCCATTTAAAGCCTAAGGGCAAGTAGTATCGCGCGTCGCCTGTCGCGGCCGCGCGGCGGTTACACGAAAATTCTTCCATACAAACGTAGTTTGGCGACTGCTCCATTGTTTGACGATGTACGTTCAAAATAAAAAAAATTATATAAATTTGTCTCATCATTACAATACAACATTTGAAAGTTATGAGCGTCGAAAGTTCCATATTTCAACACTAATTTTAACGCATCTTTGGGCGGAAATAAATACCACAAGAAGAAGGAAAATTACAATACGGCCTCCATACAGGGATAGATTAGTAATTCAACAATGCAAATAAATTTATTTTGAAAATAAACATTAACCCTCTTACTAATATACACGGAATAAAGTTATACCAGGTACTAGCTGACCCGGCAAACTTTGCCATAAAAAGACCAAACATTTATCTACCCTACCCTACACTACCCTACCCTACCCTACACTACCCTACCCTACCCTACCCTACCCTACCCGACCCTACACTACCCTAACCTACCCGACCCTACACTACCCTACAATACTCTACCCTACACTACCATACCCTACCCTACCCTACCTATATAGCCTATGTCCTTTCCCAGGTCTCAAACTATCTTCATACCAACTTTCATCTAAATCGGTGCAGCGGTTTAAGCGTGAAAAGGTAACAGACAGACAGACAGAGTTATTACTTTCACATTTATAATATTAGTATAGATAACAAAGATATACCCATACATTTTCATAGGTTTATACCTGGTATAACTTTATTCTGCGTTTATTAGTAAGAGGGTTAGTGTTTTTTTCTGATATCTAGACTCCCAAAGGTTTGTTCATAACATTTCGCGCGCTCGTTTTCGTCCTAAACCATCATCCATTTCGCTACAAATTTGCCAAAGTGCTAATTTGTACGAGAACTAGCTTCTTACTGCTCATCACAGCATCAATCTTTTTCGCACGTGTTGTCGGATGAGACAGCATGCATTTGACCCCGTTTACAAAATAATTCGTGCGTGCGGTGATGACGTAGCGTAATTGTTGCTAAACACAGGCGTAAACGCCGCAATGGCGGTACGATTGGCTGAATGTTATAACGTTAGCCAAAGACGGTCGAAGCCGAAGGTTCAGTCGGACTTTATATTACAACCATAGGTATTGTCCAGGACCTGATGATGGAGCAAGAAGGTAGCCATAAGAACTCTTTATCAAAATAAGGTCCACCTTGATCTCGAGCTTCAGTAAATTAAGGCGTTTTGTTATTATAAGTGTCGTCGTTTGGGAGGGAGTGAGGTTGGGGGATGTGCATTTTTCTGTTGAATTGTACTAGGTACTCTTGAACAAAGACCTACAATTTTTTGCGAAAATCTAAAATACCTAATCAAAAAATACCACACGACGTACGAAGTTGAAGGAATCATTCTTCCGTCGTATTTTTTATTTTCTGCATTTTATGTATGAGTTTTACGAGTGACAGAAGGGGTAACAAAAAGACGCAGTAAAAATAGGTACATACTTTAATAAATAGCGGCATTTGGTTGATTCTTAGGTATTTATGAGAACTTTGGCACAGTTTACAAAATGGCTCCTAGATAACAAAACCGCTGATTGACAATATTTAAAAATATTTGGGTTCACGTTACTTTTTTATTCTGTCACCTATGGGAATCACCAATACCAGAAATACTCAGAAGTTGGCCAATTGGCCGTACAGTACTGGAGCCACAAAACTTAACACGAATATTGGTCACAATTATTTGATACAATAAGCCGTTTCAGGCTGGGTATTGGCCACAATCCAGTCTAGGAGGGACGTGACTCTGGTGTTGATAGATGGTATGTCTGATGCACAGGCTCTGCCATAACTAATGATGCCGATGGAAAATAGTGCGCCGTTGGCTGGGTTGGTCCACAGTGCCGGACCGCCGGAGTCATCCTGCGAACGGGTTAAGGGCAAAAGATTAAGAAAGTCGGATAAGTGTTTTCTGAATTTGATTTGACTAAATGTTTTGAACCAGTGTAGTGCCATGGCGGTGTCAACTTTTTCAGTGACTTTTATTTTTTACATCAATTATGTACCTACCTATCTTTCGATTTTATTTATTAATTTATTTATTCGCAGGTACAATCAACTTACAGTTGGGGATATTGTGTGCTTTTCAAATCAAATCAAATTAATTGCAACCACACACCATACAGGTGGTTAATATTCATAACCGAAACAATTATAGGGTCGTCGGGCACAGCAACATTTAGGTAAGTACGAGTATCTAGGACAGAGGAATAGCGCTTAATATTTTTGCTTATTAGCATTTAAGTTATCTACCTTTTTATCAGGACTCTCAAATATTTAAATCATCGTGCGAGGATTTCCCCACGAAGAAAATGTTATATACAACCAACCAATTAAATTTTTCTGGTGGTAGCCTTCGGACGAAGGTTTGCGACCACCCACGTAGGTTAGCAGCATGGAATCCCGTCTCACTTCCATCTCCTCTCATCCATTCACTCTTCAATAATGAAAATTACAAGGAAAAAGAATAGTGGATCTAAACAGCGGCTGCACGCCCAACATTAGAGGTCTGCACTCAAATCTCTCTGCAGTCCACTACCACCTGGAGGCTGAGAAACCAGCGCTGTTTTTTCTTACGGAGACGCAGATAGCGAGTCATTCAGACGTCTCGCACTTATCTTTCCCAGGGTTTACCCTGAAGCACAATTATAAAACATGCGTGGGTGTGTGTATGTACGCCCGTGACGACACTTGCTATCGGCGTCACCGTAACCTTGAGGACTCCAGATTCTCAACCGCAGCGTTGTGGCTGTGGTGGATACAGGTCTTGCGATGGAATTGCATGATTTAATTCCACCTAGCCCGTTTCATCATCAGACTACCAGACGTACGGCGATGCGTCATCGGTACATGGTGGATATCCCACCCATACGCACAAAACGCTTTGGGGACACTTTTATTATGCGTACAGCTAAGGAGTGGAATTTCCTGCCGGAGTCTGTGTTTCCCGATAGCTACAATCCAGGAGTCTTTAAGTCAAGAGTGAATGGGTTTTTTCTAGGCAAGCGTGCTTCACCGTCGACCACATCATCGCTTACCATCAGGTGAGATAGTGGTCAAGAGCGAGCCTATAGATTATAAAAAAAGCCTTAGGCTAAAAGACCTATAAATTCATCTGGTAATGTTACCTGACAAGAATCCTTTCCTGCAGAATAGGTACACATCTGACGGTCAGTAACAGGAGCCCCTCTGGATCTACACGTGCTTTGTTGGAGCACGTCCATGTCCACCTTCAGGGGTACGTTGGAGTCTGGCCCGCCAATGAAGATCGTCCCCCACCCTGGGAAACAATAAAAAGAAATAGGTTTGTTAGATCGAGTGCAGCGAGCTCAAATATTTTAGCACCCACACTCGGATACGTTCAATTTTCTTTTTACGTTCATCTATGAGGTTACTTCTATATTTGTATTCGCATAAATTATTGTGTGGACTCATGCAATTTTTTTTAATAAACGCGCATGTTTATTCGATATTTTTTAGCATCGTGCCTTGGATAGGTCAGGTTTACTTTTAACAGACTAGCGGCAGGCTAGAAGAGCCTATAGTATTCTCAAAAAAATATGCTAGGCTGGTAGGGCTGGATTAAGCCTCCTTTCGCTGTCTCCCGCCATGATTCTCTTGGCCTAAGGGTGAATACGCTACTGCGTGACTTGGACTGAGGCTGACTGAGGTCATCATCATCAGCCTATTAATGTTCCCACTGCTGGGACACAGGCCTTCTCTCTGTGAGAGGGAATGGGCCGTAATCCACCACGCGGGCCCAGTGCGGGTTGGTGGATGTCACATGTCTTCGAATTTTTGGTTCTAGGACATGCCGGTTTCCTCACGATGTTTTCCTTCACCGTTTTGAGAGCAGTGGCGATGAAATAATTTACACAAAGTAAAGCGCCTGCCTGGGCTCGAACCCACGACTTACAACTTGTAAATTGCGGCCGGTACCACTGGGCCACCACTGCTCTCACCTGACTGAGGTAGAACGCTGTAAATGAATTGAACTAGTGCAATAAGCGGCGCACTAGATAGATTAGCCTAGTAGAAATCGACATTAAAATCGCAAAGCTTGATGTATTTTCGTTTTAATAGTGTGTTAAAAATTTACAACTTCGAAAATTTTGTGCACACTGCACACCACGCGAAAATCTGCAAGATGTTGGGATTTTATTCACTTTTTGCCCAAAAAGTCATGCTTCTTAACCCCTACGGAAAAGAGTTAGGTTAGTTTAGTCTAGATAGGATAGTTTGTATTCCCTTGGGATGATAAAACACTTTTTACGCGGGCGAAGCCGCGGGCGGAAGCTAGTATAATATGTAGTGTTAAGTTACGAGTAATCGTAATGAGTACTTACCCACTAAAGTAACTTTGCTTCCAGCAAAGTTATTATTCCTTTGCGAGAAGGGCAAGCACACTGGAAGCACGAGGTCATTGAACTGAATCGGTACAGCCACCGTCACAATCGCAATGTCATAGTCGTAGTTGGCACTGGAAAATAATAAAATATAATTATTAATTAACTCTTTTTTCGTATACCTGCAAACCTTTGATACCCATTTAATTGGGGTCGATAAAAAAAAAATCGGTCCACCATCTTTGGGCGTCCGCCATATTGGATTAAGCTAGAGAGAGAAGATATCACTCATCAAACCGTGCAATTGTCTTGTCATACAAACCAAACGTATGTATCAATTATTTTTTTTTTATCCGACTATGTTGAAGCCAGAAGGAAAGTTATTACTTACGTAGTAAAATTTGGATGAATAGTGAACTTGGCGATGGCATACGCCTTTGTAGCTGGTGAATCCCCTGAAACATACATATTTGCAAATCAGTTATAAGCGAAAGAAAATCAATATGCTTTTGATTTCACTGTGTCGCTATAAATTACTGGACCGACATCGAGATTATTCTGGCAGTAAGGTTTAAAAAAATAAAAACCGGCCAAGTGCGAGTCGGACTAGCGCACGAAGGGTTCCATACTTGGTAAATTGCGGTTTACGATTTATGACGCATTAAAAAAGAACTACTAACTAGATCTCGTTTAAACCAATTTTCAGTGGATGATTACATGGTAATGTACATCATATATTTTTTTTGATTTATAATTCTCTTATTTTAGAAGTTACAGGGGGAGGACACACATTTTACCACTTTGGAAGTGTCTCTCGCACAAACTATTCAGTTTTGAAAAAAAATACATTAGAAACCTCAATATCTTTTTTGAAGATCTATCCATAGATACCCACACGTATGGGTTTGATGAAAAAAAAAATAGTTTCAGTTCTAAGTATGGGGTATATTTATTGTTTTTTTCCATTTATGTGAAAATTTCATGCGCTTCACAGAATACATCTACTTACCAAGTTTCAACACCATAGTTCTTGTAGTTTCAGAAAAAAGTGGCAGTGACATACGGACGGACAGACCGACAAACAGACATGACGAATCGGGTTCTGTTTTTTGCCATTTGGCTACGGAACCCTAAAAAGGGTTTGGGCCATAATTTCGCTTCATAACTAACAAAGAAAAGAAACTCTTCCACAAATGAAATTAAATAAAATTGTAGGATCCCACCTCAGATCAACCTTACCAGAATTAACATTATGCTCGCCAACGACCACAGCGTAGTCATTCACAGATTGGCCGGCCACGCAATGTGCTGCCGTCAGGACATACTTCTCTGATATGATGACTCCGCCGCATTTGAGCTGGTTAATCCTCAGGTCGGCTAGGGGAGCCATCATAGTATACTCATTGATGCCGGTTTCTTGACCCCCCACGATGCGGTTCTACAATTAAATGAAAGAGAAAAATATTGTCAATTGCTATAGACACATTTTTTTTTTTTTTTTTTGTTATGGCTTAGCACGGTTGGTGCATTTAGCCAGTGTCACGTTTAGAAGTTCTAGTTTCTTTAGTTTTTAGTCCAATGTCCTAGTTAGGCCCCAGTAATATGGTGATAACTTTACTGGAAGCCTCCACGAAGTTTTGTCGACAACATGAACAAACTCATGTTCTACCGCTGTGTTCTATTTGCCCACACTCGTGCACGTTCACTAATATTATTAGAATAAAACACCAAATATAACACAATTTAAGGAATATAAAACAGAGAAGCAACATAGACGCCATCACGTTCCCGCCAAAACTCTATTTATTTTTGACCGGCTTTCCAAAAAGTTTTTTTTTCGTATGTACACCGATTTTGTTGGAATGAGGTTTGATTAACAAACTCTTTGAGTACTGGCTGCACAGAATTCTTTATGTGTAGTATTTATTTTCAATCAATAGCACTGTCAAAATTCAAATAAGTTAGTGACGGCGGTTGTCGTGACATGTCTTCTGTAGAGATTGATTCGAGTGTTCAGCTATAAAGCATTTACCTGACATTTTCTATGAATATTATTATTACCACGCGGAGTCGCTATGTTTTTGTGAATATACGTTTAACCCACACCCCACCTGATTTTAATTGAACAACAGATTTCTCCTTCAATTGTGGCCTTATTTCAAAAAATCTCCTTTAGTTGAAAGTGTATGTGCCCGAATTGGTCCCTTTTAAATTTGGTGATGATTTGATGAAGAACTTCGGAGATATACAACAGAACTCTTCAATAAATCACGGCAAGTCTCTCGGGATTGCTGCAATCGCATAATAAATAATAATAATAAAGGAATCGGAGGTACCGTATTACAAGCATGTGCCCCCGACCCAGTTCTCGAAAATGACCATGTCACGTTGTACTGGGATCGGTCTATCATCAGGACTATTGTTGCCAATAAGCCGGATATAGTGTGCATCAATGATATTCAAATAAACAGATATGTTATAAGCGCGCGCATTGTGAAGACTCGAATAGTAGACAATTGTATGATTTAGTCTTTAGTTTATGTCACGCATGGCGAAGAGCGATACGCTTTGTTGAAAAAAAAACAAAATTAAAAAAATGCCATCGTGTGTATTTAGAAAGTGTACCAATTATAATACCAAATTACATAAAACAGAAGGGATCTCATAGCATATGTAAATACGCAATACACCTCAATTTACTAATTTATTTCAATTTTTTTTCCTAATTTTCTGATATTTGGAGGTTACAAAAAGAAAAAACATTGGTTGTCAGAATAATGTTTGTTTACATTCACACGTAAGTGACAAACACTAGCTGTCTCTTTTTTTCTTGTTTGTTTTATCAAGCCATCCCTTTCGACATTGTAGTGAAATGTCAGATGAATGAAAAGTGTGTATGTGTGCTGCCGCTGCTGCGCGGAACACTTTTTTCAATTGTTTTGTGAGTGTATAACGTATCTGTTTATTTGAATATCATTGGTGTGCATAGACCAATTAGCGCGCCGCACAATGATAATCGATGTCACCATCCCGCATGACGAGAACCTCTTGAAAGCTGAGAAAGAGAAACAAATCAAGTATCTCGACTTAGCACACGAGGTTGTCGACATGTGGAATGTGGACTCGGCGATCATTGTGCCGATTGTCGTAACGGCCAATGGTCTTATGGCCAAGAGTCTCGATGACCATCTGTCGAGGCTGTCATTGGGCGGTTTGATCAAGGATCTGATACAGAAGGCACTACTCCTTGATACGGCTCGCATTGTGAGGATGTTCCTGTCTCTGGAGCCCTAACCACAGGTAGCTTGGACCCTGTTCCCGATACCGGTTGGACTCAATTTTTTTTATTATTTTTTTTTTGCTTTTGTGCAATATTTAAAAATGTAATATAATAAGAAAAAAGATAAATAAACGACATAATAATAATAATCACCTGTCTCCTCTCTCCACAGCGGCATTGCACTGGAGGAGGTGTGATGATCTGAGGGGTCACAGTACACTCGAACCGGCCACCAGCACTGTTTAGACTCGAGATCAGACCTGTGAAGAAAGAAAATAAAGACTTTTTTAAATATTTTATTTTTATTATTTTACTCCAAAGCACGGCTTAAAGCCCCGCGGGCTTATTACGTAAGGAACAGCAATAATTGTACAATTATTGCGCGATCAATTTAGTGACCTGGCTACTGAGGCCTTTAAGTCAAGTCTTTTTTTTTTGACAGTCACTTTTAACAGAAGCTATTTCATCTTTCCGATGATTTATAAAAGGGGAATTTTTAACTGCACCTCTATTTAGAAATTTAAGCAAACAAAATATCTCCACTAATAACCTACTGCAAAACAATATTACTCACCGTAAAACAAAAATACTGATTTGCACACAAATTATTCAATTAAATATAAAATAAATGTGAATTAGTCCAAGAGCGAGCGAAGCGAGCTCGGGAGCTTAGGGCACCCCGACACGGATAGGTTAGGTTCGAAGGAGATGACGGGAGCTGAAGTGAGCGAGCAAAGCGAGCGAACTCAGCTCCCGTCATCTCCTTTATGTTAGGTTACTTTAGACCCTGCAGACAGAAATAGGAGCCCTGCGCAGCGGGGCTCCGTCGACTTTGTTTCGTTTCCCCCCCTCCCTTAAAACTTAAATATTTTGTTGCACTCGAAGAATTATTAGATTTACTTTTAGTTAACAGATAGTTATTCAGTAAAACAGTTAAGCTTTAAAGATCTAGCAGTATAGTATAATTCATTTATTTGATGAGCAAATTTAGTGTGCAATTCAGTATTTTTGGTAGTAATTTCGAATATTTTGATTGAAAAAAGGGGAATTACAGTTAAAGTATTAAATACCACCCTTTATAAAATGTATCGTTTGATGAATTAACCAGCATACGAAAGAGCAACACTTCGTGGAGGCTGTTTTTTTACAATAGTCAATTTGATTACTATTTAGCTCCAATATTCCGATAAATTAATATTCGCAGATGTAAAGTATTTGTGTAAAGTAAATATGGCGGTGAAAATTTGATATTTGCATTTTATTTACATTTAAGTCAATGTGTAAAATCAAATAAAATTTCTTCGAATTGTCGATTGTTTTAAGAAATCGAATCGATACCGCATTAGAACATCACTTAGTAGACTACATTATCTCGTATTTGAGCTATAAAACGTAAAAAAGATTTTTCAAATTGAATTTAGACATTGGCAGAATAGTCGACATCGGTGTTTGCCATATAAAAAAAAATATAATAGAAGATACTTATTGCAGACTTATCACATTCTCATGTGTTTGTAAGTATTTAGTAGTAATATATAAGCTTCGCTGAGGTAGCCAACACAGGATTTTTTATACTGTATATAAAAAAATCCTCCACTTTACCGTGATTACTTCTGTTTCAATGATTCAACAAATAGGCTAGTTGCGTAGACATTAGAGACTCAAAACAACACCAATTTGTCATTTACATTTACAATATTCGCTAGGAATTTGTTATTTCAATATTTATTCTTATAATATTATTCTAATTTGCGGATAATTAAAGTAGCCACAAAATAACATACGAAAAAAGCCGCCAAAAACTCAAAAACTTCTGTACCTACTCAGCCATCAGCGAGCGATTGGCAATCGACCAACAACAAGGTAAAAAGTAATCGCAATTTGACAGCCACATTTGCTTGCCGATCGCTGTCGCTCTGCTGTCAAAAACCATACGTAATACGAAATTATCGCGATCACCTTGCGATAAATGCACATTTCAGTTAACAGATTTTTATTGTTAGCAGTGCTGTCGTAAAACTATTATGGTGTGGCTATAGCTCTTATATAATGCGGATTCGCGATTGAAGATCAATTATTTCGCAAAAATAAGCCTTCCAATTTTTTGACGTAAAGCGATATTCGCGCGATGATTGTACAATCTCTGCGCAAATATTGTTAATTGCTGTTTCATACGTAATAAGCCTGCCGTATTCAAAATCCCTAAAAAGAATTTAAAACAAAATTAAATTGCCACAGATAAGCCACAGATTGATGGTCGATAATACGATTGATGCTATATATGACGACAAGAAGAGAAAGCCCGGCCAACAGCGTGTCGGACTCGAGCACCGAGGGTTCCGTAAAAAATACTACATTCGCCACGATAATTTGGTAAAAATACTGAAGTTCATATACAATGAAAGCACCGAACATTGCTCTAATGAAAAGATATTTTTTTTTTACTTTTCCATATTTTTTTACTCGTAAACTTGTTAAACCTACTTAGCTATGATATATTTCCTTTTAATATCTTTATGTATACTACTGCTGTGATTTTTCAATATCCATAAGCAACCATTTAGCTGGCAGGGGGGCGGGACACTTGACTCTAACAAAAATTAGCAATTTAAAGCATAATTTTACGCAAACGGATGCCTGAATCAATAAATAGTCTTCACAGACTCATAATATTTTTGAATGGTCTATCCAACGATACCCCACACCATGGGAAAGACGTGACAAAAACAGCCCCACTTTACGTGTGCCTACAGGAGGAAAACAAAAAAAAAAAATACTTTGTTTTCTTTTCTTTGTCGGCGTGATTATATCCATGGCAAATTATAGCTGTCTAGTACTAAGAGTCTCTCAACTAAGCTGCGGACGAACGGACAGACGGACATGGCGAAACTATAAGGGTTCCTTGTTGACTGCGGTACCCTAAAAAGAAGAAATTATATGCGCCGAGCAATAAATACCGAATACAGCTAAATACCAGTATGCCTCCCGTGGCCCACCCTGCAGGACCCGTTATTTTTTCGGGATAAAAAAGTAGCCTATGTTATTCCGGAATAATGCAGCTTTCCATAAGTGAACGATTTTTTTTTAAAAGAGTTCATCTATTACAAAGAATTAAATCTTTCCTCTTTATAATATTACGTATAGTGAAGATAGAAAGACAGTGTATCTGACCTCCACAGACCATTTGCTGGTTATCACGATACCCTTGGTAAGGCTGTTTTTGAGACTTTCAGACTTCCTAAAAAATCTACGAAGAGTCCAACAGCTTAAGGCGAAACTCAAAGCACACTAAGACAGCGCTTAGTACACTTTTTTTTTAGGCGTGCAGAAATGCTCATGCATACTGCGCTACCATGGGGAGATGCGCAGTTATGTGGGACTCCAGCCCATTAAAACTCCACGGTGTCCTCCTGTGCCGCTTATGGCACAACACGGGCACACGTTAGAACTCACCGCGAACCTGCCGCGGCTGTCCGTCACCGGACCTTCCGCAAAACATAACATCAAAACACCCTGTGCGCCGTGACCACCCCAGGGACCAAACCAGCACGTGGGTGTCAGACAACCCCGTGTATGGCACCCTTGGCCTCTTGTGACGGGTCAAGGTCAATGGCCCTGGCACCTACCATTTTTGTGGCTGCAGGGGATAGGGAGAGCGGTCAACGCTATACCGACACTCCTCCTCCCCTTGGGCTCCACCGCGACCGACATAATCAGACGAGGGCGAATGCCCCAGAATAGACGCATCTACGCTAAGGCAAACATGAAGGCACAGTATATATGTCTCCTTTTCAGTTTATGGAATATCTTTTAAATTGGTCCAATATTGGAGGAGGCAATAGGCGAGAGCCAAACCTCGATATGACTATTTACTTAGGAAACTCAGTCGGATGCCTGCGACTATATTTCCTCTTAAAACGCATTTCATAGACCTGTAGAAACAACAATGATTGTGGTACAAGACACCTACCGATACTGATCCTTTGGGCAGTGGAGACAACCCCGGGGAGTGATCCTGTGCCGCAGTATTTTTCAGCCGCGTTCAGCTGCGGGTCCCCGGTCCTGGACACCAACAGGCGATCCGCGGAACACGATGGAGACTAGAATTTGAAAACGTTATTTTTGATGTTCATTTAGTTTTGGCAATGCTTCAGGACTTTTTTTTATAACATATAATCAGTATTATGTTTATGCATTGTGTGCTGTACAGGTATTTGTTTTGTTTATTTAGTTAGTAAGAATTTAAATGTTAAGTTATATTGTACACTGGTATACGGTCCTCATTTAATCAAATATCTCTTTACACTGAGGTTTGCTGTAAGAGAAAACAATTATGGGTTAAGCTCGCATTTGTACATAAGGTGTCCTACTGGATTTGTATATGTTTGTTTTGTGTACAATAAAGAATATGAAATAGAACAAAAATAATAGAAGGGTTTACCTAAGTAAGCTACTAAAACTTTATTATGAAGATTTTCGGCTACTTCTATTATGGTATGATAGGTATCTAGTTATTTTTATTATTTCACATATTTTTAAACTCATTAAATATATTAACATAAATATAACCGAACATTCCAAAAACAAACAAGCTTATATTACAAATACAACTGGGAGAGGGAATAGAGATAATTGTGCATCAAAAAGCCATGCATTGCCACTTTGGATGGCAATGCTGATTCTCTGGCCGAAGAAAAGGCCAGCCTTCTGGTTACGTCAAGAGATGAGGAGCTAAGGAATATAATAGAAAATTCCTACTGTGTCTCATGAAATTACTTATGATGGTGTCATAAGTTTTACGGTATTTTTACTATATCTAATATTTGATGCGTTTTCCTGATTTCGAATACGTCATTAACTTGTTACATTTTTTCCGGCCCCATTTTTCTTAAGATACAGTCCATCAAACCCCTTCTCTCTCCCCTTTAGTAATAACTCTATCTCACCTGTGGTAGTCTGATCTCTCTGCAGTCCAGGCGACAGTTGTAGCCAGGTGGACAGACGACGATCCAGCGGCATTGCTGACCCTGCCGGTAGGAGTTAGGATAGTTGGGGCTGTATATGTAGTGGGTCCTTCCCACTGCAATCTGAAACAATAAATGCATTATAAGTATCTAAATGTATTAAAGCAAAATAGTTACATGCTCAAAGGAGTAGAGCTCGTGCCTAAATAAAAACAGCTGCATGGGTCGATCTTCAAGGTTAAGCAACGCTTGACAAGGTCTGTCCGTGGATGGGTGACCATTTCATCATACCGAGTTTCTACCGTGCCTCGGAAAGCACGTTAAGCCGTTGGTCCCGGCTGTCATTTGAAGATCTTTGACAGTCGTTACGGGTAGTCAGAAGCCTGAGATCTGACACCAGTCTTACCAAGAGGTATCGTGTTACCCAGTTACTGGGTTGTGGAGGTCAGATAGGCAGTCGCTTCATGTAAAACACTGGTACTCTGCTGAATTCGGTAAGACTGGAAGCCGACCCCAACAATAATTGGGAAAAAGGCTGGGCAAATGATGATGATGAGTTACATTCTCAAAGGACCGGGAAATTGGAAAGAAGGATTGCAGGCCTTTATCCAGCAGTCATGAGAGCATCTGTGCAGACTCTACTATAAGCCAGAGTAAAGAATAAGACCAGCTAAGTGCGAGTCGGACTCGTGCACAAAACACGGCAAAAAAGTCAAGTTTGTTGTATGGGAGCCTCACTTAAATATTTATTTTATTCTGTTTTTAAGTATTTGTTGTTATAGCAGCAACAGAAATACATTTTCTGGGAAAATTTTCAACTGCATAGCTATCACGGTTCATGAGATACAGCTTGGTGACAGACAGACGGACCGCGGAGTCTTAGTAATAGGGTCCCGTTTTTACCCTTTGGGTACGGAACCCTAAAAATTTATTGAATTCAAATCAACACACGTTGCGAAACTGATCTAGCTCTGGCTAGATCAATCGATCTAGAGATTTGACTACACATGTTCGAATGTTCCAATACGATCCCCTATGCTGGGGATTCTCTAAGTACTAATAAGTGTTATTCCTTTATAGTCCCTTCTAAATAAAAAATACACTTATAAAATAACAATATGTAATACATGGGTTCCTTACTTGAAATCGAATGACATTAGATCGAATAACACTTGCTCGGAAACGTTTACTCGATAGTACTTAAAATCGATAAATTATGAGCGCGACAGTTCACTACCTCGATGCATCAAAATCTCGAATAACTAGATGCTCGAATCATCGGCACGCGAAGGCCCATTATCTTGGAACAACATTTCTCGACCGACCATCTAATCGATTTACATAATAGTTTTTAACCGACTTTCCAAAAAGGAGGAGGTTCTATGTTCGACTGTATGTATTTTTTTATGTAGGATCACCAATTTCCGTCAATGTTGGACCGATTTTGAAAATTCTTTTGGTGTTTGAAAGGGTGATATCATTGTCACCAAGTTAGAATCTGATGATGGGATCCCATAGGAAACGAGGGAACTCCTCAAATATTATAGGCGTACATTATATAGCGTTTTTAGTATTTTCATAATAAAAACCTAATTTAACAAAAAAAAATACAGGTAATCAAAAAAAAAAAAAACACCACAATGTGATAAATTAAGTTCTTTTCCTAAGTCGATGTCGAAAATGAAAAATGAAAGTACCAAAGACATCGATTAAATTTAATGATGTTTCAAGATAATGGGCCTTCGCGCGCCGATGATTCAAGCTTCTAGTTATTCGAGATTTTGATGGATCGAGCAAGTGTTATTCGATCTATCGTCATTTGGTTTCAAGTAGGGAACCCGCAATACATATAGACTGTTTAGCCGGGTTTGGGAAAGCCAGACTACCCTCCGATTTCTGAATTAAAATTTTAAGTTGAGTATTAGTCTTAAAGGTATTCCATCCTGAAAACCTGCACTACAATTAACTACTCAACTCAGAAACCAACCTTAAGCCAATTAAATCACTTGCATTGTCAAAAAGCTTTTTAGCTAAGGGCTACGCACTACATCAACCTAATTGCGTAAGTGAATTCGGCAAAGTAAAGTGTTTTGACCCCATCAATCGACCAATCACATAGACCGAAATCCACATCGCGGCTTTCATCTCACTTGTGATTGGTTCTAACGCAATTAGGCTGCAGATCCGTGATTTGTTGAAATGTTCTGAATTATGACGGATAGAGTTCGGATGTGTCGCACTACTAAGCTTAATCTCTATAAGAAGTACTACGCCTATTTCGGAACCGAAACTTCACGGACACGGATCTGATTTAGTGCGCAACCGTCCTAAGTATAATTCTCATTATATTATAATTTTAATTTGCGGTAGAACCGGCTAACTGCCTTTTGTTTTATACAAAGAAAGGCACTACACATAATATTGACAGAGAGGACTTACACTTTGATAATAATCGCAGTTTGCATCTTGAGCTGTCGAGTAGTTCAGCAACCCTAGTATTAACACCAACCCGAATTTCATGTCTGAAAGAAAATTAACAGAAATGACAATTAGGAAGCTTGATCACTGCCATATTTAACTTTGTTATAATTATCAGAATTATTCTATCTTAATCGTAGCATAGCATAGAGCTGATTTTCTTATATATATTTTAATTATGAAGGTACTGTGAGGACTCTTCACCTATTTAGAGGCAAACTCCTTGCCTATTTTAAGACTGGTAACAGATAAATATTTAGTTTTAGAAAGTGATTGAATTTGGAACACATAGAAAATAATTTAATGTATTGTGTGAGGATGTTAATTCACATTTATTTTCTTGTATCGTGATCAAAGGACGAACAAACACAAAACCATATACAGTGCAGTGAGAAAAGCTTTGACCACATTGACGGAGAAAGCCACACAATTGATGGCGATAGTGATCACACCGACGGAGAGAGCTACCCCCTTAACAGTACTGATCGGTCCTGTGCGTATTGCATCCACCGTGCTCCCGCAGCCTTGACCAGGTCGCAGCTCCACCTAGTGGGAGGCCTTCCATCGGAACGTCTTCCAGTTTGCGATCGCCACTCCAGAACTTTGACGACAAAGACGAACAGGACCGAACAGTGTGGCGACGCTTGATCGAGGCCTATGTCCAGCATTGGACGTCTTGTGGCTGGTATGATGATGATAATGAAGGTACCTAAGCTACCTATCATTTCCTCTCTTGTGTTTGAGGAACTTATAAACGCCACTGACGCTGCAATAAATGTAGCCATCTAATTGCGCGAAATTAAAAAACACAAGCACCACCTCTTTCATTGCAAATATGAAGACAAAGCCTACTTGTCAAAATGCATGACATGGCATGGCTGGCAAAATCAACTTCGACAACGCATAGCGGGTGAGGCCAAACGAGCTTAATGTTTAGAGCGGTGAGTAGCGTAAAATGAGTGTCGGAACTTACGCTGCATTCGGTGTCATACTTAAGGTGCTATAAACGCCCCAATGTTAACGCAGTACTGGCCGTGCGCCCGCTCGATGCCAAAATATCAATATTGAACCTCCTTTTGAACAGTTTTGTTTGCAAAATATTATTTGATTTACATATGCTATGTTAGTTATGAAGAAATTCCAGCCATACATTTTTCTGTGTAAAAATATTTTTAAACATCTAAGTCGTTTTGAAGGAGTTTCCAAAAGTTGCGAAAAAATATCGTGTTGTCAATTATTTTTTTAAAGCAAAACTATTAGTTACACGAAAAAACCTTGTGTTCAAAATTATGTACATGAATCAATAATAAATATATTTTTTCAAAAGATATTTCGGCATCGAGCGGGCGCACGGACAGTACTGCGTTAACATTGGGGCGTAAATAGCGCCTTAAGAGAGGACTCTAGTCAACAGGAATTTGAAAAATAGGTATTTGAAGAAACTATTGCCGTCGCGTCACCTCCAACCTCACCCCGTAAAGTGCGAAAGGGACAACTACAGCTCAGGCTGATTTTACCTACAAAAACTTTGACTAAAAGACGTTTCGTATTCTGCTGTTTTCTTCATGAAAACTGGTCTGATATAAAAAATTCTTATATCAAAATTTAGAGGAAAAGTATATCTATGCTCCTATCAGTATCCTTTTTTGTTAAAAACTTATAAATTTTGTCTGAAAGTCTTCTGAACATGGCGGTAAAAACGGGCATTTTTTTCGGATTTTTGGATTGCCATATTTCTTTTTGTGATTATGTTTTGGAAAAAAGGAAATGATACAGGCACGTATTAATTAGACCTAGATTTTATGGAAAAAAAACATTGCTCTAGAGGCATTATCCACGAAGAAAACAGCAGAATGTGTTTGTATGGAGAAAGTCTCACTAGAGTCCCCTCTTAAGTCCTGTTTGTACCACACGGTGACGCAAAATGAGTAAAATATTTCAGTAGAATGTAAATTACGCGACTCAAAATAACGTTCATAAAAGTACGTTCCTTTGTGCTCAACCTTGTGTGGTAGTGGCGGTAACTTTCCATGGGTAACCTTTTAATATCACTATACATTTTAATCATTGCACTAAATAAAAAAATGCAGACCCATTTCCATAGCACTGTCTATATCAACCCCTACTTCACTACTAAACTACCACACGATCTCTACCTCATTATAATTATATAAGTATATATACTATAATAAAGCTAACGAGTTTGTTTGTTTGAAATCGCTTATCACTAGAACTACCAATCGGATTTGAAAATGTCTTATTGCATTTAATAGCCCAATCCTTGAGGAAGATAATAGGCAATTTAACATCACGCCATGACCCTTAGATGCCGAACAATGTTCGGCGAACATAATGTAAAACCGCTAACTGAAAATGTAGCAACAGTGTGTGTGGTTGAAATCGCGGGACCACAGTAGTATTTAATATTATTAATATTCCACAAGTATTTGTGTTTCAAAATTAGCATAATAATTGTCTCGTCTCAACACCTGAACAAATCATTATTGTATTGTTAAAATACTTGTTTACGTCGTTGGCACTTTGTTGGTTTTGTTTGCTTTTTCCTTGTTTGATTAACATTTGCTTGAACTGGAAGAATAATCCAGCAGGGTAAATGCGTAAGTGAATTCGGCAGGGCAAAGGATACGACTCCATGAAAAAGTATGACAAATTGCCAAAAAATATTGGACTCTTCTAGAGTATCTTCATCAATGAAAGAGTCCAATAATGTTTGGCAATAGGTACCTAATTATTTAAAGGGAATTTGTCATAATCTCCATGGAGTCATACCCTATGCCCTACCGAATTCACTTACGCAATTTAGCTGCAGGTTTCCTCAAGTTCTCCTTCACCGTTTTCAGCCATGTCAAAGATAACTTAGAAACTACATATACATTAAAAAAGACATATTGCTACTTGCCTGGTTTTGAACCCAAAACCTCAAGCACGAGAAAGTCTTAGGCCGGATTTCTCACCGCTAAATTAAAGCAGAATGAATGTGACAAATTGTCAAGCACGCGTTATCTGCTGTGATTGGTTGAATGTTTTTTCAACAGCCAATCACAGCAGATGACCGGTGATTATTCGTCGATTACGTTAACAGCCCGATGATCGAGTTTTGAGAAAACGGGGCTTAGCCACATGCCACCACGAATCGCGTATCTCTCGAATCGTGTAAAAAAAAAGTGAAATGGAAAAAAAGAGCTCCTATTTACCTGACAACTTCTCTTGCTGCCTGTCCCTCTTCACTGCTGGGAAGAGATAGTTACCAACAAAGAGCTACTTGCTTACTACACTGCCTATCAGAGTCGGCACAATACTTGTACTTAGATAAGGAGATAATTAATGTAGATTATCGTATTAATATCACGATAACGTTGATTATTACCTTTTTGTTAACAACCGCACAGGTGGCACAGGGCACAGGGTGGCCCAAAACACATCATGGAAAAAGTAACAGTACCTGAATAGGGGAGAATCAAAAGAGCCTTCCCTAGTGACATAAATAATACGGATGCTTATAATACTAAAAATTTGTTTCTTGTCCGTCAGGTAGATTAATAAAAAATATTGTACACGTTTTTTTTTTTGACACGTAAACATAAAGTGACGAATATTTAATGCGTTGAAATATCGTGTGACGTCACGCCGCTAGTACACTTTATACTGACATATCATAGTGACGTTACAATCCTCACTTTGATGCGCTTTATCTTTGTATTTGTTTATTGATTGAGTAAAACAAAAAATTACGTTTCCAATATTATTTGAGAATCTTACTGACGGACTAAATAGAATTATCATTTTTCTACCCCGGAAACATCTCTATTTCATTGGTTATGGTTATATTACATATTCCATTGGTTTGCGAGGATTGGCCATAATCGCCACGCTAGGCATGCGGGTTAGCAATCGCAGTCACGACCCTTTGTGCCTATTGGTCTTGTTTGTTCCGTCTCCTGCTTGATATGGAGAGAAGTGGCAATTTATATGTTTTTCTACTCCCCGGTTATTCTTTTCTGATTAATTTCGTTGCGAAATCCAAGACAGTTCAATTCATTCTGCGGGACATAGTCGAGCTTCATTGCCTCGGCGGTTGTTTGGTGGTCGCCACTGTTGTTTTTGGCTTTCAGGAGTTGCAGTGGTTTGGGAATAGTGCGGTAGGATTGTTAGCCTCATATTAGAAAACGTAGCATAAACGAAGCGAGGCGTTAAAACTTTAGAGCTCCCGTTGCTCGTTTTTTCATGCTTCTTCTTTAGTTCTCGCGTTTTTGTCGACAAAGTTTTTTTTTTTTTTTTTGTTATAGGCTCGCGTTTGACCACTATCTCGCCTGATGTTAAGTGATGATGTGGTCGAAGGTGAAGCACGCTTGCCTAGAAGTAACCTATTCACTCTTGACTTGAAGACCCCTAGGTTGTAGCTATCAGGAAACAAAGACGCCGGCAGGGAATTCCACTCCTTAGCTGTACGCACAATGAAAGTATTTTCAAAACGCTTTGTGCGTATGGGTGGAATATCCACCATGTACCGATGGCGCATTGCCGTACGTCTTGTAGTCCGATGATGGCAAGGGCTAGGTGGAATCAAATTGTGCAGTTCCATCGCACACTCCCCGAAATGTAACCGATAGAAAACCGACAGGCTGGCAACTCGTCGTCGGTGTTCAAGGCTCTGGAGCTTTGAGTCAACCAGCGCATCGTTGCCGATTAGTCTCTTGGCCCGTCTGTCAATCGACTCAAGTGCATCAAGTTGGTACCTGGCAGATCCGTCCCAGAGATGAGAGCAGTACTCCATGCATGACCGAACTTGCGCTTTATACAAGCTGACACAAGTTTATACAAGTTGAAATTTAGTTCGATCTCTGAATATGATGCACCCCCCTGAAAATATAGTAGTGCTAGTGCCTCCATGCATAACCTACGCATTCCTTTTATAAACTAACCAGTGTCAATATTATAGACGATTCAAAAAATAATATATTTCTTTAATCAGCCACACAGTTCTTTGAAAATGTTTTTGAATTTCCGGAAAACCGTCATAAAGTGAATCGAATTGATTCATAAGTTTTCCGTGACATGTGGACATCTGCGAAAACATTCAACAGACGCAGAAAAAAATTAACTAACTGAAAAGAGAAAAATAAATACTTGAAATAATTTTTACATTAAATATAATGAGGTGCCAGCGGTGACAAACGAAGTTTTTATCGGTTTTTCTATAATTTTTGTTTGTTAGTTTTTGTATTTTTTTTTGTTTGTTTGTCACTCCCGCAATTGAGACGAATGCAACGGCACCTTACATGTCATATAATCCGGCAAGCCGTTTGGTAATGTAACGTAGGATCGGTTCGGGAACAATAAAGCGCCAAATACTGGCATATAAATTTATTCTGCGGTACCCCCGAAACACGTCACAATAAAAATGTATGTAGATATAGGGTCGCTGGTTGCAGTTGGCTAGTCAAACTTCTTTTCATCAAAATATCATTACCTATTTTTTAAGTTGAAGGTGGAGGAACAAAAATAAAAACAGTATGCCTGTCTGCCGGAAGGCCGATTGGATTACAGCTAACTGCCTCTCACATAGAGGAGGCCTCTGTCCCAGCGGTGTTGAATCTTTAAGTTGGAATTTCAAATAATTTTCATCAACATTTAAAGATATGTATTTTCTAAAACAACGTGTTTTGGAGCAGCCTGTATTTCAATAGGCACATAAGTAATTATTATCTAAACAGACGATCTGTAATGAATGTTCCTATCTCTCTTATCATAGCTAAATCTTAACTTTCAAAAATAAAAAAACAAATGACGAATAAATTTTCCGATAGGTTTTCCGCTAATCTAACGAATAGGTTTTATCGTACTGTGCCTTTGCTTAGAACACGTCTCTACGAATATGGTCCATATCTCTAGGTACTGCTTCAGGTTCTCAAATTATCAAAACTATTTTGTGTTTTGATAATCACGTGTTGGTATGTGCAAAAAAATCCTGTTAAAATTGGTACCACAAAATAGTAAGTATACAGAAGGCCCACTCCCACCGTTTAGAAAATTGACAGCTAAACTTGACAGATTCACTAGGGTTGCTACTACATTGATTCGGAATTAAAAAAAGAGAAGCTAGTATAAGTTACAAACATAAATACATCGATTCGTCCAAACATACATCATATCATGCTTACATACCTTAGAGGGTAGACAGGGCATCAAGTATCCATTTAATATCACGAAACATTTAATATTACGCCAGATATGACGAAGATTGGAGAGTAACAAGGCGTAGTAATAGTGTAATAATGATCCCACTTAAAACATTAAATTGTGAAAAGCACCAAGCTCGACAAAAATATAAATGTGAAAAAACAGGTACCTAATATATTAAAAAAACCAAAGATGATCTTAAACAAGAAGTAAATTTTGCTGTGCAGTCGGAGGAAACAAAGTAAGCTTTATGTCTTGAACCTTATTATTATGACAAGTTCTCAATTTCGTCTATGGACTTAAAATAATTTATTATAATCCTAGATAATGAATTTCAAATTTGTCATCTTGAAAGATTGAATGACTTTTAAAACTTAAAAATTATTGGAAGAAAGAATTAAAAACAAAAAAGTAAATTCGGTCTGTAACAAATAATAAAGGTAACCCATCCAATGCAGCCAACCTCGTTACAGTACTTAATGTATGAATGACGTGACAAACGCCCGCACAAAGCACTCATGACAGCCGCGACTGAGCTCGGTCCAATATTGCCCAATCCCTGTAAAACCGCAATGTCAAAATGTTTGTGCAAAATTACAGTTTGTTCGTAGTGGCCCCTCTGTCTGCGGCGCGCCGCCGCTTACGTACTTTGTGTTGGTACCTAACAATTGATATTATTAATATCAGCTGTGTACACTGTAAGACTGATTTAATACTGCTAATTATGTTTGACTTTATTTGATATTTTTGTTGCTTTTATAGCGGAGAATAATTATGAAATACCATAGGACACATCATGAGGCAACCGGCATGTCCCAGAACCAAAAATCGAAGACATGTGACATCCACCAACCCGCACTGGGCCCGCGTGGTGGATTACGGCCCATTCCCTCTCACAGAGAGGAGGCCTGTGTCCCAGCTGTGAGAACATTAATAGGCTGATGATGTGATGTGATGTGATGTGACCATAGGACACAGAAACGAATCGACGGCCACTGGTAAAGACGACATTGCACACTTTACACACAAACCAAGGGTGACAATACTGATCACGACTATGGCAACTGAAGCTTGTGCTCAGCGCATATTGCGCAGGCACGCATAATAAATATATTGGTATCTAGCTGTTTCCCGCGACTTCATCTGCGTTTTAATTTTTTTCGCGCGTATCCCTAATTATTTTTCTTTTTCCTTCTACACACTGTGTCTTCGTCTATCATCCAACTTGCCTGTCGCAGGTCTGCTGGAAGAAATCTCTATTGAAATAAGCAGTGCCTTTGCGCTCTTCTATCTGTATTCTATCTTTTCTTTGTTAAGTGTTTTGTATACACATAAATAAAAAAAAGCGTATTTACTCCTTATAACATCAGCTATCTGCCTGTGAAAGTCTCATCAAAGTCGGTCCAGCCATTTCGGAGATTAACTAGAACATATAGACCGATAGAAAGCCAGACAAAAAAAAATGTTTTATGTTATCAGTACCATATATTTTAGTACAAAGCTGATATTTTGACATTACTAACAGACACTTCAATTTTATTTATTTACTAGCTTCTTCCAGCGGCTTTACCCGCGTGAATGATATTTCTGGGTTAAAAAGTATCATATGTGCTATTCCAGACTATAATCTATCTCTGTGCCAAATTTCATCCAGATCCGTTCAGTAGTTTTTGCATAAAAGAGTAACAAACATACAAACACACACACACTCACAACATTTCTCATTTATAATATTAGTGTGATATAGATATAGTGTCTCTATAGTTTCTGCCGGCACGGCGATTCCGTGCTCTGTGACAAATACGTGTGCTACTTAGTCCAATCTGTTTTTTTATTCAATTTATTATAACAAAATAATTATTAGGTGCGATGTACTCTACCGGTCATTGACACTTTGTCTTTATATGAGCAATATTAAAATTATTCGTGGCGATAAGATAACGTAGTCGAAATCGTAGGTCACAACTTCACAAGCCATTCGTAGCAAAATTGTCGTAGCAGAGGTCTACGAATAAAACGAAGGAGATTATTTTCGTAGGCTCGTAGCACTTAATTTTACAATGCCGTACGTAACCCCGTAACTACGTAGTAACTATTAAGTAATCTGTGCCGTACAACACAGCATACAGTATTATTTATTTCCATAGATGTAGGTATGGAACTTAATTATATTTTAATTTCATGGCAAACTCGTACCACATCGAACTGATGTTTTTTTAAACTTAGGTCAATATGTAAAAATAAATAAAATATAATAATGATTTAAAAAAATCTGTATGTATAGTATAGTATAAGTTATGTGGAGTATGACAAGAAATCATAAATAATTAGTAATATAACCATCTGTAAGGATATTACTGTTATCATTGCTGATTAAGAGATAATTAGGTTTTTATACTAGCTTCGATTGTTTTCGTAAAATAATTATAATTCCTTCGTTTTTGTGCAGAATTAATTTAGGTGTGATTTTTGTATATATCTAGTAATAACTAATAGAAGCCATATCCGGCAAAAAAACCGGCACTTGCAAATTTAAATCCCTTTCTAAGAAATCCGATTTTCATCCCACCGTGCGCCGCCGACGACGGAACAGTCCCCCTTTTCAAAATTGACGATGGTAAACTGTACCACATATATTTTGCTTTAGGGTGGAATCCCTTTTTTTGAACTCCCGGGGAAGAGTGAACTGAAATGATTGACTTAGAATGAAGTCCATGTAAGTGGACATAACAGGGGTGACTATCATTTCTATTTATATTTCGTATCCAAAGATAACTGAATGTTTATCCGAACCAATAAGGCGAAGGCGAAGGCGAACCAATAAGGCGAAGGGCGCACGGTTGGCGCAGTGGTTGAGCGATTGACTGCTGCGCTGCGTGTCGCGGGTTCGATTCCCGCACGAAACAAATATTTGTATGACCTACAGATAGTTGTCCCGGCTCTGGGGTGTTGTGTATGTGAGTTTATATGTTTGTAAACGCACCCACGATACAGGCAGAATTTCCTAGTGTGGGACAACGTATAAAAAAAAAAAAAAAAAACTCGGTCTACCTCATAGAGCAGAACTTATCTCACTTATCATACATTCAAAACTCATAATTTTGTAAGTCAGAATGATCTTTAGGCATAAATTTCATATCGATAATCATTAAAAGGCAGAGCCATCATATGGCAGAAAGTTCATAGTCAGAATCGTATTTTGGCATACATTTCATATCCATATTAATTGAAATATCTACTCATCACATTACAGAAAATTCATAGTTAGAATAATTTTATATATTTTTAGATACCTATCATAATAATAAAACTGATTGAACACAATTTTTTGCAAACATGGAAACAAGCTTACACCATGCATGCAGCAAGCACGCAGCATGCAAAAATTCAAACAAGCATACACCATGCCAAACTATTAAGTAATCTGTGACCATGCATGCAGCAAGTATGCAGCATGAAAACAAGCATACACCATGCATGCAGCAAGTATGCAACATGAAAGCAAGCATGCAACATGCAAGCATACATGCAGCAAGCATGCAGCAGGCATGGTTTCTGTCACGGCTCTGGCGCTGCGGGGCTCCGGCGGTCCCACGCGAGCTTATCGTCGCAGATGGTTTTAAGAGGAAACGGGGGTGGTCTTTTGTCCATACAAACGCTCTCGTCTGTTTTCTCTCTGGTTTATGAACTTAAAGCAACGATTTTTTACAGTAAAATAAATATCAACTTCTTCTATGTCCCTATGTTTTCCTTTTTTGGTGATATATTATCCGTATAAGCACTAGAACCCTCTCAAAATTGTCTGTATTGAGTCGCTGTCTTCAGAGCCCTAGTGTACAAATTTGACAACTATTAATGAATAAAGGAAAACATAGGGACATAGTAAATATCCTTCGTATTCAGTTTATGAAATATCTTTTAAATCGGTCCAATGTTGGAGGAGAAAACAGACGAGAGCCAAACCTCGAATTATGACTTTTTACTTAAGAAAATTTGTCGAATCTGCAGTTGTCCTTATCGCACGAATTTGAGGGCGGGGTGAGACGCAAGGGGTCTGCATAATACGTACACAGACGGAAAGGTGATGCGTAGTAGTTGAAAATAATATCGATATACTAGTGTTGAAAACGGTTATCGATAAACACATTTATATTGTTTACATGTGCTGTTATTGAGAAATACAAATAGAAGTATTAAAAAGTATTGGATACAAAATAAAATAAAGTGCATGTCTATAAATGTTTATTACAAAAAGTTTTCAATACAAAACAGTAAATTATATATCGGATAGGTATCCGCAATCTCTAGATCGCCTACTAGGTACATCAGCGAAATTAAACTTATTTCAACGTCAGCCGCACGGGTCAATCGATCAGTTTAAGCTATGCTTGCCGTGGTTGGTCCGTGGATGGGTGACCATCTTTACATACCAAGACCCGTCCGTGTCTTGCCAAGCACGTTAATCCGTTGGTCCCGGCTGTTATTTTCGGCTTTGACAGCCCGAAAGTCTGACCCGTTTTACCAAGGGGTTGCATATTACCCAGTAACTGGTTGTGGAGGTCAGATAGGCAGTCGATCCATCAAAATGGTATGGTATTTATCTGCATCCGACTCTCATCTGCAGATTATGACGACGTGCTTACTCTCACTGGTTTATTCTTTGGTATCCGACCGTCAATGATTTCTGGCAAAAGGCTAATGCCTTAAGCTTGCCACTAATGTGGTAGAACTTTTCTAATAATGGTTCCATTTTTATGCTATAATGCATCGTCCCTTTTAATATTTTGGAAAATAAAAGCTTTTGGGACTCCATAAAATAAAATAACAGAAATCTCGACGAGTTATGTGTAGTTGGTCTTGTACTTGGTAGAAGTAATTGTGATTCTGTTTTAATTGTAAATTTTGCCTTTAAATGTACATAAATCTATTTCATCATCATCATCGTCATCATATCAGCCACTGCTGGACATAGGCCTCCCCCAAGCGTCACCACATTGATCGGTCACGTGCGTCTCGCTTCCAGCGGATCCCCGGAACCTTCACCAAGTCATCGGTCCACCTGGTGGGAGGCCTTCCAATGCAACATCTTCCGGTTCGCGGTCGCCACTCCAGAAACTTTCTGCCCCATCGACCATCCGTTCTGCGAGCAATGTGCACTGCCCACTGCCACTTAAGCAACACTGGCAATTCTTCGGGCTATGTCTGTAATCCTGGTTCTCTTGCGGATCTCTGCATTTCTGATTCGACAACGCAAGGAAACTTCATGCATAGCCCTCTCCATTGCTCTTTGGGTGACTGTAAGCTTTCTGGTGAGGCACATAGTAAGCGACCATGTCTCAGAGCCATATGTCTGGCAACACACACTGGTCATAGACTTTTGTCTTGAGACACTGTGGTAAGTTGGACGAGAAGATACCGTAACTTCCCGAACACTGCCCAGCCAAGTCGGATTCGACGGTTGACCTCTTTCTCGAAGTTGGTCCTACCCAACTGGATCGTTTGTCCCAGTTAGACATAGTCGACCACAACTTCGAGTGTAGAGTATCCGACCTTGATTGGAGTGAGTGTAACATGGACATTCAACATCACCTTGGTTTTGTCCATGTTCATCCTAAGACCCACTCTTTAGGAAGCTCTACTGAGGTCATCGACAATTGTACTGAGGTCCTCCATAGTCTCAGCCATGACCACTATATCGTCGGCAAAACGAAGGTGAGTGATGTATTCGCCATTGACATTTATGCCTAGCCCTTTCCATTCCAGAACCCTGAAGATATCCTCCAGTGCAGCGGTGAACAGTTTTGGACAGTTTTGGTGTTCGGTCGCATCTTACATATTCGCCCAAAATTCCCATAAGCTATTATCGCTTTGGCCCCCACTATTTTTCTTTGAACATCCTTAGTTGAGAGCAATCTTTCAAGAAATTATTTTTCATTTAATTTATATAAATCCAAAGGCATATCTTCTTCCAACTCTAAGCGACCGTCTTTGGGATACGTCAGTTTTCTTTTTCGGAAAATCTCTGTGATTTTTTTCGAACGCTGCTTTTGTTCCATTTTTTTAATATATTGGCCCGGACTACAAGCCCTGTATTTTTTTTTGAATGCGTGCATGAATAGCCCTGCGCTATTCCATGGAGTTACTACTCCATAACATCTTGTCTGATATGATATGAGCCACTTCCTGCAAAGTTAACTCTTTTTCCGCCAATAAATTTAGCAATTACATTATTAAATTGCTCTACAGTATTATTAGTCACGTCCAAAAAAAGATTTTCTGCGTTTGCTGTTAATAATAACAGATATTGTTGGATATCTGTCCACAATCCACAACAACAAAAGTAACGAGTGACTGGGGCGATTACAAGAAATGCGCGACCCGCGGCCGGGAGCGTTTCGGAGGCACGCACACACTGTCAACTTACACACACACGGATAGGGCGGCCGGACGCCACGCACGGTTTGCAGAGCGACAGCGATAGTTTTTTCAAATACCTATTTTTCAAAAGTCTCTCCGCCCGTATTTCCTCTTAAGAGAACTGCGAGCGCGTGGCGCCCGGCCGCCCTATCCATGTGTGAGTAAGTTGACAGTGTGTGCGTGCCTCCAAAACGCTCCCGGCCGCGGCTCGCGCATTTCTTGTAATCGCCCCAGTCACTCGTTACTTTTGTTGTTGTGGATTGTGGACAAATATCCAACAATCAGCTCAACTGTCCATATTTCCGAATCGGATTAAAACAATGGTAATTTCTATTGTGTCTGGAAATTGACACTTTGAGGGTTATATGTTATTCTTAACAGCAAACGCAGAAAATCTTTTTTTGGACGTGACTAATAATACTGTAGTGCAATTTAATAATGTAATTGCTAAATTTATTGGCGGAAAAAAAAATAACTTTGCAGGAAGTGGTTCATATCACATCAGACAAGATGTTATGGAGTAGTAACTTCATGGAATAGCGAAGGGCTATTCATGCACGCATTCAAAAAAAATACAGGGCTGCAGTCCGGGCCAATATACAAAAAAAATATAGAACTAAAGCAGCGTTCGAAAAAATTCACAGAGTTTTACCGAAAACGGAAACTGACGTATCCCAAAGACGGAACGAGCAAAATAAAAACAACTACATAACCTGTTAAAACTACGGTCGCTTAGAGTTCGAAAAAATATCTTCTTCCTGCCTTTGGATATAAATAAATTAAAAGAAAAATAAATTTCCTGAAAGATTGCTCTCAACTAAGGATGTTCAAAGAAAAATAGTTTGGGCCAAAGCGATAATAGGTTATGGGAAATTGAAAGACTAAAGAGGCTTACGGCATCGAATTTTGGGCGAATATGTAAGATGCGACCAAAAACATCGGTTCGCAAAATATGAGAAACGTTATTATATAACAAATTTAAAGGAACCGTGGCTACCAATTATGGCAAGGAAAAGGAATCTGAAGCGATGAAAACAAACCCTTTTTAGCGGCAAGCCCGGATGGTCTGGTAGGTGAAGACTCGATAATAAAGGTAAACTGTCCTTATGAAATTGCAAGTATGTCACCTGAAGACGGAATTCATCAAAAATAAATGGATTTAGAGCTGTTTTTAAGGGTCATCACTAATCGTCTCCGTAGACCACACACATACGCGGCAGGTTATACAGAAGACCGAAGAATACAACCTGCCTCTCTGTTTAGCGTTTGTGGAATACGAGAAAGCCTTCGATTCGATCGACACTTGGGCTGTACTGCAGTCTCTCCAACGGTACCAAATTGACTACCGGTACATTGAAGTATTGAAATGTTTGTATAAAAACGCTGCTATGTCAGTTCGACTTCAGGATCAGACCTCGGAACCCGTCCTTATGCAGCGAGGTGTGAGACAGGGAGACGTAATATCTCCAAAACTGTTCACCGCTGCACTGGAGGATGTCTTCAGGGTTCTGGACCGGAAAGGGCTAGGCATAAATGTCAATGGCGAATACATCACTCACCTTCGGTTTGCCGACGATATAGTGGTCATGGCTGAGACTATGGAGGACCTCAGTACAATGCTCGATGACCTCAGTAGAGCTTCCTAAAGAATGGGTCTTAGGATGAACATGCACAAAACCAAGGTGATGTTGAATGTCCATGTTACACTCACTCCAATCAAGGTCGGATACTCTACACTCGAAGTTGTGGGTGACTATGTCTACCTGGGACAAACCATCCAGTTGGGTAGGGCCAACTTCGAGAAAGAGGTCAACCGTCGAATCCGACTTGGCCGGGCAGTGTTCGGGAAGTTGCGGTATCTTCTCGTCTAACTTACCAAAGTCAAAGTCAAAGTCAAATGTGTTTATTTCAAGTAGGCCATTATGTGGCACTTTTGAACGTTAAAATTTACATTTAATAAAAATTGATTCTACCGTGCATTCGGAAATGTAGGTTGTTATGGAGAAGAACGCACAAGAAACTCCATACTTACTCTTTTAAAAAAAAGTTTTATACAATATTTATCTACGTACATACATTAATAAATTCGTATACGTGAGGACGATGTACCACACAATACCAGGATTTTGATGGATCGACTGCCTATCTGACCTCCACAACCAGTTACTGGGTAATATGCAACCCCTTGGTAAAACGGGTCAAACTTTCGGGCTGTAAAAGCCGAAAATAACAGCCGGAACGACACACGGACGGGTCTTGGTATGTAAAAATGGTCACCCATCCACGGACCAACCACGGCAAGCAAAGCTTAACCTGATCGATTGACCCGTGCGGCTGACGTTGAAATAAGTTTAATTTCGCTGATGTACCTAGTAGGCGATCTAGAGATTGCGGATACCTATCCGATATATAATTTACTGTTTTGTATTGAAAACTTTTTGTAATAAATATTTATAGACATGCACTTTATTTTATTTTGTATCCAATACTTTTTAATACTTCTATTTGTATTTCTCACGAACAGCACATGTAAACAATATAAATGTGTTTATCGATAACCGTTTTCAACACTAGTATATCGATATTATTTTCAACTACTACGCATCACCTTTCCGTCTGTGTACGTATTATGCAGACCCCTTGCGTCTCACCCCGCCCACAAATTCGTGCGATAAGGACAACTGCAGATTCGACAAATTTTCATAAGTAAAAAGTCATAATTCGAGGTTTGGCTCTCGTCTGTTTTCTCCTCCAATATTGGACCGATTTAGAAGATATTTCATAAACTGAATAAGAAGGATATTTACTATGTCCCTATGTTTTCCTTTTTTCATTAATAGTTGTCAAATTTGTACACTAGGGCTCTGAAGACAGCGACTCAATACAGACAATTTTGAGCATTTTGAGAGGGTTCTAGTTCTTATACGGATAATATATCACCAAAAAGGAAAACATAGGGACATAGAAGAAGTTGATGTTTATTTTACTGTAAAAAATCATTGCTTTAAGTTCATAAACCAGAGAGAAAACAGACGAGAACGTTTGTATGGAGAAAAGACCACCCCCGTTTCCTCTTAACGCTCACCACCGCAGCTTCGGCTTGCTGGCCGGCTTCACCAGCCAGCCTCAGCCGCGGCGACGACCGTTATTAAACCACCTGCTCCTCAGCTCGCAGGCCGCCTCACCCCTCCGCACCTATGCGGGCTTAAATTACACTCTAGGGATTCGTTTCTGTCACTAACTTTTGTAAGATAACTTATTGACCTCATAAGACAATATTTTAATTTTAATTTAAGGTTAAATATATTGCTATTTTATAGAAATGCCTAATAGAATTATTTCAAATGAATTTCTGCCATCTTCATAATATGCCAAGTGAAATGATGCCATTATAAAACTCTGCCATCTTAAAAGTAAGCCATTGTAAGCAAACATTCGGCCAAACAATAATAAATTTTATTTCTTCAAAATATTTGCTTAAAGAAGATTATGTCAAGTGTGTTATGCCAAAAAAAAATCGGAGTAATAAGATTCTGCTAGAAAGAGGAAACTCACAAAAACTACTATTGTATTGTTACTACAGAAACAACATCAATACGAGAATTATATGAGGGACACACAGAACAGGAAAACATAGCAAATAGTTAAAAAAAACCGGCCAAGTGCGTGTGCGGAATTTGCTCATTTAGGGTTCCGTACGAAATCGCAAAAACTTGATTTTAATAGGAAAAATTTGGGAATTTCAAAAAAAAATCTAATTGTTCAATATATTTGTATTTTTTTTTGTAAAAAAGAAGTCGGTTTGGCCCTTGTTGCCCAATATTTTTAAACAAAAAATACAGTATTGATCTACTCAACGAGCTCTAAACAACGATATCCCACTCGATGGGGAAGGTCAAAATATTTGTTTCGCGCATCCCCCTTTAGCTGAATAAACGTTCAACATATTTAAAAAAAAATGAACTTTGTATGGCTTTGGGTCAACCAAATACTTATACTGTGCAAATTTGAAGACTGTAGTTCCATTCGTTTGGCTGTAAAAACCTGTGTGACAGACGACGGACAGAAAGACGGACAGAGAGACAGAAAGACGGACAGACAGACAGACGGACACCATGAGTGACAGCAATAGGACTCCGTTTGGACCCTACGGGTACGGAACCCTAAAATTACTTAGTGTCTTGGCAGTGGGTATTTCCAGGCTGATATCATGATAATGTTGATACATACCCACAGTTTTCTCAACACTACGTATATATGATATTAGAATAGGTACAAGGAAGACAGGAATTCATGAAGTAAGGACGCAGTGTGGGGTTACACCTCTGTTAAAACAGACTCTTGGCTCACACAATTCTATGTACCTACATACAGTATGAAACTTGGTGTGCAAAGAGCACAAAAAGGCGGACAATTGAAAAGTTATAAAAATCAAATCGTACATACCTGCCGTATTCATACTTGCTGCTGAAGTATGCCGAATAAACTTAGTAAAAAAGTCTTTCAGATTCTAGAACTCTCTCCAAATTATAGTTTAACTTAAATAACTAAATAAATAATACTTCATTGAAGAAATAACTATGTAAGTATGTCAAACACTACACTATTATCTATACTAGTAAGTCTTCTCGAATAAAAATTACTGTTCCATTTTTCAGTTCAATGAAAATATTGTCTTCAATGTATTTTCTAAAGAATAACAAGTAAAAACAAATCTGTACTCCGTGTTTATGAGACAATTAAATAAACGTCTGTGATAAGGAGACACGACCGCACAAGCTAATACACCGCCTGAAGCCTTCACTACTGATAACATTATTTTTTTCAGCTATTTAAATAATGCAGGTCTTCATGAACACGTAGAAATTATATTCAGTGCCTATGTGTGTGTTTTTTTAAATTGAGGACAAACAAATTAATGAGACTTTGAAATGGGCAGAGATGCTTTGTAAAAAGAGCCTTCACCCACGACCTTGTCTGCTTTGACTTTAGCGGGCATCTGCCATGCTATCTCTTCACCACCCTTGGTTGACCGGAAGAGAATTTCGCCATTTTACCAATGCATGAAGTTTAAAATAAATAGTAGAGATTACTCCACGCAGAGATTACTCCACTGTTTCACGATGTACGTCCAACAATAAAAAATGATATCAATTTGTCTCATCATTATCTAGTCCTGTATGGAAACAAAAATGTAAAACAAAAATATATTTGAAAGTTATGAGCGTCGAAAGTTCCATATTTCAACAGTTATTTTAACGCATCTTTGGGCGGAAACAAATACTATAAGAAGAAGGAAAATTGCAAAATGGACTCCATACAGGGATAGATTAGTAATAGTAGTCAGTGGAGTAATCTCTGCGTTAAAATAACTGTTGAAATATGGAACTTTCGACGCTCATAACTTTCAAATATATTATTTTTTTACATTTTTGTTTCCATACAGGACTAGATAATGATGAGACAAATTGATATAATTTTTTATATTGGACGTACATCGTCAAACAGTGGAGTAATCTCTAGACTACGTTTGTATGGATGAATTTTCGACCAGTGTAACCTTAATGATACCTTGTTTTAAATAAATAAATAGATTCAAAAGTTAAATGTTGTTTTACTTGCTCAAAACGGGTCGGGTCCCTTTTTCATCCAGTACATTGGTACCCTCGGTTGTCTGCCAGCAACTTTATTTTCTGTGTGGAAAGAAAAGCCATGGTGTAAAAATGTCAAGAAGAGTTCTACATTTGACCGCTCCGTCACGTCAGGACCCACCATCGAGCTTAAAGGACGTTCAATTGGAGACTTTCCTAAACTCCTTCGTGCCTCTGTAAACACGTAAAGCCGTTGCAGCAGTCATATGTACAGTCGGTAATAGCTGTTACATGACCCACCCTGCCGTTAGCTGACCCACTAAAAGTTAGACAAATTTGAACCTTCTGCAATTAGCAGTTGCTTAGTTATTCGTTACGTACGAGCTTAACGAATTAGAACGAGTTATTCAAGGTAGGCAAATATTATAGAATACAGTTCTGTTATACCAATTTAATATTTAACACGTAACGTTAGGGTAGGTAAGCTTTTGAATACTATTTTGTCACATGACGGACTTGTTTATTACTCCTTCTTGTAGCTTTATTTTTACAATATTAAATTAGGTATGTTTTTTTACTATAAAATAATATTTTTATTAAATTTATAATAAAATAAACATAAAAACCGGCCAAGTGCGAGTCGGACTCGCTCGATTCGCACGAAGGGTTCCGTACTTGGTAAATTGCAGTTTACGATTTATGACGTATTAAAAAAAACTACTTACTAGATCTCGTTCAAACCAATATTCGGTGGAAGTTTACATGGTAATGTACATCATATATTTTTTTTAGTTTTATCATTCTCTTATTTTAGAAGTTACAGGGGGGGGGGACATACATTTTACCACTTTGGAAGTGTTTCTCGCGTAAACTATTCAGTTTCGATAAAAATGATATAAGAAACCTCAATATCATTTTTGGAGGCCTATCCATAGATACCCCACACGTATATGGGTTTGATATTTTTTTTTTTTTTTAAGTTTCAGTTTCAAGTATGGGAACCCCCAAAATGTATTGTTTTTTTTTTCTATTTTTGTATGAAAATCTTAATGCGCTTCACAGAATACATCTACTTACCAAGTTTCAACAGCATAGTTCTTATAGTTTCGGCAAAAGTGGCTGTGACATACGGACGGACAGACAGACAGACAGACATGACGAATCTATAAGGGTTCTGTTTTTTGCCATTTGGCTACGGAACCCTAAAAAGAAGTTAGAATACTACTAACGCGACATAAAGCAGTTTATTCGTTTCAATAGTGCCTATAAATTACCCATTATTAATTTTAAAGTAATCTGTTACATACTTTACAATAGGTATAGTGTAGTGAATCAACATGTTATATTGTATTTAGAAATTATAATATTTATTTTATAACAATATCATCACCATTTGTCATAAATACTTATAAAATTAAGTGGAAATAGCACTCAATACTTTGATGTTTCACCTACTTTATAGATTTTTATAAGTATTTTTAGTTTTAAATATAGTTATGATCGTAAAAAGGACCTGCTTATTCATTGTATGTAACACTTCCTTAGAAATTATAATAACAACAGTTTATTTAACACACACACTGACATGTAAGTATTGTTGACTGCGAGCGAGATGCTGTCTTAATAGCGAAGTGGAGCACCATCTCTTTCTATTATTTTGTTGAAAGCGGCACCTAATATTTCAAAATAATGGTGACAATTAAATGGCATCCAACGTCTATAGGGTCACCGGGTCCCATTAAAGATATCCAGCCGCAGTATCCCAGAGTTATTCTACCGCTGGTTCTACACGACAGTAAACAATCTGACTATATTTCTCTGAAACAAAGACATGAAACTGGTGTCACTTTACGTTTAAGTATATAAAAAATATGTTTGCTTACGTCATGGCATAGGTAAAAGCTAGGTATAAAAACAAAGTATGAAATTAGAAAATACACTTGCTGTATTAATTCTCCTATCTATCTCTCTGATGCCAACATTCTCCTCGAGCAAATAGATTATTTTATATTTTAAATAATCACTCAATTGAGACGTGATAAATAAAACTATACTATACTAGGTTACTTCTAGGCAAGCCTGCTCCACCGTCGACCACATCATCGCTTACCATTAGGTGAGATAGTGGTCAAGCCCGAGCCTATAATGAATAAAAACTATTAAATAGAAATAAAAAAATGGAAAAGACGTTGTTTTTCGCAATTTAGTAACTAGGTAAGGTAAAAAATGTTTATTGTCACGGTTCATTTTTATTTTCCTACCCTTAACCACAGAATAATTAATAGTACAACCTTAACCTTAGTAACATTTGAATACCATATTTGTCTTTCAACTATACACTTATTACAAGTTAGACGAAAATATTACCAATTTAGTTTTTTTTTATTTGAAGAATGTGTCCGTCTATAGTTATTTACAATAATGCAAGAAATACTAAACTATTGAATAAATTCAAAATTGAAAGCAAAATAATATCCTTGACGCAGGATTTAAATTCGTATCTTGTTCGTCTCAGCCTTATACACGGACCGCGAGACCAGACCTACGTGTATATAATATTTAAAATAAGCTATTATTAGTAATGACTATATTATTATATTACAATGCTCTGATAAGTTTTTAGTCTTACATCATTAAAATCAAAATCGCATAACAAGTAGTTATAAATAGCCTGACGCTAATGCTTTAAAGTTCAAATTTGCGTTTCTGTATTATTATTGTATTTGTTCATTGAGTAACGTCAGTTTGATAAACTCACACTAATTTAATAATCCTTAATGTCCAGGCAGAGGGTTCCAATTCGTTCATTTTTAGGGTGGGTTAGGTAACAGCTATTACCGACTGTAATTATTTGACAGTCGTTACGAATCGGACCTCTACCTACCGTAGTGCCTCTACCTACCGTAGTGCCTCTACCTACCGTATTACTCAGTTACTGGGTTGTGAAGGTCAGATAGGCAGTCGCTCCATGTATATCAGCTGCTCTGCAGCTCATAGTTGGCAAATATCTGGGCAGATGATGTTCATCCATAGATTCACAAATAAAGCCAAATATTTTTTTTTTTGTCTTTAGGCTAGCGCTTGACCACTATCTCACCTGATGGTAAGCGATTATGTGGTTGAAGGTGAAGCACGCTTGCCTAGAAGAAACCTATTCACTTTTGACTTATAGACCCCATAGATTGTAGCATTGTAGCTATCGGGAAACACAGACTCCGGCAGGGAATGCCACTCCTTAGCTATACGCATAATAAAAGTGTTTCGAAAACGTTTAGTGCGTAGGGTGGGATGTCCACATCGTAGGAATGGCGCATCGGCGTACGTCTGGTAGTCCGATGATGAAACGGGCTAGGCGGAATTAGATCACGCAATTCCATCGCACAGTGCCCCTAAATGAATATAAACATGTTTTTCCAATAGTGTCAATACTCATCTCGCACAGTTAATTATTCAGAAACACGTTATCAGGAACCTTGCAGATAACACCACAAACAAGCGAACGTATGCGCTGCGTGGTGTATTTTCCAAGATTCGGGTTCCTCTTGACCCAAATTCAAGGAACCTTGTGAAATGTTCAGAATAGATGTTCATTAATTAAGGTTTGTTGACGTTTCCTGATTGTTTATGTCTGAAGTCAAGGTACCTACAATCATTCGTGCAAACATCCAAGCCAGTTGTGTGGAGGCTGGTACCTACTAGAATTTTCTTTGATGAATAATGTTCCATACGGGTCCCATCACTGCCTTGCTGGTGCATTGGTGTTGTTCCCAAGCGCGATTGCCACGTTTGGGATTGCGCATTTTGCTTCAATTCTCTAAATAGGTTTGAATGAGAGGGACATTTTGTGTACCTACATCTTTCATTGGAGGTCCTAAATAAATAAATGAAACGAATGCTATAAGGATTTTCCACTACGAAATTCTCAGTATAAGCGTCTATTCGTGCCGTTTTTTTTTAATAGCAAATGAGCTAAGATCTAAAGGCGCATTGCATACCTGCTCATAGTATTGGTGCCTGATCCATACTAATATTATAACTGCGATAGTAACTCTGCCTATCTGTCTGTCTGCTATTAACCTTTTCACACCTCAACGGCTGAACGGATTACTGGACAGGATACTTTTTATACCGTGGTACTCATATCGTACTCGTAGTGAAGCCGCTGGCAGGAATTAGTACAAATAAATGTCTTATTAAAAGTAAAATATAATGAACGCAGTTGATACTAGGGAGATTTACGGGTGACCACTAGAAGAAAAAAGTACCTACAGAACCGGTCGATGTGACAACGTTTGGGGGAGGCTCATCTGGACATCTTTCGGCTGAACTCGATGATTTAATAACACGATGTAAAGAAAATGAGAAAGGAAAAAAGTTAATTAAAAAATATCATAATACCCGACTGCATATGAAGCGAACTAAAAAGACCTAAACAAGAAGAAAATCATGCTGTGCAGTTGGAGGATACATCTGGTTTTAATGAGCCAGCTCGCGAATATGTATCCTCCAACTGTACAGCAACTTTATTATTTTATTTACAACTTTTTAATGCATTTTTTTTTCGAATTACTTTTAAACATGGTGGTATTTTTTTTTGTAATCACCTCATATGATTCCTTCATTTTGATACTTCACTAGATGGGTTTGGAAAAAAAGAAATTTTGGGCGCTATGTTGTGCGAGTCCCAACTCGCACAACATAGCGCCCAAAGTCCGCCATTTTTGTTTTTTTTTACTTCATCTATCTAAGTACACTCGGGCGGTCAAGACATATGTAAGGACGTCTTAATTATAAAAATCCGTCTAGCGGTTTTAAAGATTAAGAGGTTATAATAGTTATTTGTTATACAAGAGTGCAAAGTTGCTTTTTAACCGCGTGTTCAATTTTGATGACCGAGCAAGCGAAGTTAGCGAGGGACTACCATGTCTTGTTCTACCATGGTTCTAACCATCTCCGGTTAGAACCATGGTAGAAAAAGACATGGTAGTCTCTTCCCGTGACAGCTGGGTCACGTGATTGGCCTAAGACTACGTCATCAATTGCGTTGCGGTTCTCAAACTTTTTTAGTGGGAAAAAGATAAAAATAATACAATAAGTACAAATGTTTTATAATTCTTAATAAATCGTATTTGATACTTTTATCTACTTATATGTATTTATTTACTTTGCTTTCTTTTAATTGATTGCATTTTAGTATTTTATTTAGTTCGGAACGAAAACCCACAAAACTTGACTTGACTAAAATAAGTCAAAAACTAATTAGGTTAGGTTAAGTTCAGGCGTAAAGACGTATATATTGACACATCTATGCCTTAAATTATGGAATTTACAACGCGTATATAAATTAAATAATAAATTAATGAAAGGCACATACCAGTTATTTTAGGTGAGGTTAGTAACAATATTGAAGCCACGCATATGATAGCGTCTCTTCATTGGGAAAAGAAAAAAATATTACACCGCCTTTTATACTGCTGTTTTTACAGTTTACGGAACAATTAACAATTTTTCTTGTGTATCTTTCAAAGTTCACGGGTTCATCACAAATGTTTGGGAGCCACAGTATTTTTCTCACCGAGCGAAACAACGCTATAGGTGTGAGCTACACGACAATAGCGATGAAATGGCTAGTTGTCAGTATGACACTTGTCAATTCGATGTGTTGCCACTGTGTGTTTTGAAATACCCGAGCAAAATGCATGTTTCATGTTAACAAAGCAATTATGAACTAATAATTCAAAATATAAATTAATTCAACACTAATACATGACATAGATGAACATAGATGAATCACATGAGTTACTAAATAGTTAAGCTAGTTAGTAATTTATTTTATTTTCATTAACTACATGAGAAAGTACCTAAATTTTCTAAAAAGGACAATCAATGGTAACACTTATCGTGACGTAGGCTTAGGCCATCCTGGGAAGAACATACCAGGCGAAGTATACGGAGTATGTTATTATACCATGGTTAGAACCGCGTACAAAGCAAATTGAAAAAAGAACACCAAGAAGGTTCCGAGTCTGAGTTTTTAACAAATTAAAAAAAAGTTGTATGATATATTCGGCACCATAGAGGTAGCAGTAAATAGGTTTAATGTTTTTTTTAATTCACAAACTTAGTGCACACGATGTTCTAAATTCAATTTACTTTATCCTCTAGTGAATAAAAACGGCTTTTCCACTCAGATATTGAAGAATAAAAATACTCTTTCCGAGATGATGGGATGAAAAGAATATTACATACATACAAACAAACAAAATACAAGATACGCGCGAAAAACATAACTGTTTCCTTGTAATCGAGTTAAAAGTAAGCAGCGTAGAGCAAGAGCAAGAATAATAAGTTTCTTTTTAAATTTAATTGTATCGAGGTTGCGTTTTAATGCGAAGTGTCTCAAGGTAGTTTTATTGAGTAAAACACAAAAATACTGTTGTGAACACCTTTATTTATCAATTATATTATTTTATACTCGATAAGGAACATCATTTCTACATTACTTACATAAAATTAAAACTAATAATAATAATACAATTGGTAATATCAGCTTTATAAAAACTCTTTTATGACTGTTTCTGGATCGCACGCAAGTTTATTTCGGGTTCCAGAATCTTTTCGGATTCAAAGGGAGACTATAAACATGAGATGGATTAGATTGATCGTGCTCACGGCTCATTTATTTATTTCGAGAATTCGAAATATACACGTGTAATAAATAATCATAAACGTGAACATGTCTCACGAGTTCACGACAAATGTAGGTAAGTATTAATAAAAATAATTATGGTAATTAATTATAAAAAAAGTGTACAATACAGGGATAAAAAAATTATATTCCAACTACAGTACCAACTCTAAAAAATAGATAGGGGACTGTCGACAGAAGTGAAAACTTTGGAATAACTGTGCACTTATTCTGAGTTTTAACGTACTCACTCGTGATAACGTAAACGATCTCTTATGTCAAATTGTAAACAAAAAAGAGGTTTCTCCTTACCGCCACCGGACGGCTCTTATCCAGTTGCAATACAAATTGACGTTTACGTTAACGCGAATGCGCGTGAGTAAAAACTCGCACCAAGGCCCCTGGCCGCTAATAATATACAGGACGCGCAGTGTCTGTTTCACTCGTAAAACAAGCAACAGTTTTTCTTTAAACGTTGCTCCACACTAGGAATTTCTTCCTGTATCGTGGGTGCTTTTACAAACATATAAACTCACATACACAACACCCAGAGCCGGAACAAATATCTGTAGATCATACAAATATATGTTCCGTGCGGCAATCGAACCCGCAACACGCAGCGCAGCAGTAAATCACTCAACCACTGCGCCAACCGTGCGTCCGAACATGACATTAGCATGTCATTGACGATTTCATATTAGCAGGGATGTTATGGATATGAACAATGATTTCGAAATGAAGGATACGCCCATCTGAACATTTTATAGAAACCTTATTTCTTATTACAATCAAAAATAGCGACATCTATGATAACTCATAGGAACTAAGTGAGTTCCGCGTTACGTAGGTCGTCGACGTAACCTGGTACGCGCGTACACGGTTTACCACACAACTAGGCATTATTATGACAAGGAAATAATTGCTCACTCCCGCACACGGACCACTGTCCCGTTGGCCCTAAACTGCAATTTAGGGCCAGCGCGCTGGTGCCATTTAGACGCGCGGTTGGCCTGGTCCTTACGCAAGTAATGTATGTCAATGGATATGCAATTTCGGATCAGGATAAGGATCATCATCTTTCTGCCCTTATCCCGTGTTACTTGAGGTCGGCGCAACACGTTTTCATCTTCCATACCGTCCTGTCCCCCGTCACGCTACCATTGACTTCCTTTTCGTTCATATCACTCCTCACACAGTCCATCCATCTTTTCTTTAGCCGTCCTCTCCCTCTCCATCCATCCACATTTATATTCATAACCCTTTTAGTAACATGCGTTTCATCCCTCCTCATCACATGACCATACCAGGAGAAACGGTTTCCTTTCAACTTTTCTGTCACTGGCGTCATTTTCAAAATGAATATACTCACTTCTCACTTTATCCATTCTCGTCACTCCGCACATCCATCTCAACATTCTCACCTCTGCTACATGCAATCTCTTTTCATCCATCTTTTTCACAGCCCAAAGCATATCGGTTTCGGATACGGTTACGGATATGAAATTATTTCGGATTATCCGTTAGTTTCGGTTAAGGATATTAGATTTGTGAGAAAATGTAGAGTAAAACGAAAATACCATTTATGAATAAGCAGAAGAAATAATAAACAAACATCTAAGTGACGGTCGCGGCTAGTGTGTCTACTCGGCCAGGCAGAAATACCTGGCATAACGTGTCTCATTTGGACTACGCCCCTATCCGAAATTTTATTTCAGATTCGGTTATGGTAACGGATTGATTTTAATTGCCGATATACGATAGTTTCTAACATCCCTTCACATTAGCATGTCGTTAAAGAACCCATTTAATAAGTTTTGCCCTACAAAAATCGCACAACGCGGCTAAAGAAAATGCACTTCAAAAATTACTATGTATTGTACACTATTAAAAATTCAAACTAATATATATGTCGGAAACACGAGGGCTTTCTTCCATATACCCTCGGTCCTGTGGGCTTATCGTGGGTAATGCGCGCACGAGGCAGGTAACTTATGCCGTTTCCATTGTCCAATTCTAGTAGCAAGACGCGCCAATTTCTAATCACTTTCGCAACTCCACCGGCACCAATCATGCCACTCATCACACTTAATCGCGATACCGTCTCCAGTTCTTTCTACTCAAGTCCACCCCGCGCTGCCGCGCCTTCGCGTCTCCCCCCAAATTGTCTGTCACTGTCACGTGTCACTTTGCTCTAGGATTCAAATCCTTCACTAGCATTGGACACTGGAGAAAACTAAGTGTTACCAACCGAATAAAATCTAATTGAAATTTGAATCAGAAGCTAAATGTTGCCAATTAAACAAAACTGAATTAATAAGTTTACAAGCGATATTTCTTCGTTCCCAACTATTAATCATTTACCTTCCTCCGATATATATAAATAATGTTGTCACTCTATTAACAATTAATTCCTGGAAGATACAGACGAACAATCTACTTACAAAAGGCTGAAATAGCCAAAATAATACTATACATATATATTCTACAAGGGCAGTATACAACAGAGGGTAACTACAAGCTTTCAGAGCAATTGTTTTACTTTCCTTCAAAGATAAAGGACGAGATTCTCACCTCTAAATTATCGCAGAAATAATGTGACAAATTCTCAAGCGCGATTGGTTCAACAGCCAATCACTGCAGATAACAATTTAGCAAACGACAAAAGACAAATTGTCACATTAATTCTGAGATAATTTTGAGGTGAGAAACTCGACCTAAATCGTTAGATTTGCCTCGTGTTTTAAATCTCTGCCTTTTCCTACACTTAACACTAAAACGTGCCTCAAGCCAAGTTTTATTCTAGCTATTCAAACTATAAAATTCAGACTAGTTATGACTAGAACAATTTGTCTTTTATAAGCCATTAATTATTTTTAATATTTAAGAAGTTACGACTCTCTTTGGTCTGTAAAAAGAAGTTTACGAAACATTCTCCTTTGGCGTTAGCAATAATATTTTGAAACTAATTTCCAATGCGAGACGCACAGGACCGATCAGTGTGGCGACGCTTGGGGCAGGTCTATGTCCAGCAGTAGACGTCTTTCGGCTGAAATGATGATGAAATTCCAAACCATAGGAATTTCTCAATAGCAGACAGGTGGTCTCCTTTCTTCTGGTTAGAAGGCTTATTCATTCTGGAACCTACCACAATCTTTTTTGGGCAGACAATGTACTTAGGCAAGTCAATGTGGCAGTTAAATTTAGACACATGTGGTACAAAATCCCTTGATCCTTTTATTTTTTGCAAAATATAGAATTGCTATAAAGTGTTTCATTTATTTGATTGCATCTATATGTTTTATCTATCTATACACCTTTAAACGCCGCAAATATATACGCCTTTAAACGAACAATTCTTGTATATATATACATATAATCTGAATCTCGGAAACGGCTCCAACGATTTTCATGAAATTTAGTATGCAGGGGGTTTCGGAGGCGAAAAATCGATCTAGCTATACTGTGATTTTTAATTTCGTAGACTAAACTGACATTTGGGGAGTTATCGTTACATAAAAATAGTGTCGTGTCCTGAATGATTGAAAATTTATCGAAAATCGAAGTAGATCGAAAATGGAACTAATTCAGGGTAAAAAAAATATCTTATTTAGTTTCTACTTATTTATGTCAGACTTCATTTTATCGATCGCATTTATTTTATTGTTGTTTTCATATTTAACACAATAAATGTTTATGTACTATGTGTATGAATACTTTTATATTTAAATATACGTAATATATTTACGTTTATATTCATAAACACTTATTTACACCAATTAGTAAAATTAAAATGAGGGGTCATGTCACATCGATTCGATGAATCACTTATGATTGAGCCTTACCTACAACACTATTCTCAGTGCTTGCAACATTTAAAAATAAAAGGTCTTTGGCAGCTGTTAGTTTAGTCTACTAAATAAAAAATCACAGTATAGACCTAATCTATTTTATTGTCTCTACTTTCCTTTTCTCTTGCCCTCTTTCTCCTGAAAATATCCTCCGTGTCCCGGCACTAACTTAACCGAAGGCTTGGCCTCCTTCCTCGGAGCAGGCTCTGGTTGAGGAGTGGGAGACCTTTCTGGTGACGAGTCTGTTATGATGCCTTGGAGACGGTGGGTGTTGGTTTGACTGAGTCTGTGAAAATACAATAAACTGGTATACGGTACTTTATGTATACGCGATTAGTTTCATAGGTGTAATCGGCTCTAAGTATAGCCTAAGGGTGTAAAAGGGGTTGTTAAAACCCCCCACAGTATTCCCAACTACTACAACCCATGAAAGCTAGAATCAAAAGTGGCAATCAACAGAAAAGTGCCGAGGCAGTGAAGTTTGAAGAGTCCCGAGGAAATGATTCAACTGCTATGAATCCCGGAAAGAAAAGAAACAGAAAATAACGACGAAGGAAAAGAAAATTAAAAAAAATACGTGAATGTAGTCTCCAGTATAAGCTAATTTGCATTAAATTATCGATAATTATTATTATTATACCAACCTAACTTCTTCAACATCGGCCACCTTATCGATAAGGCTGCGTATGATGGCCTCCTTGTGCTCTAACGCTAGTGACGCCCTCTCGAGCTCCCGTCGATATTCTGCGTGCGCGTGCGCAGCCCTACGCTCTTGTTCCACGATACGACGCTCTAGCTCTTCTAAGGAGGTGTAGGCGCGGGATTTTACTACCTGGGAAGAGGGATAGAGATATAAAGAAGATAAATTAAAGATAAACTTTAGCAAATGTTTACACTTAAATAATAGTTAAAATAACACCAGCCAACTGGCGAACTAAGATAATTTAGTCGATGTTGTTCAGCGTTAACTTCAATAAATGATTAAATTAAAGATGGTCATGCAGGCTATAAATTTAAATAATGACTTGATGAACTCGTTGAGATTTTTGGCAAAACCTAAGTGATGGAAAAAACTACAAAACGAAGCGATATCCATTCTCTGATTTTGTTTAATTACGCAAAAAGCGCTACCGGAATATTATAGCTAGCTAGGTTGATATATTACAGTTAGCTAGGTTGGTATATTACAGCTAGCTAGGTAGGTATATTTCGGTGAAGCGAAGAGGAACCAGAGGAGAGGCCACTTGTCGGGGCTTTTGCCTATTAAGCCAACGACGTAGCGGCCAACAAGTAGGTTGCGGTGCCGCTTGGTAACAGTAGAGGCGACATCGCAACTGAGGCGGGCCGTGATGTCATATGGGGCATCCCATACCCATACGATATCGCAGTTGAGGGTTCGAGACCGCGGCGGGAGAGGAGTGCCGGTATTCCGGTGCGCCGCTCTCCCTACCTTCCGCGGCCTGGACGGGGTCGCTACTGTCTGATGGCGGACGCGGTGGGGCCACAGGGGAGGTCCCTATCCCCTGCGGCCGAAAAGTGGTTGGTGGCGGGGCCACTGACCTGACCCGTCACAGGGGGACCAAGGGTGCCATAGACGGGGTCGTCTGGTGCCCATGTGCTGGTTTGGTCTCTGGGGTGGTCACGGCGTGCAATTTGTTCTGATGCGCCGGTGATGGGGTACTCCCCAGAGGAGAGTCCGGTGACGGACAGCCGCGGCGGGTTCGCGGTGAGTGCTAACGCGCCCGTGTCCCTGCCATAAGCGTCACAGGAGAAAACCGTGGAGTTTTAGTGGGTTGGAGGCCCACAGAACTACGCTATCTCCCCGTGGTAGCCCAGTATGTATGAGCATTTCAACAAGATGAAGAAAGATAAAAAAAAATTATTACAATTAGCTAGGTTGGTATATTAAAGCTAGCTAGGTGGGTATATTATAGCTAACTGGTTTGGTGTATTACAGACAGCTAAGTTGGTATATTACAACTAGCTGAGTTGGTATATTACCTTAATCTCGTGTTTGATCTTAACCAGCGCTGTCATAGCTTGTCTCAGCGATTCTTTGTTGCTCTTAGTTCGTCGAGCGCTAGTGGTACATTTGAGTTGTCACTGATTTCAAGAACTGTCGGGATATTACAGCTAGCTAGATAGGTTAGTATATTACAGCTAGCTAGGTTGGTGTATTACAGCTAGCTAGGTTGCTATATTACAGCTAGCTAGGCTGGTATATTACCTTAATCTCGTGTTTGATTTTATCCAGCGCTGTCATCGCTTGTTTCAGCGGTTCGTTGTTGCTCTTAGCTCTTCGAGCGCTAGTGCGCACGCGGGTCATTCGAGCTGTTGCAGACTTCAAGCGCTGCCGGAATATTACAGCTGCTTTGCGGTATAACCTGCAGAAGAACATAAAATACGCCTGTTGTATGTTTGTTTTTGTTTTAAGATGTCTTTTTGAATTAATTTTATCTTGGTGTACAATAAAGTATATATAAATAAATAAATAAAAGACTGGTAGGTACTTTTCAATCTAGTGATACCCACTGTCATATGAACGCCATTAATTGTAGATATTATTTTGGATAAAAACTGCTCTGTCTGGCATTAAGGCTTCTAACTAGCCGTTAGGACTGTCACCCCTAGTTTTCATTAGATCGAGAGGGATTTGTGCAAAAAAAAAACAAGGTCATAGATTTTTGATCCAAACCAATCTGTCTGATGATTGGCTAATTCCATCCCTCATAATCATTACAGTAAGTGAAATAAATATAATAATAAAAGCAAGCAAACTTTAAGCCAGTGCCATAAGGTTCCATTTCGGGCGAATTTTATTACTCAATCTATCTCAATATCTAATTATTCATATTTAAGAACCACTTACTCTGACATTTTTCAACACCTTCTCATACCTGACATTCTTCAATGCCTTCTGCAGTTCCTCCTTAAGACCCTGGTTCTCCTGCATCATTTTAGAACACTTATCTGCGACCACCTTCAATTAGTCATCTTGGTCACCTGTTCGCTCTATTTCTACAAACCTATCATTACTGACATTCTTCAATGCCTTCTCCAGTTCTTCCTTCAGACTCTAGTTCTCCTGCATCACTTTAGTATACTTCTCTGCGACCGCCTTCAGTTGTTCAGTCATCTCGTCACCTGTTCTACTACAAACCTATCATACCTGACATTCTTCAATGCCTTCTCCAGTTCCTCCTTCAAGCCCTGGTTCTCCTGCATCAGTTTAGTACAATTCTCTGCGACCGCCTTCAGTTGTTCAGTCATCTTGGTCACCTATTCTACTACAAACCTATCATTATTCAATGCCTTCTGCAGTTCCTCCTTCACACCCTGGTTCTCCTGCATCACTCTAGTACACTTCTCTGCGACCGCCTTCAGTTATTCAGTCATCTTGGTCACTTGTTCGCTCTATTTCTACAAACCTTTCATACCTAACATTATTAATGCCTTCTCCAATTCCTCCTTCAGACCCTGGTTGTCCTGCATCACTTTAGTATACTTCTCTTTGACCGCCATCAATTGTTCCATCATCATGGTCTACTGTTTGATCTTCTAGTACAAACCTATCATACCTGACATTCTTCAGCGCCTTCTCCAGTTCTTCCTTCAAGCCCTGGTTCTCCTGCATCACTTTAGTACACTTCTCTTCAACCGCCTTCAGTTGTTCTGTCGTCTTAGTCACCTGTTCACCTTTACGTTCTGTTTCCATGCCGTACTGGTGTTTTAGTTCTTCTAGTAATCTGAGGGAGGGAGAAGAATTTTGAATAATTGAATTATCTTGGTGACCACAGTTACTGGTTCCCAGCGCTAAGAAAGACAATTTGGTTCAAATAAATCTCACTATATGGCGCGACATGCACCGAATAATATGCAATTCTATTGACTTGTGTATAAAATTAACATTTTCTGGAATTGAACATAACAATTGTATGTTCTTGTTTAATCACCTCTGCTAAGCACAAAATTATGGAATATTGGGCTCTTAATTCACATTTCAAAGATTATTTGAACGGATCATTTAAAATTAATGCCAATAGATGGCGCGGTTTTAAATGTCTGAGGCATACCATTCGATTGTTTAAATTTGTATTGTAACACATTTTGGTGCAATGAAACTGTAAAAAGGTGCAAAGAAAATCTCAAAAATTCACTGTATTTAAAGAAAAAAATATTCATGCACCGAGTAATTTTATTATCTGTGCCACAGTCTAGGAACTTTACAGACGATTCATACTACGAGCCTTTTCATAGACAAGTAGTCTTGTAAGGCAATCCTGGCAAATTACTACATAGTATACAAAACAGGTCTGTATATCCGCTAACTCCCACGATTTTGATGCGGTTTTCACTGATAGAAAGAGTTTAAAATACTAGTGCGAGAAAGACTGGCTATGTAAGGTTATTTTACATGGCAATTAAAGTAGTTTTCAGAAGTTTTACGAAAATTAGGTTGAATATGGAAATCAAATATGGTAGCCATGAACATATGTGTGCTTCTTTTACGAATACCTATGGTCCACCCGTCGTTCATGAATATTTTAGGTCAAAAATACAGCAAAGTAAGTAAAGCTATTCTAGCTCAAGCTGCTCTTTTTCTTAAATTAACTTTTCACCTATCTTTCATATTTTTTTGTTTGACTCAAGTATAAAATAAACTCACCTTTTGCAGTGGTCCAGGCGTCGTTCATGCATGTCGGCGGGCACAGTGCGCGCGCGCATGGCGTCTAGCTGCGCAAGCTTGTTCTCCGCTATTTCTAGAGTGTTCTTCACTGTGAAGTACTCGCGATGAACTGTTTCGTAGTCTCGCATCATTGATGATACTGAAAATTATTAAAAAAAAATTGCTCGTTTTTCAAATCAGGGACAAAAAAAAAATTGTTGGAAGTTCTACCGATTCAACAAGATGATTATAATAATACTTTGTTTATTACATTTATGCGGCATTTGCATGTCTTGCAGCATACTGCAATCACCAATTTATCTATTAGAGCGTGAATGTTGAATAACAGTGCTTTCTTGATAAATAAAACAAAATATTGACTTACTTTTATCCTCATACAACTCATAAACCTCCTTCAACTTAGACTCCGCCCTCTCCGCTCTCTCCACAAGCGTAGCTTTCTCAATATCCGCCGTCTCTTTCTCGACCACCAGCTTCTTATATCTCTGACTCACTCCCGCCAACTCTTCTTCTATGCTCTTCACTTTGTCCGTTAACGTTTTGTTTTCGCTGACAATTTGTTTGGACTTTTTGTTGATGACTTCGAATTGTTTTTCGTAGTCTAGTATTAGGGAGTCCTTTTCTTGGAGATTTTCTTGGTAGGCATCGAAGAGGGGGGCTGTGAAAGTGATCAAATTTATGTGGATTCGATGATGTGTAAAAAGAGGCATCTAAAAGAAAATAAAATTGGTAATTCATAATTCATTTAAAAACATTGTAGTACATGATGACAGTTTACAAATATCGTTTACTTTATAGTGTACTACAATAAAATGGAGGGTGTGGTGCTGCATTCCTAGCTAGGTTAATAGATAACCTGTGTTAAGGAGTACAGTGCCGATCCCCAAGGAAAGAAACGATACAATCGTACACAGTATGCATTATGGGTGCTCACCAAACCTCTGGGCCTCCCTGAAGCTGGCTTTCAGATGCGCAAGTCACGAAACGATGCTGCTTTTGTATAAGATTTACCACCGCGCAGCCACTGTAGCCAACCTCAGGGCGACCAAGAAGCTTGGCGAGAACTGTACATTATGATGTGCTTACTACAAGCAATCCTGATGCTTAAGTTAAAACTAAAAAGCAAAACAACAAGTAAAGGAAAAAGAGATAAAAAAAAATGGGTAATTATATAAACCAACAGTAAATCATGTAACTTGTGGGTAGGTGAGCATTTTGTTGTGACCAAGAGTGTGTGTGTTGTTATGTGCGAATGTATGTAGTAATTCCGCTACAGGTTACGAGTCATAGCCTGTAGCGGATTAAATTGTATGACCGTAACGAATGTTAGTGAGACCCCGATGCGCATCTTTATATTAATTATAATTTATTTTATTTTATATTGAATAAAATAGCACATTTCAAAAAAATACATGTGCAGTAATTAATTAAAATTTATTTTAATTTATATTTATATATTAAAGGTTGTATTATACGTCCCACGCTAAATGCTAATTATAAGATCATTATTGACCAGTTTTTGAATTGATTATTTGAAACCCTACTTGAAAGCTAAAGTTTAGCAGATTTTCAGACTGAAGCAAGCAGGTATAGCAAATACTCAACTTCAAAATCTAAATTCAGATATCGGAGTAAATCTTTCTATAGCGATTTTTGATCAAAATATTATCTGGCTGATAGAACACACCTCTACACAACAAAAGCTTTCTCAAAAAGTCCAAACTCGTACAATTTTATATTGATAGGCCCGATTGCAACAAAAATAAAAGACGATTTAAATTAGTTTCACAATATACGTCAATACTGATTTGTGGTAAATGTGGGTGCTAGTAAGGTTCTACAAAAGTACAATATTTAAAGAGGTAAGCATTTCGTACCTAGTGCTTGTGCGCTGAGCAATCCAGAAAGATCCACTGTTCTACCAGTGTAGGGAGTTTCTTCAGGGCCAGACTTAGACTGTCCATCTTCTGTGTTCAATGTTTCTGAAACCATAGAAAAGTCACATTAATAAAGCAAGAGATAAAAGCATGAGTTTATGTATGGTACGATTTAAATTGTAAAGGTGCTCGCTTACTTGGAGCATTCACCAGTAATGTAACGTTACAGAGTCGAGCATTACATCAGAGAGGAGAACCGAGCATTACATTGCGCGACCTGTAATGTTACAGATTCGAGAATAACATTGCGCAAACTGTAATGTTACAGATTCGAGCATTACATTGCGCAACCTGTAATGTAATAGATTCGAGAATTACATTGCGCAACCTGTAATGTTACATATTCGAGCATTACATTGGTGAGGGAGGAGAACCAAGCACTACAGTGCGTAACCTGCAATGTTACAGATTCGAGCATTACATTGCGCAATCTGTAATGTTAGAGATTCGAGCATTACATTGTGCGACCTGCAATGTTACAGATTCGAGCATTACATTGCGCAATCTGTAATGTTAGAGATTCGAGCATTACATTGCGCGTCCTGCGTAGTGTAATGCTCGAATAATAAAGTAAGCATTACAAAATCAGAATCATTTCAAAATCGAATCTGAAATGTTACATTACAGGCTAAGGCTCCCGTTTAGGGAGCACCTTTATTAATCTATAAGACGATTGTATGTATTAACGATGCGGTATTATTATTTATGCATTTGCGGTTACACTACACTGCATCGTTTTGTTTTTTTTTATTTAATGACAATGTCATGTCACAGTAGCAGTGCAGTACCGAAGCACAGCCTGCAGTGTCGTAGCAAATGGCGTTTCTGAAGTTATGATTCTAACTATGGTGATCTAGTGTGTCTCCCGGTTTGAACACTGTCTCGGGTTTATCTCGCGCCATAGTTTGTGTGTTGTTGCGGAGTCGTTCTTGAAAGCGGTTTAGTTGGCCTATGTCCAGCAGTGGACGTCTTTCTTACTAATGATGATGATAATGGAATAAATTACCTTTATAGCCCAAGCTAGCAGTGAGTAGCGAGTCTAGTGCGTCTCCCGGTTTGAACACTGTCTCGGGTTTATCTCGCGCCATAGTTTGTGTGTTGTTGCGGAGTCGTTCTTGAAAGCGGTTTAGTTGGCCTATGTCCAGCAGTGGACGTCTTTCTTACTAATGATGATGATAATGGAATAAATTACCTTTATAGCCCAAGCTAGCAGTGAGTAGCGAGTCTAGTGCGTCTCCCGGTTTGAACACTGTCTCGGGTTTATCTCGCGCCATAGTTTGTGTGTTGTTGCGGAGTCGTTCTTGAAAGCGGTTTAGTTGGCCTATGTCCAGCAGTGGACGTCTTTCTTACTAATGATGATGATAATGGAATAAATTACCTTTATAGCCCAAGCTAGCAGTGAGTAGCGAGTCTAGTGCGTCTCCCGGTTTGAACACTGTCTCGGGTTTATCTCGCGCCATAGTTTGTGTGTTGTTGCGGAGTCGTTCTTGAAAGCGGTTTAGTTGGCCTATGTCCAGCAGTGGACGTCTTTCTTACTAATGATGATGATAATGGAATAAATTACCTTTATAGCCCAAGCTAGCAGTGAGTAGCGAGTCTAGTGCGTCTCCCGGTTTGAACACTGTCTCGGGTTTATCTCGCGCCATAGTTTGTGTGTTGTTGCGGAGTCGTTCTTGAAAGCGGTTTAGTTGGCCTATGTCCAGCAGTGGACGTCTTTCTTACTAATGATGATGATAATGGAATAAATTACCTTTATAGCCCAAGCTAGCAGTGAGTAGCGAGTCTAGTGCGTCTCCCGGTTTGAACACTGTCTCGGGTTTATCTCGCGCCATAGTTTGTGTGTTGTTGCGGAGTCGTTCTTGAAAGCGGTTTAGTTGGCCTATGTCCAGCAGTGGACGTCTTTCTTACTAATGATGATGATAATGGAATAAATTACCTTTATAGCCCATGCTAGCAGTGAGTAGCGAGTCTAGTGCGTCTCCCGGTTTGAACACTGTCTCGGGTTTATCTCGCGCCATAGTTTGTGTGTTGTTGCGGAGTCGTTCTTGAAAGCGGTTTAGTTGGCCTATGTCCAGCAGTGGACGTCTTTCTTACTAATGATGATGATAATGGAATAAATTACCTTTATAGCCCAAGCTAGCAGTGAGTAGCGAGTCTAGTGCGTCTCCCGGTTTGAACACTGTCTCGGGTTTATCTCGCGCCATAGTTTGTGTGTTGTTGCGGAGTCGTTCTTGAAAGCGGTTTAGTTGGCCTATGTCCAGCAGTGGACGTCTTTCTTACTAATGATGATGATAATGGAATAAATTACCTTTATAGCCCAAGCTAGCAGTGAGTAGCGAGTCTAGTGCGTCTCCCGGTTTGAACACTGTCTCGGGTTTATCTCGCGCCATAGTTTGTGTGTTGTTGCGGAGTCGTTCTTGAAAGCGGTTTAGTTGGCCTATGTCCAGCAGTGGACGTCTTTCTTACTAATGATGATGATAATGGAATAAATTACCTTTATAGCCCAAGCTAGCAGTGAGTAGCGAGTCTAGTGCGTCTCCCGGTTTGAACACTGTCTCGGGTTTATCTCGCGCCATAGTTTGTGTGTTGTTGCGGAGTCGTTCTTGAAAGCGGTTTAGTTGGCCTATGTCCAGCAGTGGACGTCTTTCTTACTAATGATGATGATAATGGAATAAATTACCTTTATAGCCCAAGCTAGCAGTGAGTAGCGAGTCTAGTGCGTCTCCCGGTTTGAACACTGTCTCGGGTTTATCTCGCGCCATAGTTTGTGTGTTGTTGCGGAGTCGTTCTTGAAAGCGGTTTAGTTGGCCTATGTCCAGCAGTGGACGTCTTTCTTACTAATGATGATGATAATGGAATAAATTACCTTTATAGCCCAAGCTAGCAGTGAGTAGCGAGTCTAGTGCGTCTCCCGGTTTGAACACTGTCTCGGGTTTATCTCGCGCCATAGTTTGTGTGTTGTTGCGGAGTCGTTCTTGAAAGCGGTTTAGTTGGCCTATGTCCAGCAGTGGACGTCTTTCTTACTAATGATGATGATAATGGAATAAATTACCTTTATAGCCCAAGCTAGCAGTGAGTAGCGAGTCTAGTGCGTCTCCCGGTTTGAACACTGTCTCGGGTTTATCTCGCGCCATAGTTTGTGTGTTGTTGCGGAGTCGTTCTTGAAAGCGGTTTAGTTGGCCTATGTCCAGCAGTGGACGTCTTTCTTACTAATGATGATGATAATGGAATAAATTACCTTTATAGCCCATGCTAGCAGTGAGTAGCGAGTCTAGTGCGTCTCCCGGTTTGAACACTGTCTCGGGTTTATCTCGCGCCATAGTTTGTGTGTTGTTGCGGAGTCGTTCTTGAAAGCGGTTTAGTTGGCCTATGTCCAGCAGTGGACGTCTTTCTTACTAATGATGATGATAATGGAATAAATTACCTTTATAGCCCAAGCTAGCAGTGAGTAGCGAGTCTAGTGCGTCTCCCGGTTTGAACACTGTCTCGGGTTTATCTCGCGCCATAGTTTGTGTGTTGTTGCGGAGTCGTTCTTGAAAGCGGTTTAGTTGGCCTATGTCCAGCAGTGGACGTCTTTCTTACTAATGATGATGATAATGGAATAAATTACCTTTATAGCCCAAGCTAGCAGTGAGTAGCGAGTCTAGTGCGTCTCCCGGTTTGAACACTGTCTCGGGTTTATCTCGCGCCATAGTTTGTGTGTTGTTGCGGAGTCGTTCTTGAAAGCGGTTTAGTTGGCCTATGTCCAGCAGTGGACGTCTTTCTTACTAATGATGATGATAATGGAATAAATTACCTTTATAGCCCAAGCTAGCAGTGAGTAGCGAGTCTAGTGCGTCTCCCGGTTTGAACACTGTCTCGGGTTTATCTCGCGCCATAGTTTGTGTGCTGTTGCGGAGTCGTTCTTGATAGCGAGATAGTTGGACGTTCAATCTGGAATAGAATGTTAAGTTTTCTGTGAATTATTTAGAAATGATGTCTTGGGCAGGACGAGGCTAACATAATTAGAAAGAAAATAATCAACAACCGTGAAAATAATTCATAGTGATTATTTAATAACATATTTGTACCTACGTGTATTTTAAATGGATACCTTTACATGCCCGGGATAAAAAGTATCCTATGTGCTATTGCAGACTTTAATCTATCTCTGTACTAAATATCATCCAGATCCGTTCAGCCGTTTTGGCGTGATTGAGTTACAAACATACATCCAAACATTCACATTTATAATATTAGTAAGTAGTAAAATTTTAGTTATTTGGTAACTAGATTTATAAGTATGATATCTTTTGATTACATTCTTTCTTCACCACTGTTTGCTTGACTGATAAAAATACCTAAGGCATAAAGTCCAACTTCGTGGTAAAAGCAAAAAAAAAAATATTATCCAAATTCAAGTATCAAGTTATGTATCCGTATGTATATAATTATTTTCTAAATAAGTCTGAGTTCTCTGAAAAACATTATTTTTAACCCCCGATAAAGAGGGGTATTGTTGAACCGGTGTTTTTGTGTATCTATCTGTGGCGTCATAGCTCCTAAACTGATGAACCGATTTCGATTACGTTTGAAAGATGACTTTATCGAGAGTGTTCTTAGCTATGTTGGTTGAAAATCGGTTCAGCCGTTCTAAAGTTATGGGCGTTTTACTGTTTGAATCGGGGTGTTTTCGCAAGATATCGTGTCATAATTACGTGTTCAATAGATTGCCGATCGAAGTGACTGTCTACTACTAAATATTTATATAGCAATAAAAATATGTGGGAAGTTTATTAAGTTTTACTTGCTTATGTATATAAATTAGTCTACAGTTAGCAAAACTAACTCGATGAATTCTTTATACGTTGGAAAGAAACATGATAAAGGAAGGTCTCCTTTTCAGCTACATCTTGTACTACAAAAAAAAAATACCTGTACAGCACATCTTTGAGCGCCTGCATGTCCTTCTGTAGCCTGGAGTTATGTTCCCTCGCCTGGTTGAGTATGATCTGTCGACTGCTGCAGCTCATGCATACTTCTACTAACGGGATAGCTGTCGAAGACTCAAGATCTATGAAAATTAAAGAATATTCGATGATATAAAGATTTTTTTTCGTTTAGAAATCCATTTGTATCCTTCAATCTAGGCGTACTCAATCCCAGATTCTTAGGGAAGTAAGCGGGGTTAGTGACATCTACCGTCATTGCACAAAAATAAGGTGCATTGGTCGGGTTCTCCCGAGGAATTCACTGGTGCGCTAAAATGCGCTAGGATGATGCTAAAATGGTAATTTTTAACGATATGTATATAAATTATTATATATAAATTAATATAATATTTTTTTACAGTAGTGCTATTTTTAGTGTTATTCGAGGAATTCACCTATCGCAGTTCCGTATCACATTGAAATAATTAAGATTACATATTATTATTATTATTTTTTATCGATAGGATCGCGTTTGACCACTATCTCGCCTGATGGTAAGTGATGATGTGGTCGACGGTGAAGCACGCTTGCCTAGAAGTAACCTATTCACTCTTGACTTAAAGAACCCAAGGTTTTTTCATATTGGGTAAAAATAACACTTTTACACATCAATGTTTTTTTGAAACGAAGTGTAAGCCTATGCCGACTTCTCGGAGAAAGACCGAAACAAACTCAGCCATCGAAGTCTCTTTTTATGCCCATATGAGTGTATTTATTAAGTTTGCACAATGTGTCCGGGTTCGTAGTAATGAAACTTTAAGGCCGCTATAGAGGGTGAGTTTTTCAAGTAGGCGTGGACGGCCAAATCCGTAACTATGAGGAATAGTGAAAAACACTCGGGAGATAAAACTGCATCATTAGATTTTTTTAAATCACTATTCCAAAATCAAAGATTAAAAAAAATATCACGCTGTTTTATTACACCATCCGATAGTGTCGCTAATAATGTCATACGGCAAACTTGAGGAAAGACTTCATTATTAAGAAAATAATTTTCATTACAAAAAAAAAATTAAAACATTCGAAATTATGATTAAAGATTGACTTTTGGGGCTCAATATGAAAATATCTTAGCTTTTGTGTGTTAATTCAATATTATCTAGACACGCGGCAGCGTGTAAAGACGAGTTCAAGCAAAAATGGAACTGGCGACGCAGCAGCTGTGTGTATTAGACGAGTATTACACGAACCATTTGGAGATTTTGTCATCTTAATAACTCTAAATCTTTTTAACATAAACACATGAAATTTGGTTTATGTATTAAAATCCCTAAGATGAACTATGAACCAAAATTTCATAAATACAGCTCAAACGGCTATTTAGATATTAACGTCCAAAAAAGGACATTTTTATCACTAACTGACCTATAGATCAAAACTCTAACCCAGTTCCAGATGACCTAGAAAGTTTAAATTTGGCATCCAGATAGGTAGTTGTGTGAACACAAAAGAATAAATCAGAAACTAGTACATTTTTATCATTTTATTATAAATTTTAATTAATTTATTCTATTAGGAACACTTACTTATAGTGTCTGTAATGTAAGAATCGGCAATCAAAATTGATGACAGCCGGTCTTTATATGAATTTTAAGATCTTCACGTGAATATATAACGAGTGGAATACCACCAATATGATGTAATGTATATGGTCACAGAGAACAATTCCCTTTTTGCTTAACATATGCTATTACTGTCCACAACGCCTTAGCCTTGACAGCGCTCTTCTTGACATAGGCCCCTCTATATTAAGTAAAGGGCAGGCTTACGTTGGACTCTGCAGAGTTAAAAACTCAGATGGAGTACATCTTATCAATTTAGATCCAAGTCAAATCAAGGCACAAGAGACCTCTATTGTAGAGTACAACCGCCTGCGCATGCTATACCGCCCGACTTGGCCAAATTAAGTATAAACGGAAAACGCGTAAAAAAACCGGATACTGAATGGATTATTCACTCGAACATTTCAAAGGTACAAGAAAATAACACAAAAAAACAATTGTACCCCGTAAACGTAGGAAAATAAAGTAGATTAACAAAAACCATTTGGTATTAATTTTATTATGAATAAGTGCCTACAAATAATTTCTGTACAAAAAGTACTGATATCCCATCAAAAACGATTTAGATTTCTATGCTATGGCCGTTAAAATAACATTAAAAGTACACTTCTACGAGATCTAGGTCCAAAGTTATGGTTGGTTGGTTGTGAAGATATCGAAATAAATAAGTCAGATACTAAAAGTGACATTATCTTTGACTTGACTTGAAAAGGAAATGATTATACAGCCTTAAAGTTTTATTACTACACACCCGGACATATTGTATAATCCAATAGAAGAAATCTCACCTCTATCAGGCAACTCGAACTGCTTCACCTTCTCCTGCAACACTCTACTCCTCTCCCTCTCTTCTTTGATGACCTTCTTACACTCTTCTGCGTACTTGACCAGAGTATCGTGCTGACTTCGGAGCTGATCATTCTCTTCAGCAAACAGTTTGTTGTATTCTAGCACAGACTTCAGTTTCTCCTTCAATTTGGCAATTTGAGAGTCTTTTTCTGATAGCTGTGGATGTCAAAGATCATAATTATTAATAATTCTTGTTATTACATTAAAGGTGGCTGTTTCACCAAGTGACAGAAAGTTGTACAAAATAATATAGAAGGATCTTGCATCACAACATTTGAGAACATCAAACAATAATATATACAATTAGTATTGGGGTTGATTTTATGTATCTTTTACTAGCTGACCCCCGCGGCTTCGCGTCCGTCAACTAGCTATCTATCTACATACCACTTCCTACCTACCCCACAAACAAACCAACAAACTCTTCAGATTTATTTATTTATTTTATTAAGGACAACCAACAAAGCATACACCAAAAAATACATGTTAAGGTACTCATATTTTTACATTGTATAGTGTAGCCTTAATTAAAGGCTGCCACGGCACACGGCACATTTATAATATTAGTATAGTCACGGAGTCTCATTGTTAAGAAATAAAATTTGGATCAAATTAATCTCACTAGATGGCGCGAAATGTACACACAATTCAATAGAAGTGTGTGTAAAATTAACATTTTCTGGAATTGAACATAAAAATTGTATGTTCTTGTTTAATCAACTCTCCAAAGTACAAAATTATGGAATATTGGGCTCCTAATTCACATTTCAAAGATTATTTGAACGGATAATTTAAAATTGATACCAATAGATGTCGCGTTTTAAATTTCTGAGGTAATTCCAATCGATTGTTAAAATTTGCATTGTAACACATTTTGGTGCAAAAAAACTGTAAAAACGTGCAAAAAAATACTATAAAACGAACCTTCGCTATATTTAAAGAAAAAAAAAACACGAACCTAGTAAACCCTTTTACTTGCAAGTCGCTACTAACACTATCTATTACCGTGAAACGGAATCTAACGCGATTCATGTACTTACAAAAATAACAAGATTAATCAGATGAAAAACGCTAGTTACGTCGGCACGGTTTCTTTGTATGGGATGAGGCATCTGTATGCTAGTATTATATTATCTGTGGTATAGTGATGTTGATAAAACTCCTTCGCAAATGAACAAATTTTATTACCATAAAAAAGGTCATAGTGAGTCAATCTTAAAATATAGACATTACTGTTGTAATTCTATCATACATGATATATGCGTAACTTAAACCGTTTACGCAGCGCACACAACGGAATCTCTCAAAAAGGAATAATTTCCCTCGTAGCTTTCCTCGATAAATGGACTATCCAACACAAAAATATTTTTTCAATTCCAACCAGTAGTTCCAGAGATTAGCGCGTTCAAACAAACAAACAAACTCTTCAGCTTTATAATATTAAGTATAGATTATCATCATCTTCCTGCCCTTGCAATGGTGTGTAAAGGCATGGGGCCCCAGCGCTAACAAATACAATTTGGTTCAAATAAATGCCACTAGATGGCGCTATATGCATCGATTTGTTATTGAATTGTGTGTAAAATTAACAATTAGCATGTTACTGTTTTAAACCGACTTCCCAAAAAGAAGGAGGTTTTCAATTCGCAAGTTTTTAGGGTTTCGTACCTCAAAAGGTAAAAAAAGGAACCCTTATAAGATCACTTTCTTGTCCGTCTGTCACCACCGATTTTGTCAGGAATAGGTGGACCTAGCAAGTTGACATTTATACCATATACTGAGGTATGTTTATAGTCCCTATTAGGTGTATAAAAATCAAGGCCCTGAGTCAACACGATAAGTAGATAGGAGGCTAATTTAGATCTTCGCGAAATCCTGTATTATATATACCTGAATAACTTGTATATTAAAATTACTAAAATTTACATTAATTTTCAACTGTTTTTTATTTTTCGGTATTTTTCTTAACTTGTGATCTTGCAACCTTGCTTTTAGGTCAACCGGAAGTACCCTATAGGTTTTGGGTCGAAAACCGTTATGGTATTTCTCGTTGATCTAGTATCACGAAAATTGGCAAAAATAAAAAAAGCTGAAAATTAAGGTAAATTTTGATACTTACAAGTTTTCGCAAATATCTGAATTTGCCCATATCTTTAAAACTTAGTCACCAATCAAAATGATACCAATTTTATTATGGCGGTATAATGGGTAGGTACGGAACTCTCGGCGTACGAGTTCGACTCGCACTTGACTGGTATTTTCTTTGCTAAAAAGCTTTTTGTCTCCAATAAATTAAATAAAGTTGTTCACACATATATATAAACGTTATATACATACATGCTATACTTGTTGAACATAGATAAATTCTGACCCCAGAATTGAATTCGAAGGCTTGCTAAACAAGGGATAGAGTGTCAAGTCCTGTTTCCGTAAGTGTGTCCGTGGCATCAACAGTAGGCCCTATCAGAATATCAGCGCAGCGTTATACCTTTTTTGGATATCGCTGCACATGCTGAGATAGGAGCCTTTTTGGTCTCGCACAGGGTTTTTTATTTTATTATTGTTAAAGTGTATGCTTATTTTCTTGTGTCTCCTGTGCGGGTCACAAATAAATATTTTTTCTTTCTTTCTTTCTTTCAATGGAATAAAATGTAAATTTTATTACTATTTATGATGACCACTATTACCTGCAAAACATTGTCTTCACACCTGTCCATCAAAGAAGTGATGAGCTGTTCATACTTCTTAGTGAGTTTTCTCTTCTGTTCCTTTAGTAGAGACTTGCCTTCTTTTGTGGACCTGGGAGATGAGACCGCTATGGCTTGGATGGTCCGCTTTCTAGGTGGTTTTGCTGGTTTCTCCCCTGAAATTAGACAGAGTATCACACAAATATTATAAAAGCGAAAGTTTTTTTTTTTTTTTCTCTCTTTATTTATTAGGGACTTGTAACCAAAAACAGGTTATGTCAGCCCCATCTAATCACTAACCAAGTTACACACATTTCTTAACACTATTTAGGATAAACTTATAAATAAACTTAGATTTAATACGTGCGGACACAGCAAACAAAGATTGAAATTTGCCTAAATCTAGTAAATTTAATTTTTATCGTCTACATAGAAGTTTTCTTTCTAAATTATTTTTTATGCAATCCAAAAGGAGGTGTTGTACATCTTCTGGTTTATTGCAAGCATCACAATTAGGGGAAAGGGTTTTTTTCATTAAAAAGGCAAACTTCTTTAATGGCATATGTCCCGAACAGCGAAAGTTTATGACTGTGTGTATGTGTTTTTATGTTTGTTACTTCTTCAAGCTCAAACGGCTGGACGGATCTGGAGCACATAGGATTCTTTTTATCCCGGGAATATGTTCCCTTGGGATAATTTTCGACAAACACAAGGGCGAAGCCGCTGACAGAAGCTAGTTTGCATTATAAAAAGTAGTCAGGGTTTGATAATCATCATCATGATCATTATTTCAACCGAAAGACGTCCACTGCTGGATTTAGGCCTCCCCCAAGCGTTGCCACACTGATCGGTCTTGTGCGTTTCGCATCCATCAGATTCCCAAAGCCCTAACCAATTCATTGCTCCACCTAGCGGGCAAGAGAGGGCTATTCTCGGATTGTGTGAATGCATTAGAAATGAAGTCATCTGCAAGAGAACCAGGGTTACTGACATAGCCTGAAGAATTGTCAAAATTAAGTGACAGTTGGCAGAACGGATGGTCGAAGGGGCCGAATAGTTCTGGAGTCGCGACCGCGTACCAGAAGACGTAGCGTTGGAAGGGGTTGATAATAAGTTTAATACAATTATTTATTGATTTTGTGTCTGTATGCAATTATTAGTACCTACAGCTAAGCACTCAACTCTTAGTCTCCAGTTTAAGAGGTTAATAATAAAGTTATCAGTACCAGATCATTTGCAAGGTATTTCCAAAGAAAGATTCAAGAAGCTCATTGCTTAATGTTTAATGATGAGAGAAAAATAAAACTAAAATGGTGAAAAAAAAGTAAAATAATATGTTACCAAAAAAGTAAAATACTGTTGGTCTTACCAATAACATCTCTAGGATCCTCATACATCGGATTATCATCAAATCCTCTATTCCCCTCAATCCTGGACTCCGTCTTCCTCTCAACAATATCTAATATATCCTGACGCATGCTTGCTCTCCGCAACGGTGCCGATATATCAAATCCTTTGTGTTTCTGCGTGAACTGGCCGGTGAATGTTAGCTTCGTTGGCGAGGAGCATTTCTTTGATACTCTTCCGTAGTTTGTTTGCTGGAAATAAATTGGATTTAATTAGTGTGAGATTACAACTTACGACGGAGAACTTACAAGTTGTAGGTCATGTTTGTGTAAATTATTTCATCACCACAGCTCTCAAAACGGTGAAGGAAAACATTGTGAGGAAACTGGCATGTTTTAGAACCAAAAATTTGAAGACATGTGACATCCACCAACCCGCACTGGGCCTGCATGGTGGATTACCGCCCATTCCCTCTCGCAGAGAGGAGGCCTGCACGCACAACAGACCAAATGGGAGTCTAAGTGCAGAAAAGAGGTCCATATATCCTATCCTAGGTATATAATAGTAGTCTATGTATCCTAGTGTGAGATTTTTTATGAATTTCATTAAACCTTACAAGTAATAAGACTGTTAATCCAAGTAGTAACCAATAGTATCCAAGTAGTATTTTGATAAGATTGGTTGTTTTTGTGAAAAAAACCTATTTCAATTTAGAACATAGAGAATAAGAATACAAAAGAAAATCATGGTTTGACATTATATACTTTACTACTAATATTTTCAATCTTAGCAGGCACTCTTACCATTAACGCCTGCAACAAATTCCTAATTTCGGAAAAAAAAATAAGCTTACTTTTTTCTATATTTGTGTTATTAAAACTTAGATTACCTTTGGAATATGCTCATCCATCGTCAACTTGCCAGTTTACAATCCTCACTCTTAGCCATTTTATAGACTTTTTTTACGTAAATATAAAAAGACAAAAGAAAGATTCTTCAGCCTATGTGTACGTGAAAAAGTCACAAAGACAATGCTAATAAGTAGGTCACTAGAGCGGCTCAATAAAATTCAGGACTAAATAAACCAATTTTCGCCCATTTATTGATAAAACTTTCCTTAAAGTTTTGGCAAACATTTTCATTCTTGCCCACTTCTATCACCCAATGACATATATTTACCAACTTAATTACACTTTCAGCACATATTTAAACATTGTTCGAATATTTTTACAGTTAAGTTACTGATAAATCTTTTCTTGTAACTGGTAAGATAGAAAGAAATCGAAGTTTTGATTTCAAATTGTAAACATCGTGGCGGTTTGACAGATTTGTTGTCATGGAAACCAAGATGTGACCAGTCTAAAATTAGATAATCTGAATTGGTATTTTCCTGAAGTTTTATTTTTTTGCCAGTCTTTCCTGGCACCATTACCGTGAAATGGTAACGCACCGTTCTTGAGAAAAACATATAATTGTATCCTAACCTCAAAACACTTCAAAGTTGCTTCTGCATCGTCGCCGGCGCTGCGCGAAGTGCAAGCTCTTCGCCCTTACGTAACAAACAAAGGATAGGCACCCATACACCTACGCTTCGTTACAGCGGGCGGGGGAAGCTATACCTTCGCACCTCCAGTTTTTATATATGCCATGGACCAAGTGATTAATCAGGGCAGTATGTATAATGCCCGGACATTATAAATCTATTCAAGTCAAATCGGGCAATGTAATGGTTACTGATTTAAATTTCTATATTTATCACATTGTCTGGTTATTATGAATGGTTGGACAATGTGATAATTATGGCCAATTAATTAGTCCAAGAGCGATCGAAGCGAGCTTGGGAGCTTAGGGCACCCTGACACGGATGGGTTAGGTTCGAAGGAGATGACGGGTGCTGAAGTGTCATGTGAGCGAGAAAAGCGTGCGAACTCAGCTCCCGTCATCTCCTTCATGTTAGGTTACTTTAGACCCTGCAGATTTAGACCCTATAATAAGCACTTATTGTGCCGTGTAAAAAAGATCTGTAATTTATTTTAGTAAATAGGACTTTATTGCTTTTATAGTAATCGTACTTACCTAACAATAAAACCAATATCAACACTAAAATAATAAAAAAACACATCTTTTTTTTACACGGCCTAATAGGTGATGGGCATTATTTAGAAAGCCCGGTTACTTTAATCATTTCAATAGTTTTTATCATATTGCCTTTGAAACAGGTACTGGTACGGGTGCAGGAGTCTTCTCAGAGGACCTAAACATCCACTTACTCACACCACTGGGGATCCACAACACGGAGTTCCAGGTCGAATGCTTGGGCATTGCCATGGTGGACTCAGCTGTTCTAGCTACGGAGGCAAAGGATTTCCCTATGCGTATACTTTCGGACAGCATAGCCGTCCTGCAAGCACTAAACAGCCACACGGCCAACTCCGAAATTATTTACGAGTGTCACCGACGACTGAACCAGGTCGGTATACACAATAAAGTAACCATTCAATGGATCAAGGGACACAGTGACTCCTGAGGGTATGATGCTGCGAATGAGCTCGCCCGAGGGGGCTCTGGCACCGGTGAGCCCGGAGCCCATTGTGCCTTTTACTTTCGGGTACCTACGCGGTCTGGTTATGAAACGCACCAGAGACCAACACAGCAAGCTATGGATAGACCATAGCGAATGTAGGCAGGCCGACTGATTAGGACACAGTTGCGTGCAGTAACAGCCTTAACGACTGGACACGGGACCTTTAATAAGCACCTTTTTGTCATAGGAATCACGGACAGCCTACTCTGCAAAGCATGCATGGTGGAAGATGAGACAGCAGCACATCTGCTCCTTAGCTGCCCTGTAATCGCAAGCTACACGGTCAAATTCTTCGTTAACCCAGGTACCCTGCATGAGATAGTCGGCAGCACCAAGGCGCTGCTGGCCGTCCTCGAGAAACTGGGGTGGATCAAATAAAGTAATCGAATCCGACCCGTACGCAAAATACGCGCTGGTCGTGGAGTTGCGGCAATAGCCCGACGAAACAATACATCATATTGCCTCCGCATATTGAGAATTTTTCATTTTTTTTTTTCCATTTTTATCCTTAACACTCTAGGGGTAGCACCCAAAAGACTACGTGAATTAGTTTGAAACATATAAGTGGTATATATTAATGTATTCACCTATTAAAACCCTTAATTTAGATGCCCCACTCGATGGGTTTGGAAGAAAAATAAAATTGGGATCCACAAAAGCCGCCATTTTTGTTTTTTTTTTACTTCACCTATCTACGGTTTGAAAGATATGAGGTAATAAAGAATATTATATACATACAAGATATGCGCGGCAAACAGAACCCTATCCTTGCAGTCGGGTAAAAATTAAATAAAATAAAGTAGTAATAATTATGCCCATGTTGGCAACATTCATTTATTGAAAAACAAGACTGAAAAATGTTGAAAAAGGCATTCCATTTACTGCCATCTGTTGAATACAATTCCAAACAGCAATTATAACTTTGATGGATAGATGGCAGTGATAGCATCGTAAACAATAGCTATGCTACCAAATGCAAAAGAGTAGAACACGAATAGAAATTATGTAGAAAGAGTAATTTTAATTTAGTCGTGTAATAGTTAGTGTGAGCATGCGTGAAAACAGCTGAGCGATAGCAGCGCCTTGAAGCGGAGGTTGAAAGAACTAGGCAGTCGCATCATGTCTGCCCGCCGGTTCGGTGTATGATGCTTTAGCGGCTTTGATAACCTCTAAACAGTTTGTTGTTACTCCGTCCTGTGAACCGGGGTTCCTTTATAATTGAAATTGCATTTGTTTTAGTAACTGCTTAGTTATTATTGTTTAAGTGTTGCATAATAGTGATTTATACAAGTGTATCTTGCAGTCGTCGGATAAGCACTTGCTGTCGTATCCTTGCTAGCGTTTATCGATTTTCATTTTACAATGAACATAACGTTTTGTTTACTTGTTATTTGCTCGTAATATTGTGTATATCATGTCCGTTATGTGCATAATTCGACGATAGTGTTGTGAATTGTGATCGATTCAAGTATGTGCGAGAGTTCGCGCGAGACTTTGTGTTTTGGATGACAGAAAAATGGAATTTGAGAACGATTTCAGCTTGAAAGAATGGGCCAAGGACAAACCTTTGTCCATTCTGCAGTTGGACCCGGCCGACCGTGCAGTTCTGAGGATAGCAGGTTAGTCTCCTCTCCCTATTTTACCGACTAAAGGATTCTTCATAGCTATGTTAATTAATACTTTTTAATCAATGTTTTTCCGTATAATCGGGTCATGTTATCGTCCACAGCGATAATGACGGCAGCTAAGATTAATGTTTGCAGTATGAACTCGATAAAATGTGTGTTACCTCTTATTACACTATCTGTAATGTTTACTTTCGCGTCAACGTTTCAGAGCACACCTAGCTCAACTTAGTTTTTTTTTTCGCGTGATCACGGCTCCGTACGGCCTCGCATACCTAGGTTTTCACTTTCGTCCGATTGTAGTTTGTTTTATATTTTTCATTATACAAACAGAAACAACGTAATCGCATGCCGGTTTTTACTTAACGATAATGTATAGCTATCTATCACGGAGAATCCCCGTTCGTGCGACTTTCTCATGGCAGAGAGTAATAAAGTTATGGTATTATTTTTATTATGCCAACGGCGCTGCCAACTGCAGAGATTCCCATGAGTTCTTATTTTGTTTTTTCTTTTGTCATTTTGTCGTCGTGGGTACTTGTTATACAAGTAGGTACTTTAACGATTGTGGATTTGTGACTATCTACTTGTCGGTTATCTAGTTTATCATTTATTTACGTATGTCGTCCATACATCTATGTGTCACACCCGGAAATAGAAAGGGGACACTAACCGATAGGTACAGACTAGCACGGGATGTATACGTAGATATGTTGTTTCTAAAACCTAGTCTACATTCACACTAATATTTTATACCGATTTTTTTAAGGTATCTTTCTTTCGTAGTATCAAACTGCTAGACACTCCTACCTGACTATCACCTGATCATCATCTAGCTGTCTTGCAGCTGTGTGTCTACTTATAGGGCTCAGTATAGATACCTACCAAAAATATACTGGCTGGCTTACGTCAAGAAAGTCATAAATTCCTTAGAGTCAGTAGGTTTTACCTAACTAGACAAAACTTCAAGGCTTCACTCGCACCGATTTCGAAACAACAAGAAGAGCTAAAGGACGAACTTACCAAATCTAACTAGGTATTCGGTTATTGTTTGTAACAATAAACTACCATAAAACTATAGTCAACAATATGTTTAGATCCACTTGACAGATTAAATTAAAACCTACTCCATTGTTATCTAGTATCTAATTCTGCCTCCTTATTACGCCAAGAGAGTAGGTACATTTCAGGTACCTGAGTAGTTTTTGCGTGATTGAATTGTCTGCGTTTCTCTTCAAACTTTATAGGTATGTTAGGAGTACCTGAGCAAAGTGGTATATTTGCATAATAGTGATGCAAAAATACCTAATATCTCTGTAGCACCCAAAAAAGTATTTACCCATAATTTAATAATACCTTCGGTGCATCGTGGCAATCAGCCGGTATCATTGCATTCATTGCTGAATGAATAATCTTCTTACTAAACTTCTTGTTAACCTATTTTCGTACGTTTCTGTACGGACATGAGTGATATTGCTTGAACTTATTTCTAACTTCTCGCTATATGCAAATGAAACCATGCATAGATCAAATCATATCGGTATCGGTAACAGACTAGGTACCCATCCGTTTTTTAATATATAGTAGATTAACTAATTTCAATCCTATCTTACCTATTATAGTCAAAAGAAGAATAAGACAAACCATTGATTGATTGTGTCACCAAAATGGCAGCTAGCAAGATTCCGCTGAATACCTTGTAGTTTCGAAGACGTTTACAAAATCTGCTGACACATCAACACGAACAACCCTATGCAGTGCCAGTCCCACTCTCATAATTATTTTAATCGCATAGTTAATAGCACCTTAAATCCTCGTCACGAAACAGCTGCTAATTGCAAATTATCGAGCTATAAAAGCAAACTATTAAGGAGTCCTGTATTTGCCCACAGAACACGTAGACCATCATCCACGGCTTAATTAAACGAAGGCATCCGGCGTGTACCTGTCAGCCCATTCTTAGTTTAATACCAGCACTAAATTTATTACATACACGTTATCAAATGAACGGCGTACCTACATAACTGTTACTTAATAGCGTTGCATGTACTGGCAGGTGTTTGTTCACCATAGAAGAATCATAACTGAACCCTTACGTTCCCTTTTCCGCATACCTGATGGTGCTGTTGCATTTTGCTCATTGAAATTACGTCTTTCTTTCCCTTTCACGCGATCGCCTGACTATTGTTACCGGACGCATTGTGAGTGTTCTAAATTTAAATTCTCTAAAACTTACTGTAAAGGTCAATAGACAAAGAAGCTTTTGTTTTGTTTGTGTGGCAGTTGGCATTACCTACTGTTGTCAGGCAGGGGCACTTTTTTTGCAATCAATCTCGTTGCACCGTAGGTCCCTTTTATCCTTATCATTCACGTCATATCAAAAATGAAAGAAGAGAGCGAATCAAGAAATCCTTAGCCCAACAAAAATTTACCACTTTGTGCAAGTTTCTGCACTCACATCAATTGAAAGTAGACCAGCTGAAAAAAAGGCAAAAAGCAAAACTATAGATACCCCGAAGAAAGCCTCAGTAATTAAAGTAAATCACGCTTAACACCTTTACTGATAAGACAGCCACTCTGCGGCTTCTTTTAAAACAAAGTTATCTTTACGAACCGTCAGACGTCAGATAACCCAACTTGCTTCTTTTGTCTGCAGTTCGAAAACTAAAAAAGCTAAAACTGTTACCGGCTTTTGTTTAAATCGCGAATTTAAAATTGATTAGCAATATTAAGTCATTCGAATCTAAAACAATCGAATTTTAACCTAGGTATTTGATGTTCGAACAGTTTGAACTATTTTTTTTTTACGATCAAGCAATCCGTATCTGGCTTTCACCATTGTAATCGATGTTTTATTATTCGAAAGGTGACAATCGATTCTATCAAGGTCCAATAAGAATGGCGGTATTTGCTCATCTGATACTGAAGACACAGCTGAAGATCTCATTTGCGTGCTTTCGGTTTATTTTTAGTTTCTTAATTAAGCATTTCTTTTATTGTGATACACTTAATTATAAAGATAGCCATTTTCCTTTGTGTAGCTTTATTTCTTATTCCGAAGTTATTGTAATTTGAAACGAGATTCTATTTAGAGAGACAACACTTGTTATCATAATGTCAGTGAAAAGTCAAAAGTTTCGGAAATGAAACGAAGTTTGAGTACCTATCCCATTTCTGAAAATCGTGAATTGGTATCAAATGCTCCATCTTTCAGAGTTGATTTTTGTCTTGGTTCTGGTGTCTAGGAGGTTTCTAAAGCAGATCATAACAGTCATTAAAGGAATGGAACATAAAATATCCTTCTTGACAAATTGCGCCAAAGAAATTAATTAACTTTTTAATACTGAAAGAGAGAGGTCGGTTCTCACAGCAAACTGCTTTAAAAATATTACTTTCGGAACTACAAAACGAGACTTTCATCCGATATTACTTAAGCTGATTACAGTATCTTTTATTACGGACATTACTCATGATTTCATGAATCTCTTTCGTTTTTTTTATGTTTGCAACACTGAACAGTAGCCGCTTGTATTTTTGATACGGTCCGCGCCGAAACACTTTCGTTTTCCATGCTACTGTTTAGATTCTCTTCGTATAATTTTATTGCCTTTGTTATTGAAGTTTTATCCTAAAGTTTGGACTAAATTGAAGTTTTATCCTAAAGTTTGGACTAAACGTGACTCGATTAGATTCGGTAAATCGATTCCGATTTATCAAATCGATACTCTGTGTTATAACTGTTATTGCTTTTATAATGTTGGTAGTACCTATTTAATCATGTCCATTAGAATTATCTGAGTGTAGTATAAATCGATTGCCATTGAAGTTACTCGATTGAAGTGTCAACGATTAACAGATTAGGGAGCCAATAAGATAAATGGCTTATTAGTGTTAAGTGTATTACTTATCTCCCCCTTATAAGGGCGCAGGCACCGTGGGGAATCCCTCCTGCAATCTCAACTATTATGTACTATTAAAGAGCTTAACCACTGGTTCCTGGTAAGAAATAATCGCCGCGTCACAAATTATACGCAAATCAAGTGATGTGATTCGCTTTTGAAAATACATTCCCACAGCAACTAATGGGCGTTTGACAATTTGTCACATTACCTGATTTTGCGATAATATTCGTTACAGAAACTGGACTTTTATTGATTGTTTGTTTGTTAAAGCTAATCTCTAGAAGTAGACATACTGTCCCAAAATTGTTTTATATTATATTTTGTAGTTATTTGCGTCTTTCAAGCAGAGTAAATAATTTCATTTTTATCACATTATTCAAAAAAAGCTGGTTTATTCTTCGTACTCAAAGTGATTTGATTTTGGAATGTTGATATTGTTAGTAAATGTTCCAATCAGCAAAGAGATGAATCACAAACCATGCGTTCCAAAATAGTATTATATCGCTAAAATCGATTACGTCGAATGTATGAGGTGAACGGCTAATAAGCGATTGTAATTATATTTCGGACCGCACGGGAAAATTGTGTTGAACAAGTGACTGGCTGGAAAACCGCGCGCGAGCCAAATTAAAAAATAAATCTGCAATGGTAACGGATGGTTGGGGACAATATCGCCTTTAAAATAGTTGTTTGCTCCCTAGAAAAATCTACTTTTACTTTCTTTGATCAAAAGGCTTATACTGTCGCTGAGTATCATACATTTTTATCCCGAAAAATGCACGATTCCTTTAAAATATGCCACAGATGCGAAACCACGGGAAAAGTCTAAAATAGAGTAAAAATGATTTCACATATGGGAACATGTTAGAATCGGATGAAGCGAAATCCAATTCAAGCCAATTTTAGCTACGAATAGAGTTGCCAATTAAAAATAGAGTTGAATGAATCCGAGCTACGTGATAAGTCCACTTCAGCGCTCTCTACGGTTGAAATAAAAACTTATCTCTGTATTTGCACTGGAAAATGGACAGATGTATTCAACTGTGTAAATAATAATAATAATAAATCATGTCATTCTCCGACTTTATGGTCGATACTTTACTAAAACGTGGTGGTGATTTTCAATAGAGGGTGGTGATTTTTATGATGATTTCACTGTGGTAATATATTATATAACTTTGATGAATTTCTTAAAAAAACCATGAAATAAAAATAACTATGTAGGTACTTAGTCATACATACTAAAATGAGGTTAGCCACAAAAGTTGTGCAGCACTTATCATATATGACTAAGTAAATAATGTTTATTTACCTACCTATATTAATTCTTGCTAATATTATAAACGTGAAAGTTATGATGGATGTGTGTGTAGAAGTGTAGATGTATATTTGTTACTCACGCCAAAACGGCTGAACGGATCTGTGTGAAATTTGGCAGAGATTATAGTCTGGAAAAGCACACAATAACACTTTTCATACGGGCGAAGCCGCTGACAGAAGCTAGTAAATTATAATGGGTAATTATAACTATATATAACTACCTAGGTACCTATCATCATCATCTTATCAGCCGAAAGACGTCCACTGCTGGACGTCCCGCATCCAGCGGATCCCCGCAACCTTCACCAGGTCATCTGTCCACCTGGTGGGCGGCCTTCCAGCGCAACGTCTTCCGGTTCGCGGTCGCCACTCCAGAACTTTTCAGCCACATCGACCATCCGTCTGCGAGCAATGTGCCCTGCTCACTGCCACTTAAGTTTGGAAATTTTTCGCGCTATTTCGGTAACCCTGGTTCTCTTGCGGATCTCTACATTTCTGATTCGATCACGCAAGGATACTACCTACCTATAATTTATAGTAACTAACTAATATCCTATCTAATCAATCATACATGGTGCAATTCTTTAATTATTTATGTAAATATGGTGCAATCAATATTTTGAGCAAATTATAGCAATACATAATAAGGTCCGAAAAAAACGACCAATCATGTAACTTTACCGCTTACCCAGTCGTGCAACTAATCAAAAGCCGTCGCAATTTCGCTCGAAATTATCTATCGGATTCATCAGAAAATTAAATAACAAAATAATACACTCGACAATTAATTTCTGCCACAAAGAACGTGAGAAAGTCGTTTAATTTAAATAATAGCGACAGTACAGGTTTCAAACCGGTTGCGCAAGTGTCGCAATTTAGGAAACTCATTAATAAAACTGGTTGCTGTGCAAATAGGTTTTATTACTATAATACTTACCACAGTGTCTCAAGCCGAAAGTCTATGACCAGTGTGTGTTGCCAGTGATGACATATGACTCTGAGACGTGGTAGCTCACAATGGGCCTCATCAGAAAGCATACAGTCACTCAAAGGGCAATGGAGATGGCTTTGTTTGGAGTATCCTTGCGTGATCGAATCAGAAATGTAGAGATCCGCAAGAGAACCAGGGTTACCGACATAGCCCGAAGAATTGCCAAACATAAGTGTCAGTGGGCAGGGCACATTGCTCGCAGAACGGATTGCCGAAGGGGCAGAATAGTTCTGGAGAGGCGACCGCGATCCGAACGACGCTGCGTTGGAAGGCCTCGCACCAGGTGGACCGATGACCTGGTGAAGGTTGCGCGGATCCGCTGGATGCGGGACGCAAAGGACCGCTCAATGTGGCGACGTTTGGGGGAAGCCTATATCCAACAGTGGACGTCTTTCGGCTGATATGATGATGATGATGACTATAATACTCATTAGTTACTCTTTAGTTCCGTATCAAAATCTATTTGCAGTCCCGTCACTATCTTATAGTAGGCACAGCGGATCTTTGTGTCTCTGAAGTTGGCTCTGCAAATCATTGCGCAAGAAACAGTTTTTCATCGAGTATACTGCGTAGACTAAGCGAGATAGGACGATGCGACAAACGCAAGCGAGTGGAAGAGGCAGTTATACAATGCTATCTTCACCTTCAACATTGACACTAAAATAGCTACTGCACCCCCTGCGCAGCCTTGCAGCCAACTTCAGAGACACAAAGATCCGCTGTGAGTATTATACAAGTTGTTTGTTTTCGAAACCGGCAGTATCTTCGTAACTTATTGCATCACCATTGCTCTCAAAACGGTGAAGGATATTGTCGTGAGGAAACAAAGTGGAAACCGTCATGTCTTAGAACAAAACATTCGAAGACATTTTACATTTACCAATCCTCTTTGGGCCCGCGTGGTGGAATACACACTTATCCAGCCTACTCCTTCAGAAAGAGAAGAGCCCTTTGTGACCTGTGGGGCTGTAGCCCAGCAGGGGGAACCTTGTAAATAATAGTTGGAAGGTTAATACCTAAATCAATAAATTAATACATAATTATAAAGTCTCCGCCAGTTAACATAAAAATTAAAGTCATTGATCCAACTTGTGACGTAACTAAAACATTTTTTTTGTTTATTAAGATATTTAATAATTTTGTTCACAAATTAAAGGTATTGGCTTAGAGCCATTTTATCCATTTAAATCATGTGAATCGATCCACGCGTTTATGAGTATTTACTCATTACTGAATGCCAAGTGAAAGGGTCAAGGACGCCCCTTACCGCGATACGTTTGTTTTGATCGTGTTAGCGACACTGCCCTTACATTTTTTCGTATCGTTTTGAAATATTGGAATACATTGGTAGACAGGTATCAACGACTTTATTTTTTTTGTAATCTAGCGGCGACTTTATGTTGATTATGCTAGTGCGATGGAACTTAATTGATTTTTGTTCAGATAAAACTAGATTGTTAGCGATTTGAGGCTCAAAGGACCGATCAGATTGTCTATGTGATAATTAGGCAGGTACTTGTATTTCTATACTTTACTGTCAAACAAGATCAGCTTGAGATCGTTGCGATTAGATCAAGACTCGAAAGCCAGAGACAAGTTTGCCTACTGTTAAAGTAAGGTAAAAATAAGTGGAAACCTAAAAAAAAGTTGATAAAAAAATTCTAAAAACCTGACTTCTTCCGAACTAAAAAGACGCAAACAAGAAGAAAATCATGCTGTACAGTCGGCAGATTTAATTAACTGTATAATTCTTACCAATTCTTAACAGATTTTTTTTCTTTTAAAATTTTTGTTTTAATATCTTTATTAATTGAATAATTTTTACCAATTTTAATTTTATTGTAACCAATTATTCGAATTTTTATCATTTTTTACCAATTTTTACCAGTTTTTACCAATTTTATTAATGTTATTGATGTTATGTACCTACTCATTTACTTGTATTAATGATTAGCGCTTATAACTATGTAAGTTAGCTTATTAGATTCTTTAAAATTGTGATTGTGTGGTGTTTGCCTCTAAGTAATTGTTGCACTTTAAGATTACTTTAAGCATGTATTTTTTTCTTATAATTAAGTGTAAACAATTGTTGGTAAACCTAATAAAATAAATAAATAAATAAAGATACATCTGGTTTTGGTCAGCCAGCTCGCGAATATGTATCCTTTTTTATTACATTTTACCTTTTTTTTTATGTTTTACATTTACACATATGAGTGTAATATTATATATTTTTGAAATCACCTCTTTAAACCCTTTAATTTTAATACCCCACTCGAAGGGATTGGAAGAAAAATAAATTGGTCTCCCACAATATGGCAGCCAAAATCCGCAATTTTTGTTTTTTCTGATTTTAATGTAGCCAACTAGCCAGTGACACTCGCAAGGTTAATACGAATCGATTGACGTAAGAATCATCAAAATCGGCCAACGCGTTTGGTCTCTAGAACGCCACATATGTACAAACATACATACATCATAGACTGATAAACACATTACCCTCCTTCGGCTGTCGGGTAAAAAGGGCAATTACTGTTAAAAAAAAAAACGTTAGTTTTTCAAGTCATACAGAAACGATATTCTGTAAAATTTCAAATGATTGATTCCCTAATACCTTCAGACGTTTGTAACTTGCTGATACTTTATTCAAAAGATGATCAAATCACTTTATTTTTTTGGTACCATCAAACTTTGTACTGTTATCTCAACGGGCACAATCAAGGGCAAAAAACACGTTTGATCAGAGATTGTGTAATAGTTAATTTTACATTTCATTACGTGATGTCAATATTTATCGATCAATTTGCCGATGTCAACTTGTGAATATTCAAATTGGCACAGCAATTAGCGAGTTTTGGAGCGTGTTCGTTGATTAAGGCGCCGATTCCCTTGAGTAGCTGATTTTAAAATGAGAATCACGTCTAAACGGCTAGACGTAATTTATTAGAAAATATATATGTTATATTAGACCATTTTCTTAATAATTTCATCTGAGCAAATTTTGAGTTTTATTCGTATAACATAGTGTAATTAATTTGTAAAGTTATGTCTAAAACGGACAAAAACACGACAATCACAACAAAACCGCTGGGCGTATTTTAATGAAATTGACACCATATCAAAGACAATTTAATTATCTACATTTTGATCTGAAGCTTTTTTTTTTAAAGTCATAGAATAATAAGAAAAGTACAAAAAACTACTAAATTTCGGGTCGCGCGGGTGAGAAACGAGGGCGCGTTTTGTTCCCTCAAGGTCGTTGGCGTTAGTCGTCGTCTTAAGGTCGCCTTTGAGCAAACTGTAAAGTAATTTATAGATTATTTTTATTTATTTGCGACTAGCTGAACCCCGCGGCTTCACTCCCGTCAACTGGCTATTTACCTACCTACCCTACCCACCTACCTAACTACCTACCTACCAATTTGTTAAACTATTTATTTAAATAACAATTAATACTACATACGAATGTAACCAACTTTTGTTTCTACTGGCGCTCTAATTAGTATTTAGAACATAAAAGCAGCTATTGTGACTTAACTATGATAGTTAGATATATTCTCTCACAGCCTTTTTTGTAGGTAATAATGAGTACTTTAATCATGTAGTACATATTTTTTATGTATCATCAATAGTTTTCTTAAAGCACGCCAAAGAATGATTTTTATAGGCAAAATTTTGCTGCTTTGGGTTATATTATTGCATTTTCATAAGGATCTCTATTTTTATTGAAAATAAATTATAGGCTATGACACTCAAGAATAATGTAGCTTTCTACTGGTGAAAGAATTTTCAAAATCGGTTCAGTAGATCCAGAGATTACCTCCTACAATCTCACAACATCACAAATCACAAACTAGACTAAGTTTGTTTGGACCTTTAGTTCAGACCATGGATACGATAATTTCTGCGTAGAAGTCGGATTCTATTCCAAGGGAACATATTATCGGGTAAAATACTACAAGACGGACGGCGATACGTCATCGGTACATGGTGGACATCCCACCCATACCAATTCCCTGCCGGAGTCTGTATTTCCTGATGGCTGCAACCGCTTCCGGAGTCTTTAAGTTAAGAGTGAATAGGTTTCTTCTAGGCAAGCGTGCTTCATTTGTTATCAGGTGAAATAGTGGTCAAGCGCAATCCATACTAATATTATAAATGTGAAAGTAACTCTGTCTGTCTGTCTGTCTGTTACCTTTTCACGCTTAAACCGCTGCACCGATTTAGATGAAAGTTGGTATGAAGATAGTTTGAGACCTGGGAAAGGACATAGGCTATATAGGTAGGGTAGGGAGGGTATGGTAGTGTAGGGTAGAGTATTGTAGGGTAGTGTAGGGTCGGGTAGATTAGGGTAGGGTCGGGTAGGGTAGTGTAGGGTAGGGTAGATAAATGTTTGGTCTTTTTATGGCAAAACAAAGTTTGCGGGGCAGCTAGTCTATCAATAAAAAAAACAAGATTCGTTGACCATTACATTCAGGGCATAATCATGTAGCAAAGTTCAGCCTCCGAGGCGTCATGTTGATAAAAAAAAATAGTGTATAATGTTTTTTATAAATAAGTAGGATTACGTTTTTAGTGAACCCAATTTCAATCCTCATAAAAACCAGTCGAGGCAATATTTTACACACTCCCAAAAACAATTCTAAACTACGTTGGCCGCAAAAGACAAAGTGCGAAAAGACACGAAACTCAAAATGGGGCAAATTATTTTCATTACACTGTAACGTAGAACATTGGTGTAAGTTTTAGTTCAATGCAGTACAGTGCAGTGCAAATTAATCAACCCAAGAGCGCTACCACGGAACAGAAAAAACAGTGGAAGTGCAATGCAGCAAAATTACTATGGGAACCGTTGTCGCCAAACTCACACATATAAACTGATAATCATATAATGCACTACAAATAAGCCGATCGTTTGATTTGTCGTTATAATTTTAGTTAAAACTAGCATAAGTCAGAGATCCTACATCTGGAAAACAATCTTCACACTATTTAAATAGGATTTATTTTGCGTGAGTGTAGAAAGTATTTACGACGTTTTGTAATCTAAAGTCAAACTAGATTCGATTGCCAAGTAAATTCCGCTACCCACCCATAGATGGCGGTATTCTCAGTGGTTGCAATTATAAACTTTATTTCGTTTAGCGTAAGGTTGACTTTCGTGTGATAGATCGATATCAACTGCTACTCAATCAAGGAAGTAACATTGCATTTTTAATTACATTATCGATATCGATAGATACCTGATATCTTAGTTATAAAAAAATAAACTATTTTGTAGATCAGTAAAACTGTAGGATGAATGACGTAGTATTATTTAAAAATAAAATAATATATGTATAAAAATTAATTACTGTTCGCCTACCCTAGTGGGTAGGTAGGTAGTAGAGTAGATATGGTAGGTAAACAGCCGGTATAATCATTGCAATAATAATTATGTATGCAATACAACATACTTCCAATTATTTTGGAAATATTTAATCCACCTAATATAAAAGAAAATATAGGTTCCTATTTTCTTTTATCGATATCTATCTACAAAATCAATACCCGACACGACTACATCCCTAATTGAGTAGCGAAGAACTTTCGAGAACGAAATAGTGAAAACGTTCAATCCAAAATAAACTATATGTTAATCGTGTAAGGTTGATTTTAACTAACATTCTATTAAATTATTAGTAAATTGAAATTTACTAATATTTTATTAGAAAACAAATAAAATCATTCTAATCGATGATACGAAACACCTCCATTTTTAAGTTTCTTCCTCCTACTATCATTTTTGCACTCCAAAATGGAACGAAACGGCATAGTTACGGAAATATAAATTTGTCGCGAGACTAGCAACTCGACGCGATGTTAGAACACGACTGGAATCAAGTTTGCGTGGAATCGCCTATTAGTGACACGCGTGCCACGACTACTTTGCATTTCCACTGTTTTTTCTGTTCCGTGAGCGCTACCGATTTCCCTTGTGACCTGCGACCGTGAGAGAGCAAGTATGTACCTAGTTCTTTTTAATTACATTTTCTAAGGAACTAGGTATGTTACGGTATTATTTTATTAATCATACATGAGCAATTACTGGCATAAGCTTACTAAAGTAAATTAGGTACTATAAAGCATGATGGTTCAAAATAGGCTTCATGAAGGTCTGGTTGGACTGATTTCAAAATTCTTCTCAATTGAAAGCCGTGATCAATAGTTAAAAAATCAAAAACTCGACTGCTTAAAAACATCTGGTTTTGGTCAGCTAACTCGCCAATATGTATCCTCCGACTGCACAGCATGATTTTCTTCTTGTTTACGTCTTTTTAGTTCGCTTCCGAAGCAGTAGAGTTTTTTAACTCATTTATTTATAACTTTTTTCTTCGAATTATGCACATTTAAACATATAAGTGTTGCCTATATATTTTTGAAATTACCTCTTAAAGCCCTTTATTTTGCTACCCCACACGATGGGCATGGACAAAAGAAAAATTCGGTCCCACAATATGTCGCCCAATATCCGCCATTTTTCTAATCCAATTTTAATGTAGCCAATGAAACTCGCAAGGTTCAGACGAATCGATTCACGTAAGAGTCATCAAAATCGGCTAACGCGTTTGGTCACTAGAACGCCACATAGGAACAAACATAACCAAATTATCCTCCTTCGGTAGTCGGGTAAAAATACCAGTTCACTTAATATACTATAAAGTCAAATGTGTTTATTTCAAGTAGGCCATTATGTGGCACTTTTGAACGTTAAAATTTACATTTAATAAAAATTGATTCTACCGTGCATTCGGAAATGTAGGTTGTTATGGAGAAGAACGCACAAGAAACTCCATACTTACTCTTTAAAAAAAAAGTTTTATACAATATTTATATAGGTACATACATTAATAGATTCCAATGGTCGCAAAAGATTCCAATGGCGTCTTGTGCTTCTTCTATATACTCAATTTTAGTAAGAAGAGAGATAAATCAATTCTCGTTAACTTTTTGCTTTGCCCTTCATTCATGCTGAATTCAGATACTTATAGCAGGCGGCAGCAGTCTTCACCAGATTGTCATCAGAGATACTTTAAAACCTGATAACGTACTGTATGCGAACTGCACGCGAGCAAATCTAACTCCCTACGAAGGTTCTTAACTTGTGGAGGGGCCGAGAAATACCTCGGATACTTCGACCCATTGGGATCTTTTCTGGTCCCCTAGATAACCTTATCCTCTCCAATCTCGTTGAAAACTCTTTTCATGAGTTTTCAACGAGACTAGGAGATATGAGCCTATGGTCTTCTGGTCTTGGATGTCCAACCCCTAGGAGACTCATTCGCTTACCAGCCAGTGCCATCGCATGTGCACAGAATGTGCTCCGTGCGTTCCGTATGTTCCCCACACAACCTGTACATGGGTGTCGCGGTTAGCCCCATCTGCATGAGCATGTCGTTGGTACCAAAGTGGCCAGTAAAGGCCCCCCTATTAAGGAGTAAACTCATTCAGTTACTCAAATAAATTCGACTTTGGTTCACATAAGACGACAGTAACATTTGATACCGTCAATCGATCAATATTTCGATACCGATCTCAGCATCGATTAAGCGATCCATATCGATAAGAGTTATCGATCAATCTGGTCTTCCAAGACTTCCAACACCATATTTAACTAAGGAGGCAGCAGCCATGTTGCTACGCCATTTAAACGATCAAGTATCAATCGCTTAAGGCGGTACCCTGACCAAAAAATCGGCATGAGATATGAGAATTCCTATTGGTCTAGCGGCACTGGTGGCGCATGAATTACAGTAGTGAATACGCCCAGATTTTAGAATAAAATCTTTATAAAATCGAACTTTGGTCTTTTGAAAAAAAAAATACTACAAAAATGTTCGTTATTAAATTGTCTATCCATTAGTGTTAATACAAAAAATAATTAATGAACACTTTACGAGGAGATGCATGCTATCAATAATTATTTCTCATTATTTCTGGTTTTTTTTGGAAGGAGATTAGTGAAATATATACAACATTAACAAAAAACGAACCCTACCATTTTAGAATCAATATTATTTAGAAATTTAATGTATTTTTATTAATTGATATTTCTTTTTAAATAACGAGTAGATAGCTCCTAAAAACAGCACGAAAAACGGCTTGCGCGGCGTTTTGCTCGGGGTACCGCCTTAAGTACCAGCTCTTGATACCATCATCTGATACAGTATAAGCGCTTTAAAGCTACTTAAAGCACTTGGTAGGTAATGGTCATGTTTATTTTAATCATCTTGCAAGTGGCTAGTTATAAAATCTGCTCGTTCAAAATCTGCCTCATCATGTTTTATTATTGTTGATGGGCTCTCGTTTGACCACTATGTCACCCGAGGCTCTAGACAAGTGACATTCTATAATCGAAATTCGAAAGCGTGGTGAAAGAGATAGTAATAAAAAAAAATAGGCACCCACATTATGGCGCTCAAAAGCCGCCATTTTTCCAATTTTAATGTAGCCAGTGACACTCACAGGGTTAAGACGAATCGATTGATGTAAGAATCATCAAAATCGGCCAACGCGTTTGGTCTCTAGAACGCTACATAGGAACAAACATACATACATAGACTGATACCCTCCTTCGGCAGTCGGGTAAAAAGACAAAATTGTATGGGATTGTCAAGCAATATCGAAAAATCACGTGATCAATCACTTACATTTCGACTATCGCCTTCGCTGACATCGAATGTCACTTGTCTATAGCCTCTGATGGTAAGCGATGGTCGGCTATGGAGCAAACTTGCCTAAAATTCAATTGTTATCAACCTTCAATATACTCCTCCTCCTTGGCCTTTTTATTAATTTAGTAAAAATAAATAACAAAACACGCTTTAATAGAAAACCAAACTAAAAAGTAGAAAATTATATTCAATAAATTTGAATTGATTGTGTGATTAACAAAAAAATAAATATTGTAAAAAAGTTTTTTTTAATAAATTCTTTAGGCTATATTATTATAATTTTTTCTTACTATATTACATGTATTGTATTTTTATTTTTTTGTTAGGTATTTCTATTATAGCATGTTTTTTTTAATATTACAATTTTTTAACTTTTCGCTAATCGTGAAGATCCTGGTAAGGAAAATGGGACAAAATATTTAAATTATTGCATTGTCATCGGTCCTTGATAAGTATGCAAAGTTTCAAATTAATCCGACGTTTTGAAGGGGGTGAAAATCACGTTCAAAGATTCCGTTACATAGATTCCATAGATTACAAGCCAAACTAATAAAAAAGTTTTAAAAAAATACGACTATTCTATTTTTAAATGCGTAACCAAACTAATTATATTTATCAATAAAGTGGCCAGATATCGCCGATCAATCACTACGGCGCTATACAGCCAGTTCATCTGAGGTCAACCATAAACAATTAAGTAGGTTATAATAGATTATAGACTCGTTTGATGTAAAGCGAGGGTTATCTCTATTTTTTTCTTTGATGATTGAAGGGTATTATGGGGTTGTATTGTATCAACTGTTTATGCTTTCGTGTTAGTCGTAAAAGTGTCCAAAGGTCTTTTTTATTAAGTCTTGTAAACGGCTTGGCGAATTGTGATAGAATATGTTAAGTTTGACAGTAAAACCTTTGGATATTGCAAACCTTCACAAAAACTTTACGATTCTGTATCAAAAGCCAAGCCGTTGTTAATATTAGGTGTTAAAGTATGAAATTGACATTTTATTGTAATAGGTAACTACTTCGAATTGACATAGAACCTTCATGGTTTGAGATTTTTGAGTGAAACTTTTTCACATGGTAACTATGAAGTACTTCTTTAAAAAAATCTTCAACATTCGATTATCGACTTTCAGTTGTTTTTTTATTCAGTTTAGACAAGAAAGATGGATACTTCGAAAATTCGAGTGATTTTTGAATACGAGTTCCGACGCGGAACTAACAGCCTTGGAACGTGGCACCGTAGTGAAGCGAATAGTAGGTAAAGATGATTTATTCATATCTTTTGAAAACAGCTTTGTTTTAAAAAATATATTGTGTACAGTACACAGTTCACAAGCTGCACAAACACATCTTTCATACCGATCATTTGCATACAACTCTAACACCCAAATGAAAAATTCAACAGGTTTCACCGTTCTGAGAGAGTTCACTCCACCTACTACTTCAACCCAGAAGGGCTAACCAATAAATAAAAGGCCAAGTGCGTGCCGGACTTCGCACATTAGGGTTCTGTACCAAACCGCAAAATTAAGTTGGTTGTAATAGGAAAAATAAGAAAATTTCAAAGAAACAATCAGATTTATCAATATGTTGGTATTTGTTAGTAAAATGTACGTAATGATAAACATTATCACTTAGTTCTAAGGTCAATGTGAAATTAAAAAAATCCTCGAAGCAAACATTTGCAAAAAATAACCGGCCAAGTGCGAGTGGTACTCGCGCACCGAGGGTTCCGTACAAACCTCAGCTTAAAGGTATTATAGACCTGAGTATTTGATATGAATTTCAATTTAGGTAATACCTCTACGCGTTCATGAGGAAAGTAAGTTGAAAATTATTAAAAATATTTTTATTATATGATGTAGGTAACTAAAAATTTACGGTTTTCGTAATTATTCCTTTATCTGTTCTATAAGACGTTGCTTCGTACCAAATTTCAAGATTCTGAGTTCACGGGAAGTACCCTGTAGGTTTTGATTCCCTTGCGAGTGTCGAAAATTTGCGGCATAAACGGCTGTATCTTTTGATTGCGTTGGCTTAGAAGTTTGATTTTTTTACAGCTTTAAGGGACAGTAGACCTGAGTAGTATAATTTATATATAAATTTCAGCTCGATACCTCCACGCGTTCCTGAGAAAAAGGGTCTTGATAGACGGACGGACAACAAAGTGATCCTATAAGGATTCCGATTTTTTACTTTCGAGGTACGGAACCCTAAAAATTGACAATGGTGGCTACTCATTCCTTTGTTTACTAATATTTTTTAAAACAAAAACCGTATTTATCTATTCAACGAGCTCTAAACAACGATACCCCACTAGTTGGAAAACGTCAATTGTTTTAATCGTGCCTCCCTTTAGCTGTATGAGAGCCCCTTAAAAACATTTAAAAATATTTTTTGACAATTTGTATTTTTTTGTCAACAAGATGCCTTTACTGTGAAAATTTGAAGACTGTAGCTCCAACCGTTTGGCTTTAAAATCTGTGTGACAGAAGACGGACCATAGATATAATAAACAAGCGACGGACAGAAAGACAGACGGACACGAGAGTGACAGCAAATGCTCCGTTTGGATCCTTCGGGTACGGTTACGGAACCCTAAAAACGTTGCAGTCCGTAAAACAAAGGTGACATCTCGAATACTCAGGTACAACCGAATAAACCAGTAATAAAGAGGAAGCTCCTAATGGTCCTAATTTCGGAGGACGACGAACTCCGAACATTCCGACCGGCCTATGCAGATGGCATACACTTACTTAGGATTGTCCAATTTGCGTGAACATGGGTTCGTACTTTCCTCTAACAGTTAATCGCATTGTTTTTATGTAGGGCGTGTATTTATTGTACTGTAACGGGTTTCTCGTCTCAATGGTTTTGTTTATTTCATTGTAGTAGCAGTTCTAAGTAACAGTACCTAAGTACTTTCATGATCTTCAGCAGGGGTTCCCAAACTTATTTTGTCTACTGCCCACTTTGTGAATAAATTATTTTTAGCGCCCCCATTTTTGTAAAAACATGATTATCTAGGAGAACTAATAACTATTAAAATGCGAAAATATGTCTGTTGCCTTTTTATTTGTTTGTTTGTGTCTACTTTTATTACGAAACGGAGCGACCGATTGGCATGATTTTTATTTTATATATTTAATAAAACAGGACAGATATATTTTATTTATTTATTTATTTAAAATAAGCACACCAACAGCACTGTCACTTACAATTCAATTAAAATAGCATCTAAAATCAGCATTTCAGTAACCATGCAAATAACAGGTATGCATGACATTGACACAATGAATATTGGAGACAAAGTAAAAAATAAAATAAAAAGTGTATCCAGTAGACTTATATCTAGAACACTACAAGTACAGTACAAATTGAGCTATATAGACGTACATTGTTCGCACTGTTTATATAGGGAACGTCTGTATGAAGCGAAACTCATAGAGAAAAGATCGATAGGGTAATCTGTCATATTTGACCTTTCATTATATAGCCTTGCCATACGTTTCTGTTCAGTCTTGCACCAGCGTCCTAACACCCGCCAACCTTCAAACGGGTGGCGGGTGTTAGGGAACACAGACGTCATAGAATCGCCATTTATGAAGGTTTTTTTAATATCAATACTCAAACTCTATATCTATATTATATTTGTAGGAATGTTACAGTAGAACATGATATTAATATCGAAAGATCGCACGTGAATAAGATCAAGTAAATTGTTTGTTATAGCAATGACGCAAAACCACTCATAATTAAATGAGTCAATACTGTGTAAGTATCGCATCAAATGAAAAACTGAGCAGACTAAAGACTGAAGTTATCTAGCCCTTATTTAGAGTGCACTAGAAAGTTCTATTCGGCGATTACTGATTTTATTGTGTTCTTCCAAATTGCTAATTGCTCCTATAAAGATAAGATCATCAACCTTATCTTTGAGTAACTCTTGAGAAATGAATCGGATAGTTGACGATATACTTCTAAAGTTTCACGTCTGTCGAATGCAGAAATCAGAAAACTATTTTCGATTACTCCTTATGATATTTTTGGTACGACGACGTCCCTTTACGTAACTGGTATAAGAAAGAAAGTTGTGAATAGTGCTTTAGCCTCAAAATCTTCTTCATTCCCATTAAAATTAATGCATAAATAAACTCGCCCTTTTACCTGACTGCCGAAGGAAGGTAATGTGTTAATCAGTCTATGTATGTTTGTTCCTAAGTGGCGTTCTTGCCTGTATATTTATAAATGTATGTATGTATTTATGTATCTGTTTTGGTATTTTATATTTAGTGCTTCTGTTATAACATAATATTTAATTTTAATATTGCACCAAGTGCAACCCCATGTCGTGTCCAGGCTATCTCTCTCCATTCAGGGTTGCCTGGAAGAGATCGTAGATCGCGATAAGGCCGCCTGTTGTATGTTGTTGTTATTTTAAGGTTTGCGTATGTAATGTTATTATCTTGGTGTACAATAAAGTATATAATAAATAAATAAATAAACGCATTGGCCGATTTTGATGATTTTTACGTCAATCGATTCGTCTTAACCTTGCCAGTGTCACTGGCTCAATTATATTAAAATTGGAAAATAGAAAAATGGCAGCGTTTGGGCGCCATACACAGGGAGCCCAATTTTTTTCTGCCGTGCCCGTCGTGTGGTGTTTCAAAATAAAGGGGTATAAGAGTTGATTAAAAAAAAAGTATAATACTTATATGTTTAAATGTACCAAATTGGAAAACAACAACAATAACTAAAAAGTAATAAATAAAAAAAGTTAATTCAATAAATCAAAAATCCGTTTGCTTAGGAAACGAAATAAATGACGTAAACAAAAAGAAAATCATGCTGTGCAGTCGGAGGATACATCTGGTTTTGGTCAGCCAGCTCGCGAATATGTATCTTCCGACTGCACAGCATGATTTTCTTCTTGTTTACGTCTTTTTAGTTCGCTTTTTAAGCATTCGGGTTTTTTGATTTTTTGATTTAACTTTTTTTTTGCCATGAAAATAGAGCGTAAGCCTGCTACGATACTTACATACTCCTATTGCGTTCGTTTCGTCTGTTTCTATTCATTAACGCTCGCCGGTTTTGGGACTACGCATCAGGCTTTTCATAATAATTAATATCAATTGTAACTCCCTAACTAACTCCTTTGTTCCCAGACAACCTGCAAACAATCCCGAAGAACGAACAAGAAAACAAACACCTTTCCTGTATGCTCCCACATTTTCTTACACAGTTTGCTATATTCATCATCGTGTAGATTCTTAAATAAACATGTAAAGTCAGCTGCCATTGTTCAGGTGTTTCGCACTTAGAGCTCTGAGTCACACGCTGAGAATTTCCTGCAAACGTACATATTTGAAAAAGACGTCTTGGTTTTAAGCCTGAAATGTGGAGGCAGGGCTTGATTGAACAGCCTTTTTAGGGTTCCGTAGCCAAATGGCAAAAAACGGAACCCTTATAGATTCGTCATGTCTGTCTGTCTGTCTGTCTGTCTGTCTGTCTGTCTGTCTGTCTGTCTGTCCGTCCGTATGTCACAGCCACTTTATTCCGAAACTATAAGAACTATGCTGTTGAAACTTGGTAAGTAGATGTATTCTGTGAACCGCATTAAGATTTTCACACAAAAATAAAAATAAAACAATAAATTTTGGGGGTTCCCATACTTGAAACTAAAACCAAAAATATTTTTTTTCATCAGACCCATACGTGTGGGGTATCTATGGATAGGTCTTCAAAAATGATATAGAGGTTTCTAATATCATTTTTTTCTAAACTGAATAGTCTGCGCGAGAGACTCTGCCAAAGTGGTAAAATGTGTGTCCCCCCCCCTGTAACTTCTAAAATAAGAGAATGATAAAACTAAAAAAAATACATAATGTACGTTACTATGTAAACTACCAGCGAAAATTGGTTTGAACGAGATCTAGTAAGTAGTTTTTTTTTAATACGTCATAAATCGTAAACCGCAATTTACCAAGTACGGAACCCTTCGTGCGCGAGTCCGGCTCGCACTTGGCCGGTTTTTCAAACATGCCTGGAAATTTGAGCATTATTTTGACAACCTTCTTTGAGATAAACCGAAATTGCTGTACTAGCCAAGTACTTACATGCGAGCAGCAGCCAGCAAAAGTTGTATGGAAATCCATATCTGTCGTGGTTTAGCGGCCAAATCAATTACATAGTAAACTCATATCTGTCGTGTAATTTAAAAATGGAACTATCTTTCACTCCGAAACATGGCCACTAAGGAGGTAACTTATCAAAGATTTTATTTAAATTTCGAACTGGCTTGCAAATAGAAAAGTGTTTATTGAAAAAAAAAACAAATGAAAACTAACGCGGCAAAAATATTGTTGTTCGTTGTTCGTCTTCGTCATTGATTTTGAAAAGTAATTATATTTGTCAAAATAAGTTCTAGCACAAAGTACGTAAGCGGCGGCGCGCCGGTTCGAGGTACTACTTAGTTTTAATTTTCGCGCATTATTTGAGAAAAGTACTATACAAGCCTTGACCACTACTAGGCATTGATGGACGAACGTGTAAATGTGGGCCCAGGCACACATACGTAAGTCCTGCTCCTCTTTTGCTGGCCGCTGCAGTAATATACTATATTTTGGTAGATGTATCTAGATATTTATCAACCTGCTCTTATAATAATTCATTTGATTACTCTTCAGTACAGTCTTTCATTCATCTTTGAATTGCCGTTACCGTAGAGTTCACTTCCATCCGAGACATAATCATAATAAATTTTTGTTTGTGAAGACTAGATTTTGAGAGTTTTGGAAACCTCTATTCAGGCGTTTAATCTAATTTATTTGAGTTTCTTCCATTCATCTTATTATCGTTTGATCGTTCGTTTCTTCATCTTTATTTGTTGTTGTTTCAAAGTCCATTTCCTTCCTAGCTATATTATTTTTCATCTGTAGTTGTGTAGAAGTATACTAGACCTTAATGATGTTTATGACACCTCTATCCTACCACGACGTAAAATGAACTGTCGAAGAATTGTTGGTAAGCCGGGAAAAGCTTTTAGGATGACGTGCAGTGAAAAATTATCTCACCTTCCATGAAATATTGAACGAACTTTACAATTAACAAGCTTCGTCTCATACTTACTGAAATAAATCATACGAAACTGATAGTGTCACTGCCGATATATACCCTGTTGCGAAGACCATAATTGAATTCCAAAACAGCTGAGATCTAAGTTTGAAATAAGGCAACCCTATTCAGTGAACAAAAGCGTCTGGAGGTTCGAATAGCTCGATACTTGTTGTTTGAGTTGAAAGGGGACGCACACGTGAATATAGTGAACTTACCCTTCACGTAGAGGTCGGGTACGGTAGGTAGTTAAAGTTACATTAAACCTGCAGTGTCCAGCGAATGGAGATCGATAGTAGCTGACATTGGCAAGTACAGAACAGTTGTGTTTCATGTTGAAAATACTAAGTTAGAATTAAGTTTATAATCGAATGTAACATTTTAAAAATCTCTAGTCTTCAAGTTTAAGTATGAATTTCGGTGGCTGTATGAGTAGAGTAACCAAAAAAAATGATGGATGGACTGTGAAAAAGTTGATATAGCTATAAAAGAAATTACTGATAAGGAAATAAGAGAGGTATGAAATAAGAAAATGAACATGTTGCGCCGACACCAAATAAATTATGATAACGGCAAGAAAATGATGATGATGAGTCTTCTTTATGAAACTTGTGGTTCCTAGTAGTGATACATTTTCCTAGCCTATCTATCGGGTTGGTAACTAATGCTTGGCTATAACATGGCAAGCGACAAAGATTAGCACCAGTGTCATGTCAATTAATAATTACAAACGATCACCAATTTGTCTGCAAACCTTGGCGATAATGAACACATTATTCTGTATCCAGTCAAAATAAAGAAGGTTTTATCTAGTTTAAATTCCGCTGACGCAAATGTACAAGTAACAAATAAGGACAAGAAAAATATTCAAACCATAAAACAAAGTTTAGATACCACATGAGCTGTCGCGACGAATACAAAATTTTGCAATTCAATAGCCACCTGAATGTATGGCAGTTTGAAATTCAAATACAACATACAGCATCTACATGTCTGGCCGTTTACATAACGACCGAGACGTTTTGTTTCACAATAAATATGAAAATGTTTTGACAATACATGTCGCTAAGTGATTTAGTTCCCAGGTGCGCCAAAAGTGTTAGAAATTACTTTTGGCGTACCTCAGGGCTCGTTACTATGTCCTATTTTGTTTTCAATTGAAAAGTGATCTAGGACTGGTATAGGCCTTGACAGCGAGAAGGTATTTTTAATTGGAGTTTAAATTCGTGAAGGCAGCAACCTAAGTGCATTGCAACTGAGAACTTGGGCGGTAAAACGTGACTTCGCCAAAGTGCACTGAGAAGTTTGAACGGCTCGAATAAATTACTATTTCCAAGATAATATTTAATAGAGAACTTTAAATAAGGTGACTAGATAAACTTATATATAGAAGGATTCCAATTATCTTGGGAATACTCAAGAGATTAGGTTAAAGCCTTACATAAGTTGAAAATGTAAGATATGGCGATGATAATATTTCTAAATTCCCTGGAGACAATTGTACACTACATTCGCATGACTGCAAAGATAACCTTTACTTAGTCCCAGACGGTTCTGTGATAGAGCACTATTTTTGGCCTCAATCAATAAAAGAGCAAGCTTTGTTGGCCCAGTCACAAACCAGACAATCTGATGTTAAAATCAATAGAGCGACGGATTAGAATAACTTTTGTGGTTTTGAGCTGCTGAAGTTGTGTAACCAGAACCTTATGTTAATGCTATTATGTTTTAGTTTAAAGTTACATAATTACTTTGTTGTATTTTAGTACTTACCTGGGTAAATAGAAATATGTTTTATTATTTTTTATTTTGCTCACCACATAAGAAACACGATAAACATTTGTAATAAAAAAAGTTATTAAATTAAAAAAAAACCCGACTGCAAAGATGTACTCTTATTGGTGGTATTATCGCACTGGCGATCTCTTATGTACAAACTTTGGATGAATTGAAAGAAAGGATATGTATATTATATATTACCTACCTTTACCTATTTAGCTATGTAATATGTAAGTAGGTATGAATATGAACAAGAGCTGTTTCGCAAGACCAAGTTGATTGACGATGATATAAGATCTTATTTTCTAGAAAGCTCGGAAAATTTCAGCCCAGAAGATTTCCCAAGAGTATGAAAAAACATTCGGAAGAAAGATACTGAATAGCAAATCTGCTTTTTTATCGCCGAGAAAGCAAAACAAGAGAGTTTTAAATAGTCCATTTAAATTGCTGTTTTTGTAGCTGAAGTATTTGTTTCTTTATTTGTTTTAAATAATTTAGAGGCGATAAGTATACCATTAGTTTGTAAACAGACGTGAATTATGTTGGCAAATATTTTGAAAGTACATTTGCTAACCTCATTTATTGAACCCACTTTATTATAGTTGTTTATAAATGTGTTTGAATGTTTAAATATTTCACTCACATTGAGGGTAGATGGAAATTATTTGCATTTTCCGACCTTTTTCTACTGGTCTGTTCGTAGAGCAATTTCTGTGGGTTATTGGAACAATTTTTAAGTACTACAATTAGTTTACTTCCAAGGGCCAGGGTCTGAACGTGGCAAATGACAGAGCTGTCCGAAATAGCTACATAAGTAGTGGTCTCAGGATTGTGTATTATGTATTTGAAAGAACATTAGTCTATTGACATCCAAAGACGAAGAAAAACTAAAATTTGCCTTCTGAGCCTCGCTCAGTAATCGAGTCAAAAAGTTTCGTTTTGGAAGTCGGTGTCTTCAGCACCTCTTGTTTTTATTGTTTTTCAACACCGACTGCCGAAACGAAAGTTATTTTTGCTTTTTTTATGTTTTGCAATAGAAGTCGGTTTATTTTTTGTACAAAAGTTTTTATTTCTCTCTTTTTAGTTTCAGTACTCTACCATAAAAAAGCTAGCAAAGTCTATAAGTAAGGGACCTAAGATTGAGAAAATACCCATAATAACTTAATTTATACGTTCTTGCAGTTGGTCGTTAACACCTTAACTGCCAAGTGACCGACAAACAATACATTTTCAATTGTGTCTCATTGCCTGGCAGTTAAGGTGTTAAGGAGTTCGGTTGTATGCTCCATATCTTGAAAACTCTGAACAGATTTTGATGAAACTTTCACTGATCCCTAAGTTGAGAGATACTTAATCCAATAAAAAAGAATGAGCAGTTACGGAGAAATGCGTGGACAAACATACATAGATACATACATAAAAACATACGAAATGGACACGTGTTTAGAACCCTATACAGAGTAACATAATATGTGAATATTGTGCAATACCAACAATATTACATACATAAGGATCGAACTGATTAAATCCTTTTTTTTGAAGTCGGTAAAAGCTAGTCAATGAATGACTCTTCAACTAGTCAGTCAAGAATCTGATTATACGCATTATATGCATGTATGTTTTAAAATCTTAGCGTCTGCGTAGGAGGCTCTTATGAGTCAGTGAGGTAAACAGTCTAGCGGTCGCAGGTTCAAGGCCTGTCCGGTATTTTATTGTGTTTGCTTTCTTGCGAATTGCTACCGATTTTGCCTGCAATGCACCAGTGTTGCGGCCGTTGCGGGTAGTGTAATGTGATCGGGGGTATACGGTTGTAGTAAGGATTAGAGCTTTGAGGATTCTGTTTGCAGAACGCATATTTGTTGTTAGCACCCTAATTGCGTATCTGATTTTAAAAAAAAGCAAAGTCCTTTCCTTTAATTTTGATTACTCAACAGTATTCATTGTGTGTTTTACGCTGTCGAGTAATGGGCTTTTTGAACATATGAAGCAACTAGCTTTCGCCAGCGGCTTCGCCCGCTGTATTAATTGTATGGGATTGACAAGCGATATCGAAAAATCACGTGATTAACCTTACATTTTGACATTTCAACTGTCACTGTCATAATGCCACTTGTCTAGATCCTCACATTCCTCACAGGTCGCAATTCTCAACCGAACAGGTTCGATAATTTTATGTTGTTTTTTAGGGTTCCGTACCCAAAGGATAAAAACGGGACCCTATTACTAAGACTCCGTGGTCCGTCTGTCTGTCTGTCACCAGGCTGTATCTCATGAACCGTGATAGCTAGACAGTTGAAATTTTCACAGATCATGTATTTCTGTTGCCGCTATAACAACAAATACTAAAAACAGAATAAAATTAATATTGAAGTGGGCTCCGATACAACCAACGTGTTTTTTTGCCAATTTTTGCGATAATGGTACGGAACCCTCCGTGCACGAGTCCGACTCGCACTTGGCCGGGTTTTTTTTGTCTATTTAGTTTTTTTTTCTAGAAACTGTATCTATAAAACAAACTCGCAAGCTCTACCGATCACAGAGCCACTACATATATGTTTAGATGTAAGTAGATAGAATTTGTTATTCTCTTTTTCTGCTTTGTTCATTTAAAGTTTATATTAGAAAACGACATAGAGGAGCTCGTGGCTAATAATAACAGCCGCACGGGTCGATCATCAAGGTTAAGCAACGCTTGACGAGGTCGGTCCGTGGATAGGTGACCATTTCAACATACCGAGTTTCCTCCGTGCCTCGGAAAGCACGTTAAGCCGTTGGCCCCGTTAGTCATTTGAAGATCTTTGACAGTCGTTACAGGTAGTCAGAAGCTTGAGATCTGGCACCAGTCTTGCTAAGGGGTACCGTGTTATCCAGTTACTGACTTGTGGAGGTCAGATAGGCAGTCGCTCCATGTAAAACACTGGTACTCAGCTGAATTCTGTGAGACTGGAAGCCGACCGTAATATAGTTGGGAAAAGGCTAGGCAGATTGACATAGAAAACGACATTAAGAGGAAATATGGGCAGAGAACGCCGACAGAATTTCCTAAGTAAAAAGTCATAATTCGAGGTTTGGCTCTCGTCTATTTCCTCCTCCAATATTGGACCAATTTAAAAGATATTCCATAAACTGGTAAAGTAAGATAATATATACTATGTCCCTATGTTTTCCTTTTTTTATTTATATTTGTCAAATTTGTACACTAAGCCTCTGTTGACAGCGCAATTTTGAGCATTTTTGAGGGTTCTATAATAGTGCTTCTAAAGATAATGTATCATCAAAAAGGAAAATATAGGGACACATAATATATCTTTCATTTTCAGTTTATGGAATATCGTTTAAATTGGTTCAATATTGGAGGAGAAAATAGACGAGAGCCGAACCTCGAATTATGACTTTTTACTTATGGAATTCAGTCGGCGGTCTCTGCCCCCGTTTCCTCTTCATTCAGAATGGAAACGTCATGTTATGTCGTGACAATCGCCTAGCTAGTATATACTTAATTCATTGTTATATAATAATAGTTATTATTATGGTAGGTACTCATAACTTACTCATTATGGCTGAATCATAGACCTTTGTTTTCTTTTATGATCTTTGTTGGCACAACATACTAAGCACCTAAATGTAATAAATATATATTTGTAATGCGGAAAACTTGGTTGTTTCCTGTTCAAAAGATTGTATTTACAGCCGAGAATTGGAAGACTGCCCAATGGGAAAAAAGCCCCGTACCTACCCAGATATTGGAAAACGGATATTCAGAGGGTAGGCCAAAGAATTACTGAAAGTTGACTTTAGCTAACGATAGGAACTCTTTATACATGACAATAAAATAAAAAAGTTAGGTAAATCAAAAATTAAAAAAACCCGACTGCTTCAAAAGCGAACTAAAAGACGTAAACAAGTCGGAGGATACATATTCGCGGGCTGGCTGACCAAAATCTGGTGTATCCTCCGCCTGCACAGCATGATTTTCTCCTTGTTTACGTCTTTTAGTTCGCTTTTGAAGCAGTCGGGTTTTTTGAATTTTTGATTTAACTTTTTTTATTTATGACTAGTTTTTTTTTCGAATTACGTACATTTAAACATATAAGTATTATATATTTTTGAAATCACCTTTTAAAACCCTATATTTTGATACCCCACACGATGGGTTTGGAAGAAAAAAAACTTTGGGACCCACAATAAGGCGCCCAGAATCCGCCATTTTTCTATTATCCAATTTTAATGTAGCCAGTGACACTCGCAGGGTTAAGACGCATCGATTGACGTACGAATCATCAAAATCGGCCAACGCGTTTGGTCTCTGGAACGCCATATAGGAACAAACATACATACATAGACTGATAAACACAGTACCCTCCGTCGGTAGTCGGGTAAATAGGAAACACGAAATCTATACTAAAATTATAAAGAGGTAAAGTTTGTGAGTTTGTGACGTTGTAAGGGGTAATCTCTGGACTTACTGAACCGATTTTGAAAATTCTTTCACCAGTAGAAAGCTACATTGTTCCTGAGTGTCATAGGCTATAATATGTTTTCAAAAAAAATAGAGATCCTTATGAAAATTGCAATAATGTAACCCAAGGTAGCAAAATGTTGCCTATAAAATTCATTCTTTGGCGTGCATTGAGAAAACTATTGATGATAGATATAAAATTGTAGGTAGGTAGGTAGGGTAGGGAAAGGCAGGGTAGGCAGGGCAGGCAGTGTAGGTAGCCAGTTGACGGAGGCGAAGCCCCGGGGATCAGTTAGTTTTATATAATTCTATACTTTGGGACTCAAGGAGTTATCAAATCAAGCTAAGGGTTTCTACCAAATACCAAACCGCAGTCGGCACTGTTGAATTAAGGCCCAACCCAACCACTGAAAGAAATCAAGTACAAAATTTGATAAAAAACCGGTCAAGTGCGAGTCGGACTCGCGCACGAAGGGTTCCGTACCATTATCGCAAAAACGGCACAAAAATCACGTTTATTGTATGGGAGCCCACCTAAAATATTAATTTTATTCTGTTTTTTAAATTTGATAAAAAACCGGTCAAGTGCGAGTCGGACTCGCGCACGAAGGGTTCCGTACCATTATCGCAAAAACGGCACAAAAATCACGTTTATTGTATGGGAGCCCACCTTAAATATTAATTTTATTCTGTTTTTAGTATTTGTTGTTATAGCAGCAACAGAAATACATCATCTGTGAAAATTTCAACTGCCTAGCTATCACGGTTCATGAGATACAGCCTGGTGACAGACAGACGGACCGCGGAGTCTTATAATAGGGTCCCGTTTTTACCCTTTGGGTACGGAACCCTAAAAAAAAGCCTACTGGTCTCCGAAATAATTATTTTACTTACGAAGACAGTCTTACTTGGTCTACAACTGCCCTACAAATAACCTAACTACTCAAAAACTACACGCTCGACGCAATTTTCAAATATCCACATAAACTCAAACGATTCTATGGAGTTCGTCCACGTGGACAGTAAAGATATTTCCATATTTCCATAGTTGGGAAAAGGCTAGGCAGATTGACATAGAAAACGACATTAAGAGGAAATATGGGCAGAGAACGCCGACAGAATTTCCTAAGTAAAAAGTCATAATTCGAGGTTTGGCTCTCGTCTATTTCCTCCTCCAATATTGGACCAATTTAAAAGATATTCCATAAACTGGTAAAGTAAGATAATATATACTATGTCCCTATGTTTTCCTTTTTTTATTTATATTTGTCAAATTTGTACACTAAGCCTCTGTTGACAGCGCAATTTTGAGCATTTTTGAGGGTTCTATAATAGTGCTTCTAAAGATAATGTATCATCAAAAAGGAAAATATAGGGACACATAATATATCTTTCATTTTCAGTTTATGGAATATCGTTTAAATTGGTTCAATATTGGAGGAGAAAATAGACGAGAGCCGAACCTCGAATTATGACTTTTTACTTATGGAATTCAGTCGGCGGTCTCTGCCCCCGTTTCCTCTTCATTCAGAATGGAAACGTCATGTTATGTCGTGACAATCGCCTAGCTAGTATATACTTAATTCATTGTTATATAATAATAGTTATTATTATGGTAGGTACTCATAACTTACTCATTATGGCTGAATCATAGACCTTTGTTTTCTTTTATGATCTTTGTTGGCACAACATACTAAGCACCTAAATGTAATAAATATATATTTGTAATGCGGAAAACTTGGTTGTTTCCTGTTCAAAAGATTGTATTTACAGCCGAGAATTGGAAGACTGCCCAATGGGAAAAAAGCCCCGTACCTACCCAGATATTGGAAAACGGATATTCAGAGGGTAGGCCAAAGAATTACTGAAAGTTGACTTTAGCTAACGATAGGAACTCTTTATACATGACAATAAAATAAAAAAGTTAGGTAAATCAAAAATTAAAAAAACCCGACTGCTTCAAAAGCGAACTAAAAGACGTAAACAAGTCGGAGGATACATATTCGCGGGCTGGCTGACCAAAATCTGGTGTATCCTCCGCCTGCACAGCATGATTTTCTCCTTGTTTACGTCTTTTAGTTCGCTTTTGAAGCAGTCGGGTTTTTTGAATTTTTGATTTAACTTTTTTTATTTATGACTAGTTTTTTTTTCGAATTACGTACATTTAAACATATAAGTATTATATATTTTTGAAATCACCTTTTAAAACCCTATATTTTGATACCCCACACGATGGGTTTGGAAGAAAAAAAACTTTGGGACCCATAATAAGGCGCCCAGAATCCGCCATTTTTCTATTATCCAATTTTAATGTAGCCAGTGACACTCGCAGGGTTAAGACGCATCGATTGACGTACGAATCATCAAAATCGGCCAACGCGTTTGGTCTCTGGAACGCCATATAGGAACAAACATACATACATAGACTGATAAACACAGTACCCTCCGTCGGTAGTCGGGTAAATAGGAAACACGAAATCTATACTAAAATTATAAAGAGGTAAAGTTTGTGAGTTTGTGACGTTGTAAGGGGTAATCTCTGGACTTACTGAACCGATTTTGAAAATTCTTTCACCAGTAGAAAGCTACATTGTTCCTGAGTGTCATAGGCTATAATATGTTTTCAAAAAAAATAGAGATCCTTATGAAAATTGCAATAATGTAACCCAAGGTAGCAAAATGTTGCCTATAAAATTCATTCTTTGGCGTGCATTGAGAAAACTATTGATGATAGATATAAAATTGTAGGTAGGTAGGTAGGGTAGGGAAAGGCAGGGTAGGCAGGGCAGGCAGTGTAGGTAGCCAGTTGACGGAGGCGAAGCCCCGGGGATCAGTTAGTTTTATATAATTCTATACTTTGGGACTCAAGGAGGGTCAGAGCCCATTCGTCCCCTAAAATTCGTCCCCCAGCATAAAAGTTGTAGATTCGGCCCCTATATAGGTGCCCATTGGTCTCCTGGTAGGGGACCAATTAATATTTTAATAAAAAATATTATTTTTAAGGTACCCATTCGTCCCCTCTAATATATATACAATATAAGTTAAAGATTCGGCACCTATTCAGGTGCCTTTTGGTCCCCTGAGATAAAATTAGCTATATTTTACATAAGAAACGGTTAACATAGTACACTTGTGAACAGTTTATTAACGGAATTAATTTAATAAATCATAACAGATCATTGAAAAAAGAGACTAACCTTGTAGAAAGTTGGCATTACAAAATTAATCGTAAAATTAATGGTAGAAATAAACCAAATATTTTGCAATGTTTAGACACTCTACATAAAGAAGCGAATTTATCAAAAAATAAAATGGATCAGGTGCAAAGGGGTGTCCAAACAAATAATCGGACTCCTGAATCGATTGAAAATGAAGCGAGAATAAATCGCATAATTAGCCAATTTTTTGAAAATCAGATTTCACTAGGCCACTCCATGGAAAAGCTTTGCATATATTATTAATTTAAAATGAAAAAACAAATATAAAAGAGAGATTAGTTTTATACTAAAATAATGTTGATTTGTTTAATCTTCAATAATTATTGTGATTTTAGTCATTTTTTGTTATTGTAGTTATAGTTTGCTAGATTTAAGCTATTATGATTTTGCATGTAGTTGGTAAATATACAAAAAATACGTTGATTTTAGCTAATTTTTATGTAGGTACTTCTAGTTACAATTTATTAGATTTAAGTTATTACGATTTTGCATGTAGTTGGTTAATATACAAAAAAAATATATGTTGATTTATCTAGTCTTCAATAATTACTGTGATTTTAGTATTTTTTTTTTGTACTGTTATAATTTTTTAGATTTAAGTTATTATGATTTTGCATGTATGTAGTTGGTAAATATACAAAAAAATAAGAAGTGATTATTTACTGTTGATATGTGTTCTATTTTTTTTGCATATTTTATATTTAATGTTGATTTATATGATGGTCAATCAAGGCTGATTTTTGTAAAATAGTTGTATTTTGTTAGTTTCTAGGACATTGTGATTTTGTATGTGTTAATCTTATTTGAAATAAACATGATATCTACCGAATTACTATATTTTTTATTTTAGCCTTTTCTGCGCGACCGTACTAGGACTACCAAGCTGCAGTATACACATATACATGTACTTATATTAGAAGAATGAATAAAAATAAATATTCTTCAGGGGACGAATGGGCGCCTCAAAAGTTCCAGGGGACGAGTGGGCACAGGGTGCGAATCTTAGGGGACGAATGGGCTCTGACCCCTCAAGGAGTTATCAAATCAAGCTAAGGGTTTCTACCAAATACCAAACCGCAGTCGGCACTGTTGAATTAAGGCCCAACCCAACCACTGAAAGAAATCAAGTACAAAATTTGATAAAAAACCGGTCAAGTGCGAGTCGGACTCGCGCACGAAGGGTTCCGTACCATTATCGCAAAAACGGCACAAAAATCACGTTTATTGTATGGGAGCCCACCTAAAATATTAATTTTATTCTGTTTTTTAAATTTGATAAAAAACCGGTCAAGTGCGAGTCGGACTCGCGCACGAAGGGTTCCGTACCATTATCGCAAAAACGGCACAAAAATCACGTTTATTGTATGGGAGCCCACCTTAAATATTAATTTTATTCTGTTTTTAGTATTTGTTGTTATAGCAGCAACAGAAATACATCATCTGTGAAAATTTCAACTGCCTAGCTATCACGGTTCATGAGATACAGCCTGGTGACAGACAGACGGACCGCGGAGTCTTAGTAATAGGGTCCCGTTTTTACCCTTTGGGTACGGAACCCTAAAAAAAAGCCTACTGGTCTCCGAAATAATTATTTTACTTACGAAGACAGTCTTACTTGGTCTACAACTGCCCTACAAATAACCTAACTACTCAAAAACTACACGCTCGACGCAATTTTCAAATATCCACATAAACTCAAACGATTCTATGGAGTTCGTCCACGTGGACAGTAAAGATATTTCCACCAAGGTTGTAGGTAGTACCAAAGTATTCGACAAATAGTTTAACTGACAATACTCAGTTAACCCATTTACATAATGAACTCCTGAATGTGTGTTTAACATGTACCCTTCGTGCTTGTATTTATGGAAAATGTTTAGGTTTACCACTAAAATGTTAGAAAATGATTTCTTTTATCTATGGAAATGGATTTCATAGTCTTTGTAGCGGACCCATGATTGTGGACCTATGAACCCGAAATCGAATCCTGCTGAACAAATTGTTACAATAGGTTACAATACAGATTTAAAACATCGAGTGGCATGCCTCAGAAATTTAAAACTGCGCCATCTATTGGATTGGATCCGTTCAAATAATCTTTGAAATGTGAATTAAGAGCCCAATATACCGTAATTTTGTTTTTAGGAGTGTTGATTAAAAAAGAACATACATTTTTTTAGGGTTCCGTACCCAAAGGGTAAAAACGGAACCCTATTACTAAGACTCCGCGGTCCGTCTGTCTGTCTGTCTGTCTGTCTGTCTGTCTGTCTGTCTGTCTGTCTGTCTGTCACCAGGCTGTATCTCGTGAACCGTGATAGCTAGACAGTTGAAATTTTCACAGATGATGTATTTCTGTTGCCGCTATAACAACAAATACTAAAAACCGAATAAAATAAATATTTAAGGGGGCTCGCATACAAAAAACGTGTTTTTTTTGCCGTTTTTTGCGATAATGGTACGGAACCCTTCGTGCGCGAGTCCGACTCGCACTTGGCCGGTTTTTAGATCAATTTTAGAAAATTTTAATTGTACTGTAAGGGGGTAGACAGGGAGAGCTACAATTAAACGTAGAAATAACTTAATATTTTTATATATTTAGTAAGAAATTACAATACGCCTGCCTATCCAATTCTTTTACATTCAAACTTAACAAAAAACATCTACAGCTATTCTCTGTTCGAAATTCATACATCTTTCAAGGCAACCTACTTGCCTATTAAAACACTGTTTTAATAGGCAAGTAGGTTGCCTTCTCAAGTTGTGAGTCCTCACAGTACACACATTATTCAATAACAAATCGATACATATCTCGCCATCTAATGAAATTTATTTGAACCAAATTTTCTTTGTTAGAGCTGGCACTCTGTGCCTCTACTCTTTACTTTTATCAATTTTGGCACACCCAACAACTTTGTTCTATTGATTTGGCCAATACCCCGCCCACACTCCCACTGCCATTTTGCACGAAGCACAAAATTCTGCTTCCCTTTTCAAGATAAAACACGAACTTGTGTGGAGTAACAGACTCCAGTTATTTGACAAATACTTCAAAACGAACATTGATATATCTGATATATGTTCTTTAACATTTGAAAACTGAATATCCTCACTGCTTCTGCGCGCCTGGTATCGAAAAGTACATCAAAGTGAACCTTAATTTGGTTTCCGTCGTTATTTCTTTACGACCACGATCCGTTTACGATACAGTCTGTCTGCCCAAGTAATTGGCAATGTTTCGCATTCAAAACTCAAAGCATTTTATTTCAATAAATTGCTTTTTAAATAACCCTTCAGCTGATGAGGATGTTTCGAGTCAATGTCTTGAGAAATTGATTGGGAGTCGAGGATAAAGAATACTGCTATTTTTATTTTCTTTGGGGTTAAAATAAGCGAGGAATTTTGCCAGTATTTATTTTTAAAGTCTATCGCAATGATTTGGCCTAAATGTAACTACACGGCTGAAATAATAACTTAGTACAAAATTGTTTGTTTAAAATAATAATTGCGAATAATGATCAACTAATCTTTATGCTTAAGACGACGACTAACGCCAACGACCTTGAGGGAACAAAACGCGCACTTCACACCCGCGCGACCCAAAATTTGACATTAAAAAAAAACTTCAGATCAAAATTTAGATAATTAAATTGTCTTTGAGATGACGTTGATTTAATTAAAATACGCCCAGCGGTTTTCGTGCGATTGTCGTGTTTTTGTCCGTTGTAGACATAACTTTAAAAATAAATTACACTATGTTGTACGAATAAAACTCAAAATTTGCTCAGATGAAATTATTAAGAAAATGATCTAATGTAACATATATTTTTTCCAAAAAACTAGCCGTTTAGACGTGATTCTCATTTTAAAATCAGCTACTCAAGGGAATCGGCGCCTTAAGTACGAACTAAGAACTTACAAAGATAATCTCTTTAGTCCAGCGCTAATCTATTACTAAGCGACTGTCTTAATCTTATCCATAAATTGAACAAGCTACTAGGCTTGCATGAGCTAACAGCGAGGAATTATACCTGCGCGGATCTGATATTATCACAGTTACAGGCTATGATGTAGCTGCCCACCCACCGTTAGACACTTCTTGCGATTCCCACGATGCTCTAACAGACTTTATCAATTATTCGCCGTCCAATTCAAGTTTGTCCTCAGCAAAGCCTTCAGTATTTATATCATCCATGTAGCATGACGTCACGGGCGCCATTTGTCGAGACTTGTCGTCTCCAACCGATGTAGAACGGACTGCATGTTCACTTTCTAGTGAGCTAGCCAGTATTTTATCTCTCCTGGCCCTGTACCAAGCCTTCGGTTGCTTAGTGCTTATGCAATGCGGATTTAATAACCGTAGCCTTTAAGTTAAAGCTGTGTTGAATAAGCTTGAGATTATTGGTTCTTGTGAAATGTGTCGTAAAGTTAGTCATTTTGTTGGGTTTAAAGTGAAATAGATGGCCAAGCTGCAATGATTTTATACGTTACAACAAGCAGGAACCACCATGTCATAGCACGTTAATATTAGGTAGGAGTAAAACTCTACCTTCGTCATTTCTCGTCAGTTAGAGAGGAATGCTTTGGAGTTTACAATTCAAGCAATGCAGTAGGTACTTGTAACTTATTAACCGACTTATCAAAAAGGAGGGGGCTCTATGTTCGACATGTACGTTTTTTTTTTTTTTTTTTTTTCACCGATATCTCCGTCAATTCTGGTCCGATTTTGAAAATTCTTTTTTGTTTGAAAGAGTATTTTTCGAAATTGGGCCCATTTTAATTTGGTGAAGTTCTGATGAAGAACTTTGAAGATATACAACAGAACTGTTCAATAAATAACGGCAAATCTCTCGGGATTGCTGCAATCGCATATCTGTTTTTTGTTTAGACCATTTCATAACATAACATCACGCCAGTACGCTCTAAAGGGGTACGCAGATCTGTCATTTCACCGGTTATGTTCATGTTTTATGGTATTCGGGTAATCTATTCTGGCGTTATAGGTAACTTACTAAACAACTTGCTTAGTAGGTAGACAACTAAAAAGTGAAAAATAAAAAATCTTTTTAACAAAAAAATACTACCGATTTCCAAAATAAAAACTTTTTAACAAAAAATCAAACCGACTTCCGGAACAAAAAACTACAAAGCTTAAAATAAATTTCTTTTCCGAAGTCGGTGTCCATAACGCAAAAAATGGTACGTACGAAAAACACCGACTTCCAAAAATAAAGTTATTTTTCACTTTGTAGTTTTCTTATTTGGAAGTCGGTTTTATTTTTTTGTAAACAAAAATATTATTTTTTTTTCTCGATTCGATGAAAAACTCTTTATATATTTTGGGCCACACAGTTTGCGGCATCAGCACTTGGGATACAACCTACTAAAAACTTCCTAGTAATACAAGAACACTAACATGAAAAGCAACGACGCAATCAAACCGAAATGAATTAACCACAACCCGCGGCATCGGAAAGGTATAAACACAATACCTTATTAAAATCATTAATGGAGAAAGTACGTGAATGGTACGGGGCCGGTGAACCGGCAAAGAGAGCCTGAACGATAAATAGAGCGAGGCTGGTTAAATCAGGCTATGTAGCTGAATACATAAGGTATATATTCTATGGTAAAGAAGTTGAAACAGTATCGGGTCTTAGGTCTTCTTGAACTGGAAGCTAGGGAGTTTGTTGTGCCGCTTTGCTATACAGCTGGAAAACAAAGAAGTTCTTTAAGAGCGGACTCTAGTCAACAGGAATTTGAAATATAGGTATTTGAAGAAACTATTGCCGTCGCGTCACCTCCAACCTCACCCCGTAAAGTGCGAAAGGGACAACTGCAGCTCAGGCTGATTTTACCTACAAAAACTGACTAAAAGACGTTTCGTATTCTGCTGTTTTCTTCATGAAAACTGGTCTGATCTAAAAAATTCTTATATCAAAATTTAGAGGAAAAGTATATCTATGCTCCTATCATTTCCTTTTTTGTTAAAAACTTATAAATTTTGTCTGAAAGTCTTCTGAACATGGCGGTAAAAACGGGCATTTTTTTCGGATTTTTGTATTGTCATATTTCTTTTTGTGATTATGTTTTGGAAAAAAGGAAATGATACAGGCACGTATTAATTAGACCTAGATTTTATGGAAAAAAGTCATTGCTCTAGAGGCATTATCCACGAAGGAAACAGCAGAATGTGTTTGTATGGAGAAAGTCTCACTAGAGTCCCCTCTTAAGACGACGACTAACGCCAACGACCTTGAGGCCCTTGAGGGAACAAAACGCCCCCTTGTCACACCTGCGCGACCCAATATTTAGTAGTTTTTTGTACTTTCTTAATTATTCTAAGACTTTAAAATAAAAAGGTTCAGATGAAAATTTAGATAATTAAATTGTCCTTGAGATGGTGTCGATTTCGTTAAAATACTCCCAGCGGTTTTGGTGCGATTGTCGTGTTTTGTCCGTTTTGGACATAATTTTACAAATTAATTACACTATGTTATACGAATAAGACTCAAAATTTTCTTAGATCAAATTGTTAAGAAAATGGTCTAATATGACATATATTTTTCCAAAAAAATACGACTAGCCGTTTAGACGTGATTCTCATTTTAAAATCAGCTACTCAAGCGCGGCGCCGTAATGCTGTCGAGATTACTACTAGTAGTTTCTTAGCAACTAGAGTATTAGGATTATTTGTCTTTATTTATTAGGATTAGTCTAAATACCAACTAGGTAATCCTATTACTGCGGTCGACAATACATATGTAAAGCTTAATGATGATCGCGGTTGGAAGAGATCTGTATTCTGCAAAAGGGTGACTTGTTTAATCATTGATGCTTAATCAATTTTCTCAACTTGTCTCAACTGTCCTCTTTGAACAAGATTTTGTTTTGGACGTTGATGCTTTTTTTTAGGAAGGGTTTGATCTTGACTTTAGTCTAGGTCAGAGCTGACAGAGACAAAGTCGACGATGGAGTGAGCTTACCCAGAAGAAACCTATTCACTCTAACTTTGAAGAAATTCGGGTTGTATGCGTTCGGAAATACAGACGCATGCGAAGCGCATTATGAAGAACAGCTTCTTGTCATCAAATTGAGGTTTTATTCAGATTTTGCATAGAATAAATACCTAGTCTATTCCTCCAGTTTATTTGCACAACGTACGCCCCAATAAGTAGCTCGGATCACCGAAATGAGAAAATGGACTTTAATAATAAATATGATGAAATAAGTAATTTCGCTTTTTATAATACGTCGGTTAGATACGCTCGAGTAACACGCCGTACGTTTTATATTATTTTTATCACGTTCACTTTTACCGAGTTTAAAAACGACGAGTTTGTGTGTTTAACCGGATACTCTGATGGACGCAAAAAGCGGTTTGATTGACCGATGACAAGCATGCCGAAAGTCCGGTAACTCTTCTGTGGTTCTGGTATACGATTACCCACTACATATACATCTGTAAAAGTGTAGGTACACCAAAACATTCTTTATCTGTCGCTTCATCCATACTATTAATATTATAGATGGGAAAGTAACTCTGTCTGTCTGTCTGTTACCTTTTCACCCTTAAACCGCTGTACCACAACAGATTAAATTTGGTATGCAGATAGTTTGAGATCTTGGGAAGGACATAGGATAGTTTTGATCCCGGAAATCATTCTTAAAGGGGTGGTAAGGGGGATTGGAAGAATGTATAGAAAACATGCAATATTTTTGCGCGATATAAAAATAGGCTAATGGAAGTACCTAGTAATGCTTCGCTGACAAAGTCGCAGGCAACCGCTAGTATTATAAATGCGAAAGTAACTATGTCTGTCTGTTACCTTTTGCACGCCTAAACCACTGATCCGATTTAGATGAAATTTGGTATGGAGATAGTTTGAGACCCTGGGAAGGATATAGGATAGTTTTTTATCCTGGCCATCGTCCTAAAGAGGGTGCAAAGGAGGGTGGAAGTTTTTATGGTGAACTAATCACTTCTTAAGTAAGGGGCCAACACACCTACAATATTATGGCGCGACATAAAAGATAAGCTATTCGAAGTACTAACGCTGCGCAGACGCAGTCGCTGCAACAGCTAGTCACATATAAATTCCTCAGATCAGACAAAATCTGTTGTACTTTCCCTGTGGTATCAATATTTATAGAGTCTAGTCTTAATTCTGATTGAAATAAGGGACGAAATTCTCGCAATTCCAACGGCGAAAAAGCATAAGATCCTTATCGGATAAAGTATTCCCCGCAGGATCATGTTTCAATTTCCTCTTTGAACTTTGGCAGGATGTTAAAGCAGCTTTGAAGTAATGAATGAACTACTCATACTTCATCTGAAAGGGGAAAAAACCGGCCAAGTGCGAGTCGGACTCGCGCGCGGAGGGTTCCGTCCCATTATCGCAAAAAACGGCAAAAAAAAAACAAGTGTGTTGTATGGGAGCACCACTTAAATATTTATATTATTCTGTGTTTAGTATTTGTTTTTATAGCGGCAACAGAAATACATCATCTGTGAAAATTTCAACAGTCTAGCTATCACGGTTCACGAGATACAGCCTGGTGAAAGACATACAGACAGACGGACCGCGGAGTCTCAGTAATAGGGTCCCGTTTATATCCTTTGGGTACGGAACCCTAAATATAAACAAAGTATTAAATCAACACGGCACACAAGAGCCATTTTCATTATAAAACTACCCACAAACAACGAGGGTTGAGTAGGAGAAGCCGCTTCTCACTATGCAATTACGAATATTAAACTAAAACCACCTTGCAGTGACAATGCAATAATAGAATCATGTCAGCCATCTTACAATAACAGAGAAGACGCATAGAAAACAGCACATTACGTTTTATCACGTGGCAACACTGAAGCGTGACCACAACTCAGACCACGACGCACTTTCTTTTTGTTCACCTCAAGAGAAAAACGGTGCATACATTTGCTTTTGAATATCATTCCAGATTCATGTAAAGAAATAGATACTGAATTGTATGATTTTGCAGCGAACAGCATTGCTTGAAACAAGCTAGCGTAATGTTTTTACATTCATGTCTCATATGCCCCAGACATAGGACATTTACACCTGACATGGAATGTGCATTCATGTTTTTTTTTTACACGCTTTTATTTAAGACGGTACCCTGACCAAAAAATCGGCATGAGATATGAGCATTCCTATTGGTCTAGCGGCACTGGTGGCGCATGAATTACAGTAGTGAATACGCCCAGATTTTAGAATAAAATCTTTATAAAATTGAACATTAGGCTTTTGAAAAAATAATACGACAAAAATGTTCGTTATTAAATTGTCTATCCATTAGTGTTAGTACAAAAAATTATTAATGAACAATTTACGAGGAGATGATGATAATATCAATAATTATTTCTCATTTTTATGTTTTTTTGGAAGGAGATTAGTGAAATATATACAACATTTAAAAAAAACTAAATCTACCATTTTAGAACCAATATTATGTAGAATTTTAATGTATTTTTATTAATTGATATTTCTTTTTAAATAACGAGTAGATAGCTCCTAAAAACAGCACAAAAACGGCTTGCGCGGCATTTTGCTCGGGGTACCGCCTTAACATGCAATGTATGTATGTATGTGTGTTCGGATCAAATCTTGCAACTGAATTTTAAAGCAGTTATCCACCACCGATTAAGATGAAATTTTGCATACACGTTTGGATGACAATGCATGGTTAGCTAAGTGACGTCATTCTAAATCCAATATGGCGGACGGCCCAAGATGGCGGACTAGTTTTTTATCTGCACTGCCATGATTTGGGTATCAAATGAAAGGGTTTGCTGAGAAGAATAAGAATAATTAATTAATAAATTATTTGTACTAATACTTGTGTGGAAAAAAGATTGAAAGTTAGTCGGTTGTCTTTAAATTCTGGATTAAGTGTGCTAAATGGGAGTTTTGATACCAATCTTGACTCAAATCTAGTTTGAAAATGATATTTATAGCTGAACATTTCGAAAATACCGGCAAAACTCGATTTTCCACAGAGTATCACACGAAAAGGAGCATGATAAATGGCGTAAATTTAAGTTATAGATGGTATATCAGACAAAGTCGCATGTTGCCTTAAAAACGTTGACAATAGACACCAAAACTTTATTTATCAGAGCAATTGTCGTAGAGCCTTCATAGATAGACGGTTAGTTTTAATACAAAATTGACGTTAAATAATACACGGACTGCTTTTGCAATCAGTCCAATGCGTTTGTGACCAGCAAGTCGATGTCTCCGGAGGCTTGACTCGCCGTTCGCAACAGCGTGCTGGTGCCTACCCTCATGTATGGAAGTGAAGGTTGGGTATGGCAAATAAGACATGAAAGTAGGATTACTGCAGTAGAAATGCGCTCCTTGCGGAGAATGTGTGGTGTAACTTTAAATGATAGATTGAGGAATGAGGTAATAAGACAACGTTGTGGTTTAAAAGAATGTGAAAAATTGAAAAGAGTGTGTTAAGATGGTTTGGCCATGTTAAGAGGATGAATGAAAGGCGACTAACGAAATGTATTTACAAGGCAGACGTGAATGGAAACGCCGGGTGGGGACGCCCTAGAAAGACATACATAGACCATATTGGTGATGTTCTTCAGAAAGGCCAGGTGCGTAGTACTCATAACCAGCGTGTGTGTACGACTAGATGTATGAATGTGTGTGAAGAAATAGAAGTATGTAAGGATCGTAGCAGGTGGCGTTCTGTAGTTTCTGCCTACCCCCATGTGAAAAAGGCGTGACTTTATGTATGTATGTGTCAAAAACTGGATGCCCAACAGCGACCGCTTGAATCTATCGGCGATGAGTACTCCAAGCAGTCTGTCTATGGACTCTCTTAATCCCTTGAGTGTCCGAAAAGTGGATCCACGCGAGACACAATGACATTATTACGGCATTCAATTCAACCAGTTAATCGTACTTTCTCAGCAGCTCTTAAAAATTGTACGGACATCAGTAAGATCATAGAAACAGTATAACATATAGTTATCATGAGAGATTGCTCCTTAAAAACAGTGGCTTTTCATCTAAGCACGCAAATGCGACGTCAATACCTAACCTACCAACGGGTAGTCGCCTAGACGCTAGACGCCTTGAATATGACGTAAAACCATGACGTCAGAGATCCGATATAAAGAGGTCGCTGACTGAAAGACTGTACAAACGTACACTGTATTCTTCCATGAAGAGCTGAATAAATAATCAACAAATTAAAACATACATATGACTCATGGTATGAACGCAAAATACGTGAACCTCCTCATTTATTGTTTGAATGAAATAGAAACATTATGTAATATTTTCGTCTGGATCAATCATTCTTTTTTAAGGTTTATTATGGAAATAGGCGACAGGTAAGTCCAAGGTTAAAATGTCTAATGAATAGATGACTATTTTTAACCGACTTACCAAAATAAGCAGGTTCTATGTTCGACTTTATGTATGTTTTTTTTGTGCGTATGTTCACCGATATCTCCGTCAATTGTGGACAGATTTAAAAAAAAATTTTTTGTTTGATAGAGTATGTTCTGAAATTGGTCCCATTTTAATTCGGTCAAGATATGATTAAGAAGCTCGAAGATATACAACAGAACTCTTCAATAAATAACGGCAAATCTCTCGGGATTGCTGCAATCGCATGTTTGTTCATTGTTTATACCATTTCATAACATACCATCACGCCAGTACGCTCTAAAGGGGTACGCAGATGTGTACAGTTCACCTTGGTACACTCTCATTTCACCGGTTATGTTCAGTTTCATGATATTCGGGTAATCTATTCTGGCATTATATGTACCTTAGTAAACTACTTGCCTATTAGGTAGGTACAACTAAAAAGTGAAAACAAAAAAAAACTTTTTACAAAAAAATACTACCGACTTCCCAATAGCACAACTAGAAAGTGAAAAATTACTTTACTTTTGGAAGTCGGTGACCAAAATGCAAAAAAAAATTTACGTACCAAAGACACCGACTTCCAAACGTAAAGTAATTTTTCACTTTGTAGTTTTCTTATTTGGAAGTCGGTAGTATTTTTTTGTAAAAGTTTTTTTTATCTTTCGGGCGATAAAATTTCTATTGAATAGGTTACTTTTTCTACCGGCAAACCTTTTATGCTTCCAATAAATGTGGCAGACGTAGCTTCCGTAATTACTCAGTACAGATTATAATTTTATGGCTTTTCAATACAGTTAATAAACATTCAAGTGTTTTAAAGGCAAGCGGTGTTGCAAGCCACTTATTTTCACTGATAGCCGGTTGAGTTATTCCTATCTAATATCCGCTACGGTAATTCATCGTCTGCTGCCAAACGTTGTATTAAGAAGTGCCAAAAACAGGATATAGTTTTAATAATTACATCATTCCCTAGACATGAGCACACAGTCGTTGAGCCGAAGGAAGAGGATGCTTTTCTTTCTAATCAATGAATATTCAAAATATTAACAAAACAGTATGTATGTGGTATGCAAACAAGGGAAAAAAATGGTATAATATATATCAGTGATGATATATATTATACCATTTGTCAATGAAATATCTTTAAAATCATTTTGAAGGAGCTCGTGGCTAAATAATAACAGCTGCACTGGTCGATCAGCAACGCTTGACGAGGTCGGTCCGTGGATGGGTGACCATTTCAACATACCGAGTTTCCTCCGTGCCTCGGAAAGCACGTGCAGCCGTTGGTCCCGGCTGTCATTTGAAGATCTTTGACAGTCGTTACGGGTAGTCAGAAGCTGGAGATCTGACACCAGTCTTACCAAGGAGTACTGTGTTACTGAAAAGGCTACTGCCTAGCCTTTTCCCATTGATTGAATATCTTTCAAATTGGTTCAATATTAGAGGAGGAAAAAGGCGAGAGCCAAACCCCGAATTACGACTTTTTACATATGGTATTCAGTCGGATGTCTGCGACCGCATTTCCTCTTAAGGTTACACTAGTCGAAAATTCTTCCATACAAACGTAGTCTAAAGATTACTCCACTGTTTGACGATCTACGTTCAAAATAAATAAAAAACTTTTTAGCAAAAAAATACTACCGACTTCCAAATAAAAAACTACTAAGTGGAAAATAACTTTATTTTTGGAAGTCGGTGTCCATATCGCAAAAAAAATGGGAAAAAGCAAGACACTTTTTTGCTAAAAAGTTTTTTATTTTTCCCTTTTTAGTTGTACCTACCTAAAAAGGCACCTATAACGCCAGAATAGATTACCCGAATAACATGAAACATGAACATAACCGGTGAAATGAGAGATCTGCGTACCCTTTTAGAGGGTACTGGCGTGATGTTATGTTATGAAATGGTATAAACAATAAACAGACATGCGATTGCATCAATCCCGAATGATTTGCCGTTAGTTATTGAAGAGCTCTGTTGTATATCTCCGAAGTTCTTCATCAGATCTTCACCAAACTAAAATGGGACCAATTTCGAAACATCTCTTTCAATCAAAAAGAGAATTTTCAAAATCGGTTCACAATTGACGGAGATATCGGTGAACATACATAAAAAAAAAAACATACAAGAAGTCGAACATAGAACCTCCTCCTTTTTGGTAAGTCGGTTAAAAATTACGGCCGCTTTTAAAAATTCTTCAATGCATCGGTTTGTACTTACCTACTTTTGGAAAAAGGCTAGAAGACTGATTCATTATTAAATTCAAATATTCAAATCAATGTCATCAAAACATTTTCGCTTTCAATCTCGCGTGGTCGACGCGCGAAAACTAATACTTAATAAATAATCGGTCTGTCAATACATAAACGCTATTTACATGCCGTTCATAATGGCTGTATATCACGAATATTAAGAGTTTTTCAAGCGTTACACTTTCTAACGCTACTTGAGCGTGTGTAACGTATCGTGTACGAGGAGATAATTAGGTATTGGGATCTTGTGCTATATGAATAGATTACTTCTGAGTTTCGTAAGAGTGCGTAGTGTACTTGCTGATCACTTATGGCCTAGTGGTTACGTTCCCGACTACCGACACGTGTTCGAACCCCTGCAGGAGAATGGTGAACTTGGTCTAAGAAGATCACTCACTTTCTTTGGAGCTTTTATACCGACGTTGTACAGCAGGTACCGACGTTGTACAGCAACAAAACTCGGTCTAAGAAGATCAACCACTTTGGAACTTTGTTACCGACGTTGTACAGCAACAAAACTCGGTCTAAGAAGATCAACCACTTTGGAACTTTGTTACCGACGTTGTACAGCAACAAAACTCGGTCTAAGAAGATCAACCACTTTCTTTGGAGCTTTTATACCGACGTTGTACAGCAGGTATCGACAATGTACAGCAACAAAACTCGGTCTAAGAAGATCAACCACTTTCTTTGGAGCTTTTATACCGACGTTGTACAGCAGGTATCGACAATGTACAGCAACAAAACTCGGTCTAAGAAGATCAACCACTTTCTTTGGAAGCATTTCAGAGATTAGCCGGCACAAACAGACAGACAAAAATTGTAAAAAAACAATATTTTGGTGTATGTACCGTATATATATTCATATACATGTAGTAAAAAAAACGGTTATTTCAATATTACAAACAGACACTCCAATTTTATTATATGTGTAGACAAAGAGATGTCATAGAGCAAGAATGGAGTTCGTATTCCAGAGAGTGCCTCGATTTGACTCGCCTATACTGTGAATTTTAATTTCGTTGACTAAACTGACATTTAGGGGTTGTGTGACTATATCGTTACATATACAAGTAAAATTTCAAAATTTAAAAAACCCCCGACACATTTATCTTGCGAAAACACTCCGATTCAGACAGTAAAACGCCCATAACTTTTGAACGGCTGAACCGATTTTATTCAAACATAGCTAAGAACACTCTCGACAAAATCACCTTTCAAACAAAAAAAACTAAATCAAAATCGGTTCATCTGTTTAGGCGCTATGATGCCACAGACAGACACACAAACACAGATACACATGTACACAGATACACAGCAACACACATGAAACTTATAACACCCCTCTTTTTCAGACGGGGGTTAAAAAAAGTATCAATCGTGACAATCCTGAGTGATCGATAGTTAATCGAAAATCGAAGTTGATCGAAAATGAAACTATTTCACGGCTAAAAAAGAATAATTTGTTCAGAAACAAGCGGCCCTTATTTAGTTTCTACTCATTTATGTCAGAATTCATTTTATCGATCGCATTTATTTTATTGTTGATTTCATATTTAGCACAATAAAAGTTAATGTACTATGTGTATGAATATAGTTATATTTAAATATATTACGTTTATGTTCATAAAACATTTATTTACACCAATTAGTAAAAAAAAAACTTTTTGCTAAAAAATACTACCGACTTCCAAATGAAAAACTACAAAGTGAAAAATAACTTAATTTTTGGAAGTCGGTGTCTTTGTTAGGTACCATTTTATTGCGATATGGACACCGACTTCCAAAAATTAAGTTATTTTTCACTTTGTAGTTTTTCATTTAGAAGTCGGTAATATTTTTTTACAAAAAAGTTTTTTTTATTTTTCCCGTTTTAGTTTTACCTAAGTTGTTTAGTAAGGTCCCTATAACGCCAGAATAGATTGATTACCCGAATAACATGAAACTTGAACATAACCGGTGAAATGAGAGATCTGCGTTCCCCATTAGAGCGTACTGGCGTGATGTTATGTTATGAAATAGTATAAACAATAAACAGACATGCGATTGCAGCAATCCCGATAGTTTTGCCGTTATTTATTGAAGAGTTCTGTGGTATATCGCCGAAGTTCTTCATCAGACCTTCACCAAATTAAAATGGGACCAATGTCGAAACATACTCTCTCAAACAAAAAAAGAATTTTCAAAATTGGTCCACAACTGACGGAGATATCGGTGAACATAGACAAAAAAAAAAACATATCAAATCAAACATAAAGTCGAACATAGAACCTCCTCCTTTTTGGTAAGTCGGTTAATTAAATTGAGGAGTCATGTCACATCGATTCGATGAATCACTTATGATTGAGCCTTACCTACAACACTATGCTCCACGCTTGCAACATTAAAAAAAAATAAGGTCTTTGTCAGCTGTCAGTTTAGTCTATCTACGAAATAAAAAATTACAGTATAGGGGATTCAATCAGATATTCATTTACAAGTAATTATTGTGTTATTAGATCATACTGACAAGCAATCATTACCGTTTATTATATAAGTTATTGAAGCTTCTCATTGCTCTTCATAATAATTATATTACAGAAGTAAACAAGTTGATTTGCTCTAAGATCGCAGAGGTCATAGTAGAGGTCTATATATTGATGATGTTTTGAACGACAAATAGTTAAATATCCTTGCACTATTACTGCTCATAGTGATACGTTCATATGAACACATTAATCTCTAGAACTATCAGTCGGATATGAAAAGAACTTTTTGCTTATTTAACATCACGGTGTGTGTACTACATAAGGGCCGCGCAAAAATAAAAAAGTTAGACGAGATTAAACGAGTTAATAGCGTGGGCGGGTGAAACCACAGGGCACCGCTAGGAGCAAAACAAACCGGCCAAGTGCGTGTCGGACTTCGCACATTTAGGGTTCCATAGAACACAATAGATCCCATGGGTCGAAGTGTCCTAGTTATTTCTCGGCCCCGGTCTTACAAGATAAGATAGGGTTCCGTACCAAACCGCAAAATCAAGTTGATTTTACTTTTGTTTGGTTGGTTGGTAAAACATTCATTTTGTTTTTTTATCATTTCTATGGTTTTGGGTCAACAAGATGCTTATAATTTGTAAATTTGAAGACTGTTGCTCCAACCGTTTGGCAGTAAAACCCTGTGGTAAGACCTGTGTGACAGACGACGGACAGACAGACACGTGAGTGACAACAATAGGGCTCCGTTTGGACCCATCGGGTACGGAACCCTAAAGACAGTTTCAGATGAATAGCAAAGAAGAATAACCTCCTATTGTATTGTTACCTACTTTTCCCAACTGTTCAATCTTCTTAGCCTTTTCGCAACTTTTGTGTCAGCTTCCAGTGCCTGCCAAGTAACCGGAATCAGCTGAGTACCAGTATTTACCCGACTGCTGAAGGAGGGTAATGTGTTTATCAGTCTACGTATATATGTAGGTCTGTCTGCATGTATAGTATGTTTGTGCCTATGTGGCGTTCTAGAGAACAAACACATTGGCCGAATTTGATGATTCTTACGTCAATCTATTCGTCTTAACCTTGCGAGTGTCACTGGCAACATTGAAATAAAAAAATTGCGGATTTTGGTCGCCATATTGTAGGGGTCCAATTTATTTTTTTCTTCCAAACCCATCGTGTGGGGTAACGACTGTCCAAAAATCTTCAAATGACAATTCGAAACGTGTTATAAACAAAATAATCTTCAGTTGCATGAATTAGGTCAGTGGAAATAATGATTAAGTGTGTTTTAATAGAACTAACACTGATTAAGTCGCATTGATAATTCAATGATAATAAATCAATTTATATGTGAAGTTAATAGTGCATTGCGTGCGTGTTATTTATAAGTATTTGTAATGGCTGAACTGATGATTAATGGTCACGTTTTTAGGCTTTTTAGGGTTCCGTACCCAAAGGGTAAAAACAGGACCCTATTACTAAGACTCCGCGGTCCGTCTGTCTGTCTGTCACCAGGCTGTATCTCATGAACCGCGACAGCTAGACTGTTGAAATTTTCACAGATTATGTATTTCTGTTGCCGCTATAACAACAAATACAAAAAACAGAATAAATTAAATATTTAAGTGGGGCTGCCATACAAAAAACGTGATTTATTTGCCGTTTTTTGCGGTAATGGTACGGAACCCTTCGTGCGCGAGTCCGACTCGCACTTGGCCAGTTTTTTTATCCGTTAACCACTATCGCAAAAACGCCAAAAAATCACGTCTGTTGTATGGGAGCCCCACAATTTTTTTATTTTTTTTTACTTCATTTGTGAAAATTTCAACTGTCTTGCTATCACTGTTCATGAGACAGACAGACAGACAGACTGATAGTAGAGTCTTAGTAATAGGGTCCAGTTTTACCCTTTGGGTACGGAACCCTACAAAAGTGACATTCAACGACGATTCAGACGATTGTCGAAAGTCCAAAATAATATGCGATTAAGATGCGCTAATTACCATCTTCTACGTGTCGAATTACTCAAATAATTATAGTCTCAACTGATCAGATTTAGTCCGCCCGGTATGCGACGTATGTACTTTCGCTACCGACATGTCACTTGGTCCTTTAATTGTCGATAGGCTCGCGTTTGACCACTATCTCGCCTGATGGTAAGCGATGATGTGATCGACGGTGAAGCACGCTTGCCTAGAAGTAACCTATTCTCCCTAGACCTCAAGGTTGTAGTTATCAGGAAACAAAGACTCCGGCAGGGAATTCCACTCCTTATCAATGCGCACTATGAAAGTATTCGCAAAACGCTTTGTATGTATGGGTAATCGTCCATTCCAAACATTTTTGGGATATAGACAAGAGCCCTATCTAGGTGATGTTTAGCTTTGTTTATAATCAAATTAAGCAACACGCCAATATTTCTTCTGTTGGCAACAAAAACGTTAGGTATCAAAAATGCACAAAAATTAGTCATAAAACCCACTCATAATAATATACAATCAATTCCGATCATATCGATTAAAACGCCGGCAAACTGACATTTCATAAAAGGAACATGCAATGTCAAGACAGGACCGTGACCGGACATTGGTCAGTTGTTCCGAACGGCCGTCGACCCGCGATCACAGGGCAAGATTGGTGGATTACGAATAGCGCGCGAAAGCGTGGTTCGAATTTTGAAATAAAGCCGTCAACGGAACTTGTCTATTACTTTTGATTTAATATGGCGCCATTGTTTGACATCCGATGTCTGTTTTGACTCAAGTTTTTTTTTCCATATTTGGTAACTGTATAAGCTTACCGATTATGTAGATAATTTTCATTGATACAAACGTCGTATCTTGGCTTACGATCTTGACTTAAAATAATGTCTCAATTTCCTTATCTCTCATGATCTTACTTGCGTAAAATAGCGGTAAACATAAGTTTTATCCAAAGGAAAGTGGACTGGCGTAAAGCCAGGTCATGCCTTGAGGAAACAGGCTTCAAAAACGATGAATTACGTCTAACATGATTTTGAAATATAGGCTATTACTTTGTTTTGCCATTTAATCGATTGAAGGAAATATGGAGACAGAAATACAACATACGCCAACGGTCTCTTTAAGGTTGCCCTAGTCGACGGCACGAACTATTTTGTGCGCGGGTTTAAAAATGCATGCAATCTCATCCGACAACACGTTCAAAAGAGATAGATGCTGTGATGAGCAGTAAGAAACTAGTACGCGTACGAATTAGCATTTTTGCAGCGAAATGGATGATGATATAGGACAAAAACGACCGGCCGAAATTTTATAAACAGATCTTTGGGAATATGGATATCAAGAAAAAACGACAAAATATATATTTTCAAAATAATATTATTTGCATTCTTGAACTACTAATCTATCCCCGTATGGTGGCTGTTTTGCAATTTTCTTTCTTCTTATGGTATTTATTCCCGCCCAATGATGCGTTAAAATTAGTGTTGCAATATGGAACTTTCTACGCTCATAACTTTCAAATATTTTTATTTTATTTTTTTGTTTCCATACAGGGCTAGACAGATAATGATGAGACAAATTGATATAATTTTTTATCTGAAATGTACACCGTTAAACAGTGGAGTAATCGCCAGACTACGTTTGTATGTAAGAATGATCGACAAGTGCAACATTAATACATGAATTTTGCGCTTGCAATAATTTAAAGGCTACCTCTGTAAGCTTTATGCCATTAAATGTAATGTTAGCCACATTTCCTCGCTAAATGATACATAGCTTTCGATAAAGTAAGTAATTTATCACAGAGTACTGGTTTTATGGTGAATTAAAAAGAAGGAGTTACTTCTTCTTCTTCTTTCGTGTCGATAAACTCAAACCAATCAGATTTTGTCCGAACAGTAAGTAGCTACTCGGACAGCTCTGTCATTTGCTACGTTCAAATCCGGTAAGGTGCAGGTGGTCGGGCATGAAGGGCAGACAAGGAGGTGGTCCATATCTTGCGAAGGAGCCCCAAACTGGCATTGTGCTTTGGATGGGTCTATGATACTCCATTTGGCCAGGTTGTTTACAGCGGCCAACCTCGGTCCGCAATCGGTTTAGGGATTTCCAGATTGTTCACTGCAGTTCGTTTCCAGGGGGCAGATGCTCTGCCGGAGTGATGAAGTGTGGAGGAGTAGGGTGTGTGTTTCCATAATTCACATCTCTCGTCAGTTGCGCTGGTTTTTCACATCTCTGGTCAGTTACTTAATATGTATCAACGGCTTCTCATCTCGCGCCTGTTTTTTTTTCCTTTAACATCGTTTGTTAACTCGTTATCGTGTCCTTCATCTTGTGGAAAATAACAGCAAACAGAAACTACTCTAGACTTATTTATTTCTTACTTGAACTTTTCTTATTATATTTCGTTGTTAAACTTTGAGTAGCTTGTCAATTTGTTTCATCATTTGATTGCTGTTTTTGGAACTTTTACGTCCTACCTAAAACAGTAGGAAATGATCAAGGGGCCATGTTTTGGTGCGTCGTTCTATTAGTTTAGGCCTGAGTTGAGACTTGTACTAACATTTATCCATAATTGATGTTGAAAATAATCTTGTCCGTCATACAAACCAGGCCTTTAAGAGGGGACTCTAGTGGGACTTTCTCCATACAAACACATTCTGCTGTTTTCTTCGTGGATAATGCCTCTAGAGCTATGATTTTTTCCATAAAATCTAGGTCTAATTAATACGTGCCTGTATTATTTCCTTTTTTCCAAAACATAATCACAAAAAGAAATATGACAATCCAAAAATCCGAAAAAATGCCCGTTTTTACCGCCATGTTCAGAAGACTTTCAGACAAAATTTATAAGTTTTTAACAAAAAAGGAAATAAAAAAGATATACTTTTCCTCTAAATTTTGATATAAGAATTTTTTAGATCAGACCAGTTTTCATGAAGAAAACAGCAGAATACGAAACGTCTTTTAGTCAATGTTTTTGTAGGTAAAATCAGCCTGAGCTGCAGTTGTCCCTTTCGCACTTTACGGGGTGAGGTTGGAGGTGACGCGACGGCAATAGTTTCTTCAAATACCTATTTTTCAAATTCCTGTTGACTAGAGTCCGCTCTTAAACCTTTCCATGAAGATGTACTACCCTCGGGTCATACAGATTCCTAAGCTCACTTTTCCCAACAATAATGTCAGTCCGTTTATCCTCATGTTTATCATTCACAACGACACCTAGAGCAAGTAGAGCAACTGTCTTCTAGTTCTCAGCGGTTAGGGCTCGTTCACATGAGTCATGTAGGTACAACGAGGAATGACCGGTCGTCCGTCAAGACGGCTAGTTTGGTAGGCATTGTAAGATAGTGACTGTTATTGTTATTATTGTGTTGTTATTGTTGTGGTTTTTGATTTATGGTTATAGAGGCTAGTAGTAGTAGGTAGTTCAATATGATAAAAGTTGGAATAACAAATGACCGGCGAAGTTTTCGAACAGTTTCTTTTGCTTCTCTTCTGATTTCGTTTCTTCTAAGTTTAAGTTAAGTTGAAGTTTAAGGGTAAATGCGAGCAGAGAGCTCCGACTGAATTGCCTAAGTATAAAGTCATAATTCGAGGTTTGGCTTTCGACTATTTCCACTTCTAGTATTAGGCAATTTTCCATGAATTGAATAAAAAAGATATATGATGTGCTTCTATGTTTTTCTTTGTTCATTTATAGTTGTCTAATTTGAACGCTAGGCCTCTGTTGACAGCGCGTTTTTTTTTATCAAAAACTAGCTGACCCGGCAAACTTTGTTTTGCCATAAAAACACCATAACATTCATCTACCCTACCTACCCTACCCTACCTTTTATTAAAAAATTGATAGTAGCCGATTCTCAGACCTACTGAATATGCATATTAATTTCATAAAAATCGGTCAAGCCGTTTCGGAGGAGTATGGTAACTAACATTGTGACACGAGAATTTTATATATAAGATGATACCTTTTATAAAAAAATTGATAGTAGCCGATTCTCAGACCTACTGAATATGCATATTAATTTCATAAAAATCGGTCAAGCCGTTTCGGAGGAGTATGGTAACTAACATTGTGACACGAGAATTTTATATATAAGATGATACCTTTTATTAAAAAATTGATAGTAGCCGATTCTCAGACCTACTGAATATGCATATTAATTTCATAAAAATCGGTCAAGCCGTTTCGGAGGAGTATGGTAACTAACATTGTGACACGAGAATTTTATATATAAGATGAAAACAAAAGGGCCAATATACATATATCTCTATTTTTCAGTTTGTTGAATATATAATATCTCTATATAATTAGTATGTAATTATGTAATGAACACCTGCATGTAACCCATGTATCACAAATAAACAATTTGATTTGATTTGATCTTTTTAAATTGGTCCAATATTTAAGGAGGGAATAGGCAAGAGCCAAACCTCGAATTATAACTTTTTACTTAGGATATTCAGTCAGAAGCCTGCGACCGCATTTCCTTCCAAGCTTATGCCAAGAGACTAAGTTTCGGCATGACCCAAACTTCCGGGTTAAGTAACTTTCTAAGAAATCTTTCTCAACCTGGAAACTTGGGCATACTTTGCTACCCTAGAATAAGAAGTGAGATGCACGTGTTTTTAAAATTCGGCACTGAGAACCGGAAAAGACATAGTTCCTATCTTACAAGTAGATGAAATAAAAGATAAGCATGTTACCTAATCTCATCATAAACTAGCTTTTATACCCAAGTTTTTTATGAGGTAATTTTATTAAAAAAATTGCTGAGAAACCAGTATAGTTTCCAAGAAATGAAGCTTTGAACTTCTGCGATATTCTTTTTAAACAACTTAATCCATTGAGGTGGTCATAATTTTTCAATGCTGGTAGTTTAAACCAGTCCACCTCATGCTGTGATTTAGCCTCAGACGGCCTTGAAAGTTATATACTTAGTAATGGTTATATGCTTAGTATCTTGCTGTGCGGCTAAACTTGCTGGCTAGCATATATATTCTTTAAAAAGTATTCCCTTAATCGTTTCTCGTTTAGAACTTTAAATACGTCGATGGTGATCTACAGCACATGAAATCGCCGGAATAATGCATTGTTAGCCGCCGATAGCCCGGCCGACATAACCCGAAGAATTGCCAAACTTAAGTGGCAGTGGGCGCGGCACATTGTTCGCAGAACGGATGGTCGTTGGAAGGCCTCCCAGTCCACTAGGTAGACCGATGACCTAGTGAAGGTTGCGGGAAGGCGCTGGATGCGAGACGCACTGGATCAGCTAATGTGGCGACGCCTGGGGGAGGCCTATGTCCAGCAGTGGACGTCTTTCGGCTGAAATGATGATGAATGCATTGTTTGGCAGTAATTTTCTCAGAGCACGGATTCATCGTGGCGGCACCGGCTTGAAATGCCATTACTAATATTAATAATGTTCGTGCCCACAGAAAGTGCGAACAAGTTTTGGTTACCATAGCCCTAGTCAAAATTATCAGGGGCCGTTAATTCCTATGAATACACTCGCCGATCTCTGACAACCTTGGTTTGTATTGACATTTTAGACAATGCCGTCTCTAGCACTGGCCAGGTGAACGACTCGGTGCTCTGTGGGAATTTTTCTCTATATATTGTAACAATGGCCAACTTTGTCGTAATCTTGTGACAAATTAGACACATACCTCTAAACAGGCCTAATTAATTGTTCAAAGCTCAAGTGTGGACACGTTCTTAAGTAATTGATGCTAATGACCGTGAGGCTTTCTTTTCATTGTATTTATTGCTAGCAGCCACTATAAGCCACGTTACGACTTTGAACTGTTCAGAATGTGTGTCGTAATGAGAGCTTCTGCTTTCTATGGTCCCCTAGTACTTTTCGGCTGTTCGTTTTTTTTTGTGCTGGTGTACGGCTGTAGTAGAAGGCTTTCTTTTCATTGTGTTTATTGTTAGCCACTAGCTAGTAGCGTCGTTATGAATTTGAACTGCTCAGAATGTATGTCGTAGGGAGGGGCTTCTGCTTTCTATGTTCGCCTAGTACTTTTCGGCTGTTTCGTTTTTTTTCGCTGATTTTCGACTTTTGTAGGCTTGTTTGTGTGTGTTCTTTTTCTTTATATGACTAATCTTCTGTTTGCTCTGTTGGCCTGGTACTTTTGGATAGTTTTTTTTCTTTGGATTGTGAAGTGTCAAGTTGGGGGGATACTCAGAAGCTTATAGAAGGCGCATAGTTGTGAAAAAAAGTAAGGCTTTGATCATTGAGAAGTGAGGAGACAACAGCCGCCTAATCATTACATTGCATTTAATTCAGTTTAAGCTGTACCAGAAAGTGCCACCATTAATATTACTCGCGTTACAAGCACTTTCCTATTGTAATATGGGGTTGAAATGACCCCTGACAAATAGCAACAACCCCTGTCTCTTGGGGCTATTTAGTGACCAAACCTAATCGATGGTCATCGACCTCCCCTACCGTTCGGGAATCCCGCACGGAACATTACAGTAACAAGTGTGTAATACCGGTAACCGGAGTGCCCCAATATTATGAGGCACGTTGTGAATTGCGGAACTAAATGAAATTTTCTAATATTAATTGTGCTTGATGACATTTTTGCCTTGATCTATCTGTCCGAAGTTTGGACTAGAGTTGGTGCAGGCTATTGTCATTAAATATTGGACATATTCATCGGTAATTGAATTTACCACGGTGACGACTGACGATCTCGCGCTCCCGCTCCGCGGTCTTTTGTCGAATCGACGCGCGACGGCAGTAAAGACAAAAGGCGGGATGAATGATTAAATAAACAGAACGCGCAAGGCGGTGACCCCTGCTCTAGGGTTTGCTGTAAGTGAACTCAACATTGAGTTAAGGCCGTACCCTGACCAAAACACCGCCGTGAACATTCCTAGTGCCCTAGCGCCATACTGGTGGCGCATGTGTCACTTTTTATTTTTTTCAAAAGATCAAAATCGAATTTGGATCATTTGAAAAAAAAAAAAAAAACTTACAAAATGTTCATTATTTAATTGTCTATATATCCATTAGTGTTAGTACAAACATTAATTAATGAACACTTTACGAGGAGATGCATGCTATCAATCATTAATTCTCATTTTTATGGTGTTGTTGCAAGGAGATTAGTGAAACATATACTTCATTAAAAACAAATGAAATCTACCATTTTGGAATCAATAATATGTAGAAATTTAATGTATTTTTATTAGTTGATATTTCTTTTTTTATAGCTAGGAGCGTGCTAGTAGATAGCTCCTAAGAACTGCACGAAAAACGGCAAGCGTGGCGTTTTGCTCGGGGTAGCGCCTTAAGCTCGCTTTTGTTCATGTAGATACTTCATTATCACGTTGTAATAAATAAATTGTTTCTGGTGTAAAATAAAGAAATAAAAAATTAAGGCGTTTGTACTAAAATTTAATAATAATCTTCGATCAACAATACCAACTAGATGTTAGGGTCGGCGCAAGAAATACATCTCGGTAAATAACAGCTCACTTGAGACGTGAGCTCTTATTTTGTTCAGTTTTTCATAACTTTGTTTGTTTGTATTATAAATGTAGGGTAGTTAGTAAGTTTAGCATTGATTTTGTATGTGAACCATTATCTATGTATAGTATGGAAGCCATAAGGAACTTCAACCAAAGTAAGCATTTAACAATCAACATAACCTTATGAAAAGCAATAAACCCTAATAAGTAAAGTATTTCAATGTCATAACAAACGATTTTTACGGTAATTAGATTTGAAAGAGACGTCGGAATTAATTCAAGGCACTGAGAGGTATGACGAAAAATATCTAACACTTATGGGACAAACATGCGTCTTTGTTTCCTGATAGCTACAATCTAGGGGTCTTCAAGTCAAAAGTGAATAGGTTACTTCTAGGCAAGCGTGCTTCGCCTTCGACCACATCATCACTTAACATCAGAGGCCTTAGTGCGAGTTTTTACTCACGGTCAATCGCGTTAACGTAAACGTCAATTTGTATTGAAACTGGATAAGCGCCGTCTGGGGACTGTAAGGAGAAACCTCTTTTTTTGTATACATTTTGACATAAGAGATCGTTTACGTAACACGAGTGAGCGTGAGTCACGCGTGAGTAAAAACTCGCACTAAGGCCTCAGGTGAGATAGTGGTCAAACGCGAGCCTATAGGTTATAAAAAAAAAATAAAAAAAAATATGATTATGACGTGATAATAACGTAAGATGACGTAGATAAATAGTTCGCGGTAGTTACATAAAGGACGTATCAAGATTATCGTGTTTCCTCTGCTTAAATTTACAAGAATTTTCAAGGATACGTTCATGGAATTTTTATGTAGTTACGCGGCTAATACTGTAGTAACGCGGGTTACAAAGACGTAACAGTACAGAGGCCCCATATCGACTTTATTTATGGTATAGAACGTCATAGAGCGAGATTGGTAGAGTTGCCAGCTAAAATCGGTATATTTGTACCCAAAATCGGTATTAGACAAAAAAATACGATATTCAATCAAATTCGTTTATTTATTGAAAAAAAAAAACTTACAGACCAATTTATAACAATCACACTTAAGTATAATTATTTTTATACCAATATTCTTTGGGCATAGCCGCGGTCATCTTCGAATTAATTTCAAAATCATAACAATTAGCTGTATTAAAGAGTCGTTTTGCATGTAATAGACCAGTGATTGATTCAGTAGACAGCCTATTTCGCTGTTTTGTTTTCAAAAGATTAATATGTGAAAATAAAACCGAATTCCTGTTTATATAGTCTAGACAGGTAAATTCCCGAGCGGGAAGCCCCTTATAACATCGAGTTGTAGGACACAAGGGTATTCCCCAAAATATATAGAACATTCTGCACTAGGTTCATCCATACTTACTATTAAGGGCTTCCCCGTGACATTTAACATAAATGAAAAGGGTTGCCAACTTAAAAGTGTAAAATCGGTAGGAAAATCTTATATTTCGGTAGAACAGAGCCCATATCGGTAGAAATACCGAAAAATCGGTAGGTTCGAGACCACTGTTCGTAGTTCCTCTCGCTAGTTTTATAAAGGTTCCCTTTTGTCGAGGGTACAACAGGCTACTTTAAGCTTAAAGTCACTCAAAGGGCAATGGAGTGAGCTATGCTCGGAGTTTCCTTGCGTGATCGAATCAGAAAAGAATAAATCCGCAAGAAAACTAAGGATACCGACATAGCCTGAAGAATTGCCAAACTTAAGTGGCAGTGGGCAGGGCCCATTGCTCGCAGAACGGATGGCCGTTGGGGCCAAAAACCTCCTAGGAAGACCACCCTCTAGATGGAGCGTCGACCTGATCAAGGCTGCGGGAGTCCGGTGGATGCGAAACGCACAGGACCGATCTGCTTGGGGGAGGCCTATGTCCAGCAGTGGACGTCTTTCGGCTGAAATGATGATGTTAATGACAACAGGCAGCTATATTCTCACTTACCGAGCACAGGTCCAGACTCTAAGCTGCTTCTAAAAACACGCTGTCGGAAAAACCCGACGATTCGATTTACCATTCAGCTTTAGCGCTTACGTCTCTAATTACTTGCTTAGTCTAGAAACAGTGAAACACAGAAGAGCCACTCAAACACCACAAGGAAAAAAGCCCCATAAAAATGGCGAACATCAGCTGGTATACCTTGTTATTTATTTATTTATATACACGCAAAATCACTTTACAGTGAAAATAAAGATTACTGTAGTGTTATTCTCAAATGTCCTTCGAGCCCCGAGCGCAGCTTCTTGTTGACTGGCTAAGATTTTTCCACGGCAGCTGAATAGTCTTCGGGGGCGTCCATAAATTACGTGAGGTGTTTTTTTAAATTTTCCCCCCTGGTGAGATGTTGTGAGATTTTATTCAACCCCCTCCCCCATCCCCCAATCTCACGTGAGATTTTTCAAAATGTGGGTTTCTTACGTAAACGCGTTGGATTGTTATAGTAAAAAGAAAAAAAAAAATGCTGTATATGGTGGTTTGAGAATCAGTAGATGTATAACGTCGAAGTATGAATGAAATTATTTTCTTTCGAACGAATTAGTGAATGATCTTAATCGTATTACGATAACGCTTAAGATTAAATCTTAACCGTGTACAATCTGGATTAAATGGACCAAAATAGTTTTTTTTTTTTTGTTTCTTTCAGAAAAAAAATTGCGTGATATTTGCCGAGACCCCCCCCTCTCCAACGTAAGATTAGATGAGATTTGACTCGACCCCCTCCCCCCCTTAAACATCTCACGTAATTTGTGGACGCCCCCTTCTGACCATACTTCGTTCCAATACGAAAGAAGAAGATTACACGTAATAAGTTGACTCTGGCAAATAAATGCACAAGATGTGCGAAGCCAAACTCTTCAGGTGAGGACAAAAATAAAAAACCGGCCAAGTGCCAGTCGGACTCGCGCACGAAGGATTCCGTACTTGGTAAATTGCGGTTTATGATTTATGAGTGATATGACGTATTAAAAAAAAACTACTTACTAGATCTCGTTCAAACCAATTTTCGGTGGCAGTTTACATGGTAATGTATGTATAATATATTTCTTTTAGTTTTATCATTCTCTTATTTTAGAAGTTACAGGGCGGAGACACACATTTTACCACTTTGGAAGTGTCTCTCGCGCAAACTATTCAGTTTAGAAAAAAATGATATTAGAAACCTCAATATAATTTTTGAAGACCTATTCATAGATATCCCACACGTAAGGGTTTAAAGTTTTTTTTTTTTAATTTCAGTTTCAAGTATGGGAACCCCAAAAATGTATTGTTTTTTTTTCTATTTTTGTGTGAAAATCTTATTGCGGTTCACAGAATACATCTAATTACCATGTTTCAACAGCATAGTACTTATAGTTTCGGAAAAAAGTGGCTGTGACATACGGACGGACAGGCAGACAGACAGACAGACATGGCGAATCTATAAGGGTTCCGTATTTTGCCATTTGGCTACGGAACCCTAAAAAGATTACACGTGCAATCTGCAAACAATCACAGCTTTATTATTGTTTTATTTGAATTTGGAAACAATATAGCGTGCGATGTTCGCGTGTTTGATAACTGGATCAAGATTACACGTCAAGCAAGCTTGTTTTTGGTCTGCTCTGATATCTTCAAGTATTTAGAGAAGCAACTAAAATAGTATGAGATCCCACCGCTTAAATCTGCAAGCATAATTTTCAGCTAATATTTAATTTTCATGATTGATACTTAATAGTAGAATAGATTACTGCAGGTTCTAGTGTAGGGCAAAATTTAATAAAAACTAATTACAAAAACCGGCCAAGTGCAGCACGAAGCATCGCGCTCGCACCGTACCATTATCGCAAAAAAAACACGTTAGTTGTATGGGAGCCCCACTTGAATATTTATTTTATTCTGTTTTTAGTATTTGTCGTTATAGCGGCAACAATACATCATCTGTGAAATACCTGTATCACGGTTCATGACAGACAGACAGACGGACAGTCGAGTCTCAGTAATAGGGTCCCGTTTATACCATTTGGGTACGGAGTCCTAAAAACTGAAGCAATCTATTATTCTATCAAGTATCATTCATGAAAATTTATTTTTATCAATAAATATAACCTGCCGATTTTAGCGTTGGGATACTAGCCAATGAGAAAAAAAAAAAACAAAAAATCAAAAATCCGACTGCTTAGCTAAAAATACGGAAACAGGAATAAAATTATGCTGTGCAGTTACATATTCGCAAGCTGGCTGGCTGACCAAAACAAGATATATACGGTTTTTTTTTATTTTTTTATTTAACCCTTTTTTAGTATTTTTTTTCGAATTAGGTACATCTAAACATATAAGAGTTGAATATTTTTGAAATCACCTCTTAAAACTCTTTATTTTGATACCACACAGGTCCACACGATGGGATAGGAACAATAAAATTATTGGGCCCCCACAATATGGCGCCCGAGAGCCGCCATTTATCTATTTTCTAATTTTAATGTAGCCACACTCGCAAGATTAAGACAAATCGATTGACGTACGAATCATCAAAATCGGCCAACGCGATTGGCCTTTGGAAAGCCACATAAGAACAAATATGCATACATACATACATAGACTGATAAACACACTACCCTCCTTCGGCAGTCGGGTAAAAAGGGCACTTACTTAAAAGCCGAGGTTTTTTCAAACTTCTATTATGCCGTGTTTTGCGTCTTAGTAGCGTCGCCATACAAAATTAACATAAAACCACGATTATGTTAAAATATTGCTCTAAATGTTAATATAAAACGATTTTGATACATAATTTACAATTTCGCCTTGACATTCGATAAAAAATGCAGTCAGGTAAGTTCGGTGGTATGTCTTAGTAAATTATGATGTAAGTATATAAAAATAAAGCTTTAAATGTTTAAATAATCCTTTTGTAATCGCATTAGACTAACGAAGTGGACTGTTTGTCACGGAAATGTCGTGGGTACTAAGAAAACAGCTTATCCGTTGATTCGATAACGTAATAAGCTTTATCTACACTCACAACGTAATGTTCCAAATATGAATTAAAAAAATATTGCATAAACACGTACTTTATATTCGTGGAAACGTAAAATTTAAAAAAAAAATACCATTACAGTGCAACATTTTCCTTCGATTTTCAAACAACTGCATCATAAAAAAACTTTAATTTTTATAGCACACTTTTACTTTTTAATTTATTGGCGCTTGGGCTCATTGACATTGACAGTCATGGTGCAATGAGAATCTAAATTGCCCGCCATACTGCATACTACTGCATATTTTTTCCTTTTCCACTTTTATTTTATTTCAACTGTATGAGTGAAGATAAAGTAGTGTATGCAACGGCATATAATTAGGTATTAAAACACCCGCGTGTTAATATTATCACATTCGGCTTCGCCTCATGTGATAAACCCACGCTCGTGTGTTATTTGACCATTGCATAAACTACTATTATTTCTTAGTAGCGTATCGGGTAATGGATGTTTATTTCCTGAAGGTCTCATTATAAGCCGGTACTGGCAGGAATTAATAACAATATAGCTTACTAATATTATAAAGAGGTAAACTTTGTGAGGTTGTAGGGGGTAATCTCTGGATCTACTGAAACGATTTTGAAAATTCTTTCACCAATAGAAAGCTACATTATTCTTGAGTGTCATAGACTATAATTTATTTTCAAAAAAAAATTAGATCCTTATCAAAATTGCAATAATATAACACAAAGTAGCAAAATTTTGCCTATAAAAATCATTCTTTGGCGTGCGCTGAGAAAACTATTGATGTTACATGAAAATTATGTACTACATGAATAAAGTACCCATTATTATCTACAAAAAAGTGTGCTAGAGAATATATCTAACTATCATAGTTAAGTCACAATATAAGCTTTTATGTTCTAAATTTTAATTATTTCGCCGGTAGAAGCAAAAGTTGGTTACATTCGTGTTGTAAATGCAATATTAATTTAGTTAGGTAGGATTGGCGGGTAGGGTACCTACCCTACCCGCCAATCCATCTAATCAACTGGCTACCTACCTATGTAGCCAGTTGATGGAAGTGAAGCCGCGGGGTCAGCAGTACCTTATAAATTTAATGGAGCCTTTAATGTTCCTACTACAGGAGAGAGAAGGAGGAGGAGTCGGTGGATGTTTTTTTTTTAATACTTGCTTCTAGTCCCTGCCAGTTTCCTTTCAATCTTTTCCTCTAACGTTTTGAGGACGTGGTAAAAACATCTGCCAGTTGTCAACAAGGTGGTAGCTGAACTGACTACTAAGGTGCAATAACCGTAATGAACCTTTTGAAGACAGTACAGGCTATTTTAAACTAGGTACCCCTTTTTACCCGACTGCCGAAGGAGGGTAATGTGTTTATCAGTCTATGTATGTAAGTATGTATGTATGTATGTTTGTTCCTATGTGGCGTTCCAGATACCAAACGCGTTGGCCGATTTTGATGATTCATACGTCAATCGATTCGTCTTAACCCTGCGAGTGTCATAGGCTACATTAAAATTGGTCAATAGAAAAATTGCGGATTTTGGGCGCCATATTGTGGGGGCGCAAATTTTTTTTGCTTCCAAACCCATCGTGTGGGGTATCAAAATAAAGGGTTTTAAGAGGAGATTTCAAAAATATATAACACTTATATGTTTAAATGTATCTAATTAGAAAAACTTAACTAAAATGTCATAAATAAAAAAAGTTAAATCAAAAAATCAAAAAACCCGACTGCTTCAAAAACGAACTAAAAAGTCGTAAACAAGGAAAAAATCATGCTGTGCAGGCGGAGGATATACCAGATTTTGTTCAGCCAGCCCGCGAATATGTATCCTCCGACTGCAAAGCATGGCTTGTTAACGACTTTTTAGTTCGCTTTTGAAGCAGTCGGGTTTTTTGATTTTTTGATTTAACTTTTTACGGGGATTCAAATATGGTTGTGTTGCAAATCAGGCTGATGTCAGCAATTTCATATCAATCAATCAATCTGCCTAGCCTTTTCCCAAGTATGTTGGGGTCGGCTTCCGGTCTTACCGGATTCAGCTGAGTACCAGTGCTTTACATGGAGCGACTGCCTATCTGACCTCCACAACCCAGTAACTGGGTAACACGATACTCATTGTCTACTCTGGTGTCAGATCTCAAGCTTCTGACTACCCTTAAGATGTGTCAAAGATCTTCAAATGATAACCGGGACTGTGCTTTCCGAGACACGGAGGAAACTCGACATGTTGAAATGGTCACCCATCCACGGACCGACCAGTGCGGCTGTTATTATTTAGCCACGAGCGATTTAGCATTAGCGTAGCGTAATTTGCGTACGAGTTCAAAGACTGTTAGTTAATTATTTTATGGAAATGTGCGGTAGTTTATTAAAATGCAATTTTGCAGGTGCTGAGCTCTTCTTTTACCACCATTCAATATCCTTCAGCTAGTACTTTACGGTCACAAGCATCTGAAGCCAGTCACATAACTTTATTGGCTCAATGTTTGTATGTATGTAGGCAACTGAATTTTAAAGCAGTTTTCTTACACCGATTATGATGCAATTTTGCACACACGTTTAGTTTGGATGACAATGCATGGTTAGCTAAGTGATTCTAAATCCAATATGGCGGACGGCCCAAGATGGCGGACTAGTTATTTTTTGTGCACTGCCATGATATGGGTATTAAATGAAAGGGTTTGCTGAGAAGAATACGAAAAAGCTTGTTTTAAAAAAAGGTTTTTAATGAATAATTTTCTTTAATTATTTATGTGGCCTCTGCTATAGGTGCTCACCATATTAGTGACACCTTTGTGACCTAGCCATGTACTTTTAATCTTTCACGCAATCCATCCATAGTTTTCAAGACCATCCTGTATTTTCCGGAACTTTCAGGTTTCTACTTTAACGTTTATATTATACTCAAACTAGCTTATGCCAGCGGTTGCTCCCACGTTTTAGGTACAAATTATTCTAAGGTATTTTTCCTATGCTATGTCCTAATCTAGCCTGGTCTACCTGTGTTCACACGTCCCGTTCAGCCGATGAAGCGTGATTGATAAAGAAAAATCTAAGTATACAAACATACAGAATATGTCGGAACTGTTTTTGCATCATATCCATCAATTCTCCAATCAGATGAATGGGTCCATACCATGACAAAAGACAATCGATGTTCACCTGTTACAACTGCACTAGCAATCTGCCTCCTGGAGTACTTGTTGGCCGACCTTCGCCCGTCTATTCGAGACACTCCAGCACAATGGCCTATAGATCTATGAGCTCCAGGTACTCTATAATGATGTCACCGGGCGCGGCCCACTTGTGCGCCACCTGTCATAATATATTAAACAGGTAGGTGATGTTTGCTGCAGACGGGACACTTTTCGGCAACTTTTTTTGGAGCGTTTTACGCTGGAAGATTTATTGTTACCAGGTTGTATATTTCTACTTGGAGCGTACCATGAGAGCTGTTTTGAGACAGCGCATGTGGACTAGTAAGGGAAGTATCTGCCAGGACTTGGAGGAGGCCTTAGCCCAATAAAGGAGCCGAAACGGCTAGATAAAAGAGAAAAAGGCTACTCTCAATTTGTAAGTGGATTATGTGGAAAACCCACCAAACCTTGCTTACTTCAATGTCGTCTACTGATAATCGTCCATTTTTTTGCTTTTAATGGTCTAGTAACTAGCTGGACTATCAAAGCAAAATAATTGGCAATCACCTTAAACATAATTATCTTGTTTGCATCCTTCAACATGACACTATTGATAAAAAGCTTAGCGCTATATGATAAATTATATTTATTTGTAAATTGCATCAAAAATATGTTACACTTTTACTCGACAATAGATTTTATCGATTAAAACTTGATAAGACGTTAAAATGACGGCAATGCAATAGATATATTATGTTATTAAAAACACTCTTAATGAAATGACTTGATGGGCTTTTCATGTCAAGATTTCCCAAAAGGCTTAATATACTTTTGAAAGCAATACTATGTTGAATAATACACAAGCATAGTACAGGCTGTATCAGGAGCTGTTTACTATATGGACCCTATGGAAACTAGAGCAAATTTCCGTGCGTTCAAGCGTTTTTGCCATACCTATTATTGGTATCAAATATAACAGCTTACAACCGTGGTGCTAGACAACCGGGCTTATCCCAGTTGTAAACGACCCTTTATGACTATTGGTCTTGTTTGTTCAGTCTTTGCTTGATATGGAGGGATGTGGAAATTTGTATTTTGTCCTACTCCTCCATTACTCTTTTCTAATTAATTTCATTGCGGGATCCAAGACAGTTAAATTCAGTCTCCGGGACTCCGTAGAGCTTCATTGCCTCGGCGCTATTCTTATGGTCGCCACTGTTGATCGCGCTTTCAGAAGTTGCAGTGGTTTGGGAATAGTGCGGTGGAATTGTCAAAAAATACTTATGACTGTAAGGACATCTAGCTTATGTCTTACTTGTGAAATGATGCTTACATTGACTCCAACTTTAATGGCTATAATTTTGGAGGTGAACTACCTCCATATATCAACGTCGACCATTACTAATATTCAACTTAATTGATGTAATTATCACACCAGCTTCATTAATTTGGGCAGCTGTTTTTTTTTAATTAGTTAAATGAAGTTAATTGGACTTATTTATCTATGAAAAATGGAAATGTGCTGGACATGTGGCAATAGGTTACTTCTAGACAAAGCCTGCTTCACCGTAGTCCACATCATCGCTTACTATCAGGCGAGGTAGTGGTCAAACGCGAGCCTATACATAATAAAAAAAAAACTACAAATTGGATTAAAATCGCCCAATCTAGAGAAGATTGGCTATCTTTGAAGGAGGCCTTTACCCGAGGAGTGGTTCTTTCAAGTGGAAATAGTACCTAATATTATTACAACAAACATAATTTCAATTTAGATTTCATTTTGTTTTGTAAGGTACTTGTATGAAATAAAAGGCTTTTTTTATTTATCTATGAAAAAGCTCTTTTTAGTTAAAGTTGGATTCAAAAGGGTGCAAAATGAAGGATGTTCAAGGGCTTATTGGCAATGGGCTTTCTGATAGCAATAATAAATATTGCGAAGGGTCCATTAGAGTAAAAAGTAATCTACTAATGGCTTGGGGTACCGTGATCGTGTTTTGTTCTTTTCAATATGTTGTGCCTCGAGCTTATTTATAGATAGCCGTTAAAAGCTTGGATAACATATAGGCTTAAGTTGTATCTAAGTGTTTTATTTAATCGCTTGTTTAATAATGCCTCCATTATAGATACTCGTGAAGGAGATAGGGCTCCAACACATAACTGCGAATTCGCAACACATCGCAAATATGGAGGATACACCAGATTTTGGTCAGCCAGCCCGCGAATATGTATCCTCCGCCTGCACAGCATGGTTTTCTCCTTGTTTACGTCTTTTTAATTCGCGTTTGTAGCAGTCGGGTTTTTTGATTTTTGATTTATCTTTTTTTATTTATAACTTTTTAGTTAGTTTTTTTTCGAATTATGTATGTACATTTAAACATATAAGTATCATATATTTTTGAAATCACCTTTTAGACCCTTTATTTTGATACCCCACACGATGGGTTTGGAAGAAAAAAAAATTGGGACCCCACAATATGGCACCCAAAATCCGTCTTTTTTCTATTGTTCAATTTTAATGTAGCCTATAACACTCGCAGGATTAAGACGAATCGATTGACGTATGAATCATCAAAATCGGCCAATGCGTTTGGTCTCTGGAACGCCATATAGGAACAAACATACATACATACTTACATACATAGACTGATAAACACATTACCCTCCTTCGGCAGTCGGTTAAAAAGGTAATAACGCTGCGCTGATACTTACACACCCATAATAATTGGAACTGCCTATGTGTGAGTAGCAAGCACATACACATCACTCTAAATTTGAAAAATTGCAAAAAAATATCGTGTTTTTAATTATTTTTTTAAAGCAAAACTATTAGTTACACGAGAACACCTTGTGTTCAAAATTATGTACATGAATCATCTTTTTTTTTTCAAACATTTTAACCTAGCTGTTACTAAGGAGTATGATTTAAAAAGTTACCGTTGTACGGCACTAAAGGGTATGTAGGCCCTTAACTTGATTTCCTGCTGATATTAGATCAGAGAGATTGTGATAATAATCTTCAAATGTTGAAACAAAGAAAGTAACACGTATCTGTACCAGTTTCCCACACTTATTATAACTGTAAGCGCAGACGATGTTCAATCTGGTATCATTTCGTGAACAAACATCCAAATGAGTTGATCACCGTGCACAATGTATGATGAGTGCGTCCAATCATATTAGTCAAAGTCGCTTTGTAATAGGGCTGTTAATATTGTTTTGATTTTTAGTTCAACATTTCTGAGACCTTATATTTTTTAACGAGATGGCTTATTATTGATTTTAGCACCAAACAAAAAAGGATTTCAGGAACGCACGGAATCGGGAAGTATGGCAGAAAAAGGAGTATGTTTATCTTTACCCAGCAATGGTTGTGTTAGGTTAGGTTTGTGTTAGGATTGTTAATAGTGTTTTGATTTTCAGTTCTACATTTTTGAGACCTTATATTTTTTAACGAGATGGCTTATTATTGATTATAGCACCAAATAAAAAAGGATTTCAGGAACGCACGAAATCGGGCAGTATGGCAGAAAAAAGAGTATGTTTATCTTTACCCAGCATTGGGTGTGTTAGGTTAGGTTTGTGTTAGGATTGTTGATAGTGTTTTGATTTACAGTTCAACATTTTTGAGACCATATATTTTTAACGAGATGGCTTATTATTGATTTTAGCACCAAATAAAAAATGATTTCAGGAACGCACGGAATCGGGAAGTATGGCAGAAAAAAGAGTATGTTTATGTTTACCCAGCAATGAGTGTGTTAGGTTAGGTTTGTGTTAGGATTGTTAATAGTGTTTTGATTTTCAGTTAAACATTTTTTAGACCATATATTTTTTAACGAGATGGCTTATTATTGATTTTAGCAAGAGGGTTTACTTTGAGTGGCGTTTTTTTTACAGAAAGCATGATCTTTCAAATGAACTATTTACTACACTTAATATGGGAAACCCCTTGTGTCTGTAGGACAGACAAGGGGTTCCCCATATTAAGTGTACTCAGTCACGCCCTAAAGATGCGTCAGTAACTTGCTCTGATCGGATCGGAAGTATCAAACCATAATGAACACATAAAAAGTCTAACATGTGGTATTCGTACTTCTGTTTGTAAATACATTACCGAAGGCGTCAAAGCCATTATTATGATCAACATAATTAATTAATGATCAGATACGTTTATCTAATCTGATTCTCGATAAGACAGCCCTACAGGCGTTGATGGGCGGCGCCCGGCAAGGCATTATCTGACAGAGATTTGTGTCTTTTGTTAATGCACTCCAAGCACGTGTTGCTTTAATATTGGTCGTTAAACCGCTGTAATGTTATTTCTGAATTTAAATAATTGTGATTTTATATTTGAACTTGATTATTTTTAGCGTCCATTTGGTATCAGTCTGTTATTAACTCATAGTAAGGTATTTTTTTAACACGCTTGGTATGTATGTATCTATGTAACGGAATCTTTGAATGTGATTTTCACCCCCTTCAAAACATCGGATTAATTTGAAACTTTGCTCACTTATCAAGGACCGATGACAATACAATAATTTTAATAGTATGTCCCATTATCCTTACCAGGATCTTCAGGATTAGCGATTGAACTAAAAAAAAATAATAATTTTAAAAACTTAAAAAAAAAACACGTTTTAATCGAAAACCAAACTAAAATGTAGAAAATAAATTTATATTAAGAATAGTGTGATTAACAAAAATAATTATTTTATTGTAAAAAAGCAGCAAAATGATTCTACTTTTACCAATATCTGTCAATAAAATATTATAACAATTGACATCAAACACCCTACGCTTTTTCACAATAATATTTTTTTTTTGTTAATCACACTATTCTTAATATAAATTTATTGAAAATCATTTTGAACTTTTTAGTTTGGTTTTCGATTAATTGTGCTTTTTTAAGTTTTTAGAACTAGGTATTATTTATTTTATATACAGAACGACTTATCGCCATGCACGGATCATTACATCATGGCTGAATCCTCAAAGAATTAGGGATCACGCATTTAATCCCAGAAGGGTGTAATATAACCTACTTCGCCTATATTTCGCCATCTATGTTAAAATCTCTGCAATACTTTTACATAATGATCACCGTAATCTCAACTTACCTTTTTGTTTCAAACACATGTACCTACATTATTTTTTTATATATTTCCTTCTTTCATGTTCGTTCCGGCTAACGCCATAAAGATCAATTAAGCATCCTTAAATAGGACACTTCTCATTCCTACCAATTTAAGACATCGTAAACTTAAAGACTCGTTTGATGTAGCGACAAAAAGTTGCCCGTCTGCAGCACACAACGGTTTACTTCGGGTAATTGATGGTAAATGTACAAATGAGCTTACTAATGTCGCCTGTGAGTGACTAGTAAATAAAATGTAAATGCTAGGCAAGTATTTACATCATAACAGGAAAGGTGGAAATGTGGGGACACTCCTTTTTTGTACCACTGGGAGGGATTATAATGAAATTGAATGTCAAGGTTTATTTATGCTGGTGCATATCGACGATGAAGTGACAAGAACTCCTAACTGACATTTTTGCGATTTTACTTTTTTTACGTAGATAGACTTTAAATAATTATTATTTAAAGTCTATCTGTGTCTGTGTGTGTCTGTGTCTGTGTGTGTGTGTGTTTTTACGTAGATAGACTTTAAATAATTATTAATTTATTGTTTATTAGACCAATAAAATTAAAAAAAAAACCTCGACACAAATACATTTTTAAACCACATCATTGAATTTATCTAGTAGTAAACACGATCGAAAACGTAACTATAATTCACGATATCTTGCGAAAATACTCGGTCCAAACAGTAAAACGTCCATAACTTTTGAACGGCTGAACCGATTTTCATCAAACATAAACATAAATAACACTCTCAAAAAAGTCACCTTTCAAACAAAGAAACGAAATCAAAATCGGTTCATCCGTTTAGGAGATATGATGCCACAGATAGATACACAAGGACACTAGTGCACACGTCTTTTTCCGTCGGGGGTTAAAAATTAAAATTAAAACTTTTAAAAAAAGGACCACGTGTATATTCAAGTGGATTGTTAGAAAATTATATGTTAGAGTACCTAGTAGCACAAAGTACGTAAGCGGAGGCGCGCCGCTAGTAGGTACTCTTCTTTTCTTGTTGGTAAGTGGATTATCAAGTAAATTCGATGTGTATAACGACACCTGATTGATTGAGTCTCCAAGATCAATTTTCATGATCGATTCAAAGTGAGTGTCCCTTCCAGTTTTCTAATTTCTCACTGTCAATCGATCAGGCATAAAATAATATTCAGAGTAGCGTCAACTATCCACTTTATTTTTTATTAATTAATTCATAATAACCTATTTTCTAAATCATGCAAGGGAACTGGGTAGAAAGACAAGTTACCCAATAAGTTACTAACAAGTATAGGGCGTGTGGCGTAATTGCAAGGGCTTGTTATGGTGCTCCGTTTATCTCCTACGATTTATGCGCGCCTGGTACAATATAGTGAAGATTCATGTTTTTTTATTAGCTTTTAATAGATTACTTTAGATGAGAGAGAGAGCTGTTTTTTATATTAGATATTTTTTTTGGATTTAGAAGAAAAATAAAAACTTTTTTGCAAAAAAATAGCACCGACTTGCAAATGAAAAACCACAAACTGAAAAATAACTTAATTTTTGGAAGTCGGTGTCTTTCGTAGGTACCATTTTTTTGTGATAACTTCCAAAAATTAAGTTATTTTTCACTTTGTAGTTTTTCATTTGGAAGTCGGTGCTATTTTTTTGCAATTTTTTATTTTTATTTTTCCCGATTTAGTTTTACCTACCTAATGGGCAAGTTGTTTAGTAAGGTCCCTATAACGCCAGATAAGATTACCCGAATAACCTGAAACTTGAACTTAACCGGTGAAATGAGAGATCTGCGTACCCCGTCAGAGCGTACTGGCGTGATGTTATGTTATGAAATGGTATAAACAATAAACAGACATGCGATAGCAGCAATCCCGAGAGTTTTGCTGTTGTTTATTGAAGAGTTCTGTTGTATATCTCCGAAGTCCTTCATCAGATCTTCACCGAATTAAAATGGGACCAATTTCGAAACATACTCTTTCAAAACAAAGAAAGAATTTTCAAAATTGGTCCACAACTGACGGAGATATAGGTGAACATACACAAAAAAAAAAAACATAATGTCGAACATAGAACCTCCTCCTTTTTGGTAAGTCGGTTAATCAGTTCTTGTGAAGAGAATATCTTGCTTGTGTGTGATCCGAAAATCATAAAATAAAAGTTCATTAAGTCGCAATGAGAATAACCAAGAGATTGCATAGAATCTAGACATAGAGACATTCTATCAACGATAGTGATCGTCGAAATGCCAAAATATATGTATCAACCATTGTCATTTTAATAGCCCTTGCCATTTTGGACTTTCTGACTCCCAGGATCTTCCTTATTAAGACGGTACCCTGACCAAAAAATCGGCATGCGATATAAGCATTCCTATTGGTCTAGCGGCACTGGTGGCGCATGAATTACAGTAGTGAATACGCCCAGATTTTAGAATAAAATCATTAAAAAATCGAATTTTGGTATTTTGAAAAAAAAAATACTACCAAAATGTTCGTTATTAAATTGTCTATCCATTAGTGTTAGTACAAAAAATAATTAATGAACACTTTACGAAGAGATGCATGCTATCAATAATTATTTCTCATTTTTGTGTTTTTCTTGGAAAGAGATTATTGAAATATATACAACATTAAAAAAATCTAAATCTACCATTTTAGAATCAATATTACGTAGAAATTTAATGTATTTTTATTAATTGATATTTCTTTTTGAATAACGAGTAGATAGCTCCTAAAAACAGCACGAAAAACGGCTTGCGCGGCGTTTTGCTCGGGGTACCGCCTTAAGACTACAAGAACGCTAAAAAACGAAACGATTCCAACTTTATGTTCTCTAATTTTCATTAACACACCGATTGTCGAATATTCTTGGTACGTGACACAGTAAATTGTGTAGTACCTGATTTCCCGTAACGTTCCTTGGGTGGCCACATACAATAAATTCTCCCGATCTTATTTGCCAATTCCTAAAATCATTACACCGAGCTTTAACACTTGGATTCCGGAGAAACTTTTTCGTAAGCAACAGAAAATTCCAATCCATCCGTGATGATACTTAGACTACTATAAACGATGCATCAATAGCTTATTCAATATCCGTTTTCTAGATAGATTTCCGCAATCAGGAATTACGTAAACTCGCTTAATTCCAATACCTTACTTGGGATAGGTTTCATTGCTTCAAAGAACCACCAATCAATAACTAAAGAATTATTTGAAACCGCTCCGACTATATTTAAAAATAATATCTACATTTTGATGCTCTTGAACTTTGTCGTTACAGCCGAGACTGCAATACCCACGTATTCCAAACGACGCGGCGACGTTTCGCAACACACAAAAAAAACAATACCTAAATAATAATCACCATTTGAATCGAATAAGCGTAGCTGTCGCACATTCAGCACGAGTGCGGAAGAAACGCACTGCGCGTTAAATATGGTCCATTGTGAGCCAAAAAGTGTAACCGTTACGATAGAGCCAGTATTGGAGTCTTAAGTTCGTTTAATAGTAGATTAGTAGCCAAGGGCTGTAAGGCATCAATTGCAGCCCGAGATATTTAGGCGCACGAGCGCAGCGAGGGCGCCTATAGTTCGAGGGTGCAATTGGTGCTTACACCCGAGCTAACTATTCTGCTTTACATCTCGATTGTGAGGTAAGTAGAAAAAACCGACCGGAAAAATTACAAGAATAAAATATATAAAAAAAATTTTTTTTTTCAATAACGTAATTGAGCTTCGCCGTTCGATATTTAAAACTGATGACTATTATACTCACACGAAGACAAGGCTGAATGCATGATGTCTATTGTCAGTATGATGGTTAGATGTACGCGAACTTTTTGAAAGAAAGAAGTGTTTTTTTTAAATTACTTACCGCCCTAGGGCTTTTCTAGCTACATTATTACCCTAGAGCGCTGATTAGTCACCTACAAGCCCCATTTGGAGGTAATAAGAACCTACTTACCGAACATGAGAGATGTAATAGTACATTACAGCAGAATCCAGTAAGTAAGCCTTCCTGGCCGAGTATGAGTTAACCGGACCGAACCGCAGGTGAGGTCCGGTTATATACGATTCCAGGATGGCTTTCTTACTGGTTGAGGTTTGTATAATGCTTTTCTCAAAAATGAAAGAAAGTTTAACAACAAATTCGTTTAATTAATATTGAAGGTTACATTCATATTAGGGCAATTACTGATAGATATTGTGATCGATTTACCGGGGGCATTTATATTTGTTTGTTGTACATCTTGATTAACGGACTCTTTAATCCAACATGATTTATAAACTGAAATGACTAAATACAAACATAAAATCCCACACTATACTTCTACAACATTACTAAGTACAAAACGCAACGTGCATACTTTTTCTGCGTCGCGTTATTTGTCACAGACCCATAAAAAAAAAAAAAAAAAAAGTGTCACAGACAATAAAATGGATGTTTAAGGCTCCAAAATATATTATGTATCTCATAAAATGTCATACCAAAAAGAGATAGATATATATTTGGAGCCTCCCTCTAACCATGTTATAATGGCTAAACTCTAATCTGTGTCTGGTACTATGTTTTTTTTTTCTAAGCAGATCTAAAGAGGATGACCTAAACCGTGCGAAGCCATAAAAAAAAAAAGGGATGAAGGATGACCAAGTGTCCAGTAAGTAAATTACATACTTACTTACTGGACAGTAGGAGATTCCAAATTTAAAATCTCGCTTCTTACCGGACAGTTGTGAATAGTCTCCGGTAGAGTTCACTTTCTGGATACTTTTTAGAGATGTTATGTCAACATTACATACCATTTTTGAGAAAAAGGATTTTTTTAAAAACATTGGGTACTGGCTGAGTGACGGGCTCTCCTAAGCCATAATAACGATATTCTAAATTCGAACTCCCGTGTTTATAATAGGAACACGTCTAACGGCCAGCTGCATGGTCTCTCCAGGAATTAACTTAATTGGCGTGGTGTCAAATATCCTTCGTAGGTTCAGCCATATTTAGGTTTGATTTTGTAATAATGTTGGGCTTTGTTCTTACCGGGTTTAGCATGTAATGCTTCATAAGAAGTATTGGGTTATTTTACAAACCTTGCTAATCTTGTCACTTCTGAGTAACGGAGTGACTATCCTTCTTCAGTCGATAGCTTACTGTTGACTGTTGAGCGTCGTGATATTTCTGAGTTAACTACTTGACGACCTCCCTCCATTTTTGATGATCTTTGGCCTGTTGTAGTGCGTATTGTTATCTAGGTTCTGTGGCTCTGGTTCTGGGTTTGTGTTGCTTCTTCAGACCATCATATAGGGCTATGTCTTTGGAATTACGTCCTGCGAGAGCTACAATATGTATTTTAAATGCTTAGTCATCGACAAAATCAACTGTCAAAGTCGCAAGGCTTAGATAATAGCAATTTCTCATCTGCAAATGCATCCATGCGTCGGGTTTTTATCAGCCCGTTGTTTTTCTGCTTGTGCAATTTTACCTTGTCACCTTTTAAAACTTCCAAATGAAATATTAATATACGAAGGTATCTTTAAAATGATCTTATTTTGTCTTGACCTCGAATTTTGAATGTCATTGCGATTCTTTGTTTGTTGTCCGAAACCTTTTAGCGATTTGTTATAGCATTTCACGTGATTATAATAACGCTTTCAAATAGTATTTTCGTTAAGGTACATTCGCAAATTCACAAACTGCTTTATAAAATGTATACTTTATCTTTCAAAAGCTAAAAAGAGCTTAAAATGTCGATTTGCTCAACTACATGAGAAAAACTGGCAGGTTGAGTGCAGTGGTGGTGTAGTGGTTTCGGCATTGTGAGAAAACCAGCTTGTCCTAAAAAATTCGAAGACATGTGACATCCACCAACCCGAATTGGGCCCTCGTGGTGGATTACGGCCCATTCCCTCTCACAGAGAGGAGGCCTGCTTCCCAGCAGTGGGTGAATGTTTTTTTTTTGTTGTTTATGTTCACCGATATCTCCGTCAATTGTGGACCGATTTTGAAAATCTTATTTTGTTTGGAAGAGTGCGTTTCGAAATTGGCACCATTTTAATTTGGTGAAGGTCTGATGAAGAACTTCGGAGATATACAACAGAACTCTTCAATAAATAACGGCAAATCTCTCGGGATTGCTGCAATCGCATGTCTGTTTATTAGTACGCTCTAAAGGGGTACGCAGATCTCTCATTTCACCGGTTATGTTCTAGTTTCATGTTATTCGGTTAATCTATTCTGGAGTTATAGGGACCTTAACAAAAAACCTGCAATTAGGTAGGTAAAACTAAAAAGGGAAAAATAAAAAAACTTTTTTGCAAAAAAATACTACCGACTTCCAAATGAAAAACTACAAGTGAAAAATAACTTAACTTTTGGAAGTCGGTGTCCATATCGCAAAAAAATGGTACCTACGAAAGACACCGACTTCCAAAAGTTAACTTATTTTTCACTTTGTAGTTTTTCATTTGGAAGTCGGTAGTATTTTTTTGCAAAAAAGTTTTTTTATCGTTAAGGTACATTCGCAAATTCACAAACTGCTTTATAAAATGTATACTTTATCTTTAAAAGCTAAAAAGATCTTAAAATGTCGGTTGCTCAACTACATGAGAAAAACTGGCAGGTTGAGTGCAGTAGTGGGTTAGTGGTATCGGCCGCGACTTATAAGTTGTAGGTCTTGGGTTCAAACCCAGACAGGCGCTTAACTTTGTGTAAATTATTTCAACACCACTGCTCTCAAAACGGTGAAGGAAAACATCGTAAGGAAACCAGCGTGTCCTAGAAACAAAAATTCGAATACATGTGACATCCACCAACCCGCATTGGGCCCTCGTGGATTACGGCCCATTCCCTCTCACTGAAACTGACTGGCTGCAAAGATCCCAATTGTCTTCTTGTTCTTTTCGTGTCCGTCGATGGAAAACCCTTTAAATATTTTGGGCAAGTTTTTGGGACCAGTAGGCGGACACTTCAATCGCAGCACTTCGCTTCTTCACTTCTTCAGTCTACCCTAACTGAACCTATCCCGGACGCACAATTTACAACCGTATCAGCTCAGATTTGAGAATTTTCTCACTGATATGTGTACCTTTTAACCGACTTACCAAAAAGAAGGAGGTTCTATGTTCGACTTTATGTATGTTATTTTTTTTTATGTTCACCGATATCACCGTCAAACAACTTTATTTTTGGACGTCGGTAGTATTTTTTTGTAAAAATGTTTTTTTGTTTTGTACAAAGAAAGGCACTACACATAGTACACATAATATTGACAAAGAGGATTTACACTTTGATAATAATCGCAGTTTGCAGTCGGAGTCCATATCACAAATAATAGTACCTACGAAAGACACCGAATTCAAAAAATTAAGTTTTTTTATTGAGTCCACGTCTCGTTAACCGACAAAAATTGAAAAGCTCCCATTCTAAAATTAACGTACCTCACTGCTAACCGCATTCAACAAGTGGTCATCCTCACCAACTTGTCTTAATAAGCTGACGTCACACTTAGGCCAGTTTAAATCAAATAGGTCTCTTTATCAAATCATCATTTCATCCAATTGAAATTCCTGCATTTGCGTCATTTTGCTATCGTTTCTGTAATGTTTTCTGTAATAAGATACAATCATTTCATAGACTTGTTTGTTAGTGAACGGAATGTATCAACTTTCGGACTTTTTGGTCCAGTGATTGGGGACAGATTGGTGCCTACTTGTTAACTTACTAGGCCGTAAGGGTTTAGTGAATAAACGGCTTTAGAGTTGTTATCTTTGAACCCGCAGACATAAAATTACTATATAAAAAAATTGCGTGTCGAATCGCGCATGAAGGGTTACGTACCACTATCGCAAAATAATCACGGGTGCTGTATGGGAGCCCCCTTAAATATTCATTTTATTTGTTGTTATAGCGGTAACAGAAATACATCATCTGTGAAAACTTCATCTGTCTAGCTATCACGGTTCATGAGATACAGCCTGGTGATAGATAGACAGACAGACAGTCGGACCGCGGAGTCTTATTAATAGGTTTTTACCCTTTGGGTACGGAACCCTAAACTAGTGCGCTACATATTCATGGTGACACAAACAGCGTTATTATCGCTACTGTCAGCGTCACTGACCTCACAGTCATCTAACTTGATAGAAAGGCCTCATGAACATGAAGCACTAATAGGTAAAAATCATTAGCAACTAGTACCTTTAGCAAAAGACAGGCAAGCGAGAGGAGCGATGATGCGGCCTACGGTGAAGCACGCTTCCCTAGAATAAACCTATTCACTCTTGACTTAAAGACCCCAAGGTTGTAGCTATCAGGGAACAGAGACTCTGGAAGGGAATTCCACTCCTTAGCTGTGCGCACAATGAAAGTATTAGAAAAACGCTTTGTACGTATGGGTGGGATGTCCACCATGTACCGATGGCGCATGGCCGTACGTCTTGTAGTCCGATGATGGAAAGGGCTAGGCGGAATCAAATTGTGCACTTCCATCGCACACTCCCCGAAATGTAACCGATAAAAACCGACAGGCTGGCAACTCGGCGTCGATGTTCGAGGCTCTGGAGCTTTGACGCGACCAGTGCATCATTGCCAATAAGCCTCTTGGCCCGTCTGTCAATCGACTCTAGTGCATCAAGCTGGTATTTGGCAGATCCATCCCAGAGTTGAGAGCAGTACTCCATGCACGATCGATCCTCGATCGCCCGCATCCAATCTTAGCCTGTTACTTACGCTAATACCGCAGGTAAATCCTTCAAGCAAATTATTGAAAGTCACATGTTGAAAAGAACACGTAATGATCACAACAATAACAGCTTCAGAAGATGTTGCAAGACTGGTCATTAACCGTCTCGAACCATTACCTACACAATATAGAGTTAAAAATCAATACGCCAATCACGTCTGGCAACTAATCAATTTATATTGCTAATAATACAGCAGCCACACGAGAGAGAAACAATGGATAATAGGAATACAAAGCGAAGAAAAACTTCATTCACAATCAGATCTATGACACTTAATTAGAAGAGTCGTGTGCTCAGGGTCATAGAATAAGAAAACTGTAGAGAATCGCAACTCAAATTTTGTATCACTTTATATGCTCCGAAACTCTAATACCGCCCACCTGGTGCATACCGCGATTGATAAAGACAACAACTGCTCAACTTGTATCAAGCGCTAGTTCTGTTCTCATCTCTGGGAAAATACCAAAATACCAGTTTGATGCACTAGAGTCGATCGAAAAGCGGGCCAAGAGACTAATCGGCGATGAGGCACTGGTCAAGTCAAGCCTTGAACATCGTCGCCGAATTGCCAGCTTGTCGGTTAAATTTCGGGGAGTGTGCGATGGAATTGCACGATCTAATTCCACCTAGCCCGTTTCATCATCGGACTATAAGACGTACGGCGATGCGCCATCGGTACATGGTGGAAATCTTACCCATACGCACAAAACGTTTTGGGAACACTTTTATTATGCGTACAGCTAAGGAGTGGAATTCCCTGCCGGAGTCTGTTTCCCGACAGCTACAATCTAGGGGTCTTTAAGTCAAGAGTGAATAGGTTATTTCTAGGCAAGCGTGTGTCACCGTAGACAACATCTTCGCTTACCAGCAGGTGAGTTAGTGGTCAAGCGCGAGCCTATAGACAATAAAACAAATTGTGGTTAATTAAGGACCAGTGTCAGGAACAGGAACATGAAAGGGAACAGTTTGATGAATCAATCACAGAATGGTGTGAACGATGTTACCGTAGTATTTTTTTTTTTTCTCATTGATACTCAGAAGTCAGTATATATAATTTGTTTGATATCAAGATATGTAATTACATAGATGATGGAGTGATCAAGAGAACAGGGGGATGGTTTGAGTGAGAGATAGCGTGAATGAAATGGCATGACACTGGACTGGAGAGTGGCAGAAAAACACTTTCTGCATTAATCTAAAGCTAATCCTAAGTAACATGAACACTGAACAGGACAGGCCTAATCCTGACCGAGTATAATACTCACGGCGGCAGCTATTTTTGTGTCAATTTTGAAGGTAAAGATAGCATTGTACAGCTGTCTCTTTCACTCGCTTACGTTTGTCGCATCGTCCTATCTCGCTTACTGTATGCAGTATACTCGATGACAATCTATTTCTTGCGCAATGGTTCGCAGAGATAATTTCAGAGACAAAAAGATCCGCTGTGAGTGGCTGTGACCACTATAGAAACTTTCTAACGCCCCGAAACTTTAGGCATTAAGAGCGGACTCTAGTCAACAGGAATTTGAAAAATAGGTATTTGAAGAAACTATTGCCGTCGCGTCACCTCCAACCTCACCCCGTAAAGTGCGAAAGGGACAACTGCAGCTCAGGCTGATTTTACCTACAAAACTTTGACTAAAAGACGTTTCGTATTCTGCTGTTTTCTTCATGAAAACTGGTCTGATCTAAAAAAATCTTATATCAAAATTTAGAGGAAAAGTATATCTATGGTCCTATCATTTCCTTTTTTGTTTAAAACTTAATAAATTTTGTCTGAAAGTCTTCTGAACATGGCGGTAAAAACGGGCATTTTATTCGGCTTTTTGGATTGTCATATTTCTTTTTGTGATTATGTTTTGGAAAAAAGGAAATGATACAGGCACGTATTAATTAGACCTAGATTTTATGGAAAAAAATCATTGCTCTAGAGGCATTATCCACGAAGAAAACAGCAGAATGTGTTTGTATGGAGAAAGTCTCACTAGAGTCCCCTCTTAAGAATGCGTCCCGAGAAGGTGCCTCTGTCAATATAATTCTATGCTATGGTCACCCGTAGAGACACATTTGCCATGCATGACTGGGTAGAAACAGGTGACTTGTTCTGAGCTCCTGACGTCAGGGCTTTGTTAGTGATGAGCCGCAAAGGAATATCATTGTCAGAGATGTTTACAACTTGCTGAGATACTTTTGTTACAAGTTGTACTAGCAAGTGTACTATGTAATTGAGTGTATATTGCGATCGGAATAATACTTCTCAGTATAGGATAACCTTGAGTTTGACAAAGTGATATTATATCTAGGATAGCGATGACCAAACATCTGAGTGTGATATTTCGGTGGAACACATGTCAATACTATGTGTTTTGGACTTTCTGATAATATCACATTGTCTACTCCCTCCTATCTGTATCTGTATATAAAAAAAAAGTTTTGAAGTACCTAATTTTTAACCGGTATGTAACGCTATGTCATGGACATTCCCGGTTCTTTTCGTTCCGGCCATTAACAAAAATGTATTTTTGGCGCCTTACGTTTCTTTTAAAAAAAATTAGTGATTACCATAGATAATAGATAAAGAGTATTAAGAATAAGAATACCATAGATAAAGATTTGCTCGCAAATAAAAAATAGAAAAATGAAAGTTGCCTGTACCCTTCAATTTGAGAATTATCTAGAGAGGATCAAGGTGAAATAATTATCCGTATCTCCCAGGATTGCAACAAGCTTAGTTGTATGATTAGGTAACTTAGGCATTTATTTGCCCTGATTATGTTTATCTTATCTTATAATTTTTGTGTAACGCCGGAGATAACTAATTTCTTCCTGGGGCTCAAGACAATGTGACATTGTATCGGAGATCGACTGTCGTAAATGCTATAATCTGGTCTAACCACGTGACACTTTGTTAGCTCAATCTACATCTACAATAATATTCTAAAGAGGAACGATTTTTAATTTTAACCCCCGCCGGAAAAAGAGGGGTGTTATAAGTTTCACGTGTGTTGCTGTGTATCTGTGTGTCTGTCTGTGGCATCATAGCGCCGAAACGGATGGACCGATTTTGATTTAGTTTTTTTTGTTTGAAAGGTGATTTTGTCGAGAGTGTTCTCAGCTATGTTTGAATAAAATCGGTTCAGCCGTTCAAAAGTTATGGGCGTTTTACTGTTTGATTCGGCGTGTTTTTGCAAGATAAATGTGTCGGGGTTTTTTAAATTTTGAAATTTTACTTGTTGTACGTAACGAATAAACTTAAGACTACTGCACTGGATATCAAAAATTCTTTTGACTGTCAGAAAGCTACATTATCACGGAGTAACATTGACTTATTTATTACTAGAAAAAAAATTGAGATTCTTATAAAAATTGCAAAAATGTAACCCAAAGTAGCAAAATTTCGCCTTTAAAATGCATTATTTAGCTGAGAAATCTATTGAGTAGGTAGTTAGGTGGTGTTTAGGTAGGTAGCCAGTTGCCGGAAGCGAAGTCGCGGTGGTTAGCTAGTCTCATATATTTTTAGATATTTTGACAAATCTTTATTGCTAATAGAATGTCCGCCTTTTTACTGTATTTTTGTCTACAAAATTTTATATATGACATTTATATAATCAAAAGCCTATTTCCCTTGGGGTAGAGAGAAACTATAATATATAACGCCACCACTATATGTACGTATCCTTACATATCTCATAGAATTTCAATAAAATACATAAATAATGTCACTTTGCCTAGAGATATGAGGGCGATGAGACTTACGGAAGATGACGCACAAGACGGACGGAAAACGGACCCCGCGTAACGGTATAAGGCGAGGCCAAAGAAGGAGAAGGTTTTTCCTAAAGGCTCTCGTTTCTCCTAAAGGCTCTCGTTTCTCAAAAACTCCACATTGCAATTTCTAATGTACAAAAAAAAAACTGTACAAGCTAACAGTTTTCCTGTGATGTTGGATCACTCTGCGTGATCCAAAAACGTGAGAAACAATTCCATAAATGCATACTAATACAAAGCGGACCTCGGTACTAAGCCGATTGCTATTCTAAGCCGCACACTATGGTTTAGCGGCTAACGGGTCCCGCACGTGGGTTGCATTAGTTAAAGGCAAGCTCGTCTGACGGTTTCCTCTTTTTGTTCGCAGGTATGATGCTGTACTGGTTCGGAGGTTCCGAGAAGATTGGATGCCGGTGGTAACGGAGAACTTAGGCTGGGCCTTTTTACCGTAACCGTTTGGTCAAGAACCTTTTTGTTTTGGGGATGGGAAATCATACAATGACTTGTAAAGCGGGAGAGCGAGTCGGACCTTTACTGACGAAAGCCCACCCTTGTTCCTTAATTTGCTTGTGCCAGGACTTCGGTAATTCTCTTTCAAATTTATCCGCGACGTTGGTCAAGACCCTGGGCTTGAATTTGGAATGCTGGTGGAAACTGAGAACTTGGGCTGTCCGTAGACCTGCACTGCGTACATTGTAATCACAGATTGGGATCAAAACCGTCAAATAATACGTGACTCAAGCCTATTACAGAGGCCGTGCTTGCCCGGCTGGGCAAGTTTGTTCCCTTACCATCTGAGGCAGGACAGGACAGTCAATATTAGGACTGCCACGATATAAATCTGCTGTGGTTCATAATGACTTTTGGCAGAACCAAGCTTTCGAAAAACAACAAGAGAATTCTCAATGCAAAGCTGTTTTAAAGAATATCAATGCTTTTCTTTCTCATCATCAACTCCTTCGTCTACCATGACGCTATTTTTCACTCGTTTCGTATCATGCCTCACTCAATCCATCCATCTTTTCTGCGGTCTCATTCTCTCTCTCTCCATTTATCAATCTTTGAATCAGCCTTTCAGCCCTGGTCGTAATATTTCACATTTAAACCCATACTTAAACGATTCTCTTTCATTCAACATTTGCGAAAACTTCTCTGTCCAAAGTGGATAAAACTGGTTTGAGTTTGGTCTGCGCACATTGCGCATCTATGCCTTAGTATGTTGATTTATACAGTTTTTATCTGAATAAGTGCATAAGTATGTGCGATTTATTATCGCATTCGCACGATAAGTGAGTTTTAAATGTATTCTAATGTGGAATGGCGTGTCATGAATTTTAAGTGTTTACTTATTAATATTCTTTTATCGTTTAAGAATGGCCTCTTGCGAAATAGGCTTTCAAGAATAGCTCAAATACGAGGGGCTTAGGTGATAAGGATTACCTACCTAAGTGAGAATATGCTTTTGCTAGTTCGTTTGCTGGAGGAGCTCGTGGCTAAATAATAACAGCCGCACTGGTCGATCATCAAGGTTAAGCAACGCTTGACGAGGTCGGTCCGTGGATGGGTGACCATTTCAATATACCGAGTTTCCTCGGTTGAGTTGTGAGTTGCCTCGGAAATCACGTTAAGCCGTTGGTCCCGGCTGTCATTTGAAGATCTTTGACAGTCGTTGCGAGTAGTCAGAAGCTTGAGATTTGACACCAGTCTTGCCAAGGGGTACCGTACCCCAGTTACTGGGTTGTGGAGGTCAGATAGGCAGTCGCTCCATGTAAAATACTGGTACTCAGCTGAATCCGGTAAGACTGGAAGCCGACCCCAATATAGTTGGGAAAGGCTAGGCAGATTGATTGCTAGTTCGTTTGGTGAGCCTAAAAAAATCTTGGCGAAAGATGTCCGTCTCAAGGATCGTTGCCGTATAAGATGGCAAACCCAAGTTGTGTTTTATTGAAAATTAAAACTTAGTAGAGTTTATTAAAGTTTATTTTGCTTTAACCTACTAGACTACACAAAGATAAATTAAAACCCACATTTTTCATTCATTGATCTCACTGTTTACACAATGCAACACTGCATTGATAAATTCTTCATAACAGACTCAATAAATAATTAATAACTTTAGATAACTGACAGACAGGTCATTCACCGTCCATATATTAATAATAAATCGTTCGTTATGTCAAAACGCTTAACTGTAAGCAGTAAGGCAAAAAATTATGGTCTACGCCCACATGTGCTAAGGTGTGCCTGACCTACCTCAATGTGATTAAACAACAACAGATGGGACACCCCTTTGACAGATCGGGTTTCTGCCTATCTGGCGAAAAGATTGACGCTCGGTTCATCAATGATGAATATACTATGATTACGCATGTATTCTGTAAAAGGGTTGGTGTTAGTGAGATCACGGGGTCTCAGCGCTAAGAAAGAAAATTTGTTTCAAATAAATCTCTCTAGATGTCGCGATATGCACCGATCTGTTATTGAATGTGTATAAAATTTAATTTTCTAGAACCGAACATAAAAAATTTAAGCACAAAATTATGGCATATTGGGCTCTTAATTCACATTTCAAAGATTATTTGAATAGATCATTTGAAATTGATGCCAATAGATGACGCGGTGTTAAATTTCTGAGGCATTCCACTCGATTATTTAAATTTGCACTGTATCACACTTTGGTGCAAAGAAACTGTAAAACGTGAAAAAAATACTATAAAACAAACCTTCACTGTATTTAAATAAAAAAATATTTACGAACCGAGTAAACCTTTTTACTTGCAAGTTGCTGCTAACACCATCTATCTATCGCCGTGGAACGGAACCGAACGAGGTTGATGGACAAAACATAATCAGTTTAATCAGACCAAAAACGCTAATTACGTCGGCACGGTTTCTTTGTATGGGATGAGGCATCTGTATTTAAGTATTTTATTATCTGTGGTGAGATGCACATTTCACCAGGTAGTTTACCATAACTTCCACGTAATAAGCCTATTCTCAAAAAGCGGTTGCAAGTCCAGACATCAAGTTCCCAATAACGATTATCTTTAGGTACCTGGATACCGACTCCCGGTCTGCTTGCTAGCTTAAAAGTTAGGCTTGCAACGACAAGGTCAGTAGTCTGTGAGTACGGGGGAGTCGATCAATATATTCAACGCCATGTTCCATTTCGTATTTAGAACTTGGTACTTATCTCAATATATAGAATTCTGTAGGATTATTTCGGTTACGGTCTAGTTCTGCCGTCTCCGTAGCTATTGTACAGACTTCAAAATTAGACAGCTGCTAGGTCACAGGTAAATAAAATAGCTTCGTATTGATTTTCCTTATTTTTACTTTTACTGTAGGTATATAATTATGTGAATACATCAAAAGGGTTCTCATAGCTTGTGAACTCGTATGTAGACATTTGATGAGACATTTTTATGCATGATTCTCTTCTGTGTTAGGAGTTTCGGTATCCCATCTTGCCCACGAGAGGAATCGCGTAATCTAGCCGTCTATTAAAGTCGCCAAGAAACGAGCTGTTTTCTTCTAATCAACAACTTCGACAACAACTAATATGTTTATTAAAGGGGATGTGCTTAATCAAATTACCCTGTTTCGCTTAAATGGCGCCCAGTGTTTGTTACTTTAAAACAGAGTTCCTTGGATATGTTTTCGCTTTTTTAGATTAGATGGCGCTTAGTATTTTGAATCGTCGCTAATAGGTCATTCAGGATGATTTTCACAAGTAAACAACATCACCGCTCTTTAGCGACGAAGCTTCCAGTGAATCCAATGTAAACAACATGTTTGACACCTGTCAAACGGAGACTTACTTGCCACACTTTTATGTCAATTCTGTGTTGTTACCTACTCTCTGACCAAGGGCCGTACTACTAAAACATTTGACTAATACACTCACTTAGAGCCTTGTGGTGTGATTACTCCTATGATAGATCTATACTATACCTACTCTAGCTTCATCGGTCTCTTCTATTCCCTCGCTTACTCTATCACCGGCCGCACCTACGGTGTCGTAGGTCCGTACTAAAATACATTTGATTGATACACTCACTTAGAGCATTGTGGTGTGATTACTCCTATCATAGATCTATTACCTTCTCCAGCTGCATCTGTCGCTTCTATTCCCCCGCTTACTTTATCACCGGCCGCACCTACGGTGTCGTAGGTCCGTACTAAAAATACATTTGATTGATACACTCACTTAGGAGCATTGTTGTGTCGATTACGATCCATTGATAACGCGCATAGTCGCGTACTGATACAATACTGTATTATGGTAAATAGATTTTAATAGACCAGTCACGATTGTTGAAGTAACGGTTGGCTTAATTGGGGATTATGGTAATTATGTTGGTAGTGTTTTTAATCTTGACAGCTGACTGGCTGCTTAGCAGCGCGTCGTAACAGGTCACAGGTGTGGTATTATTCTCTTGTGTAGACTCTAAAGTAAAGGCTTTTCTTTGACTCGGCTTTGAATTGTCAAATTCGAATATCTTATTATCTATTGATCTTATTAGAGGGATTTTCCGTTGTCATGGCGCTTCTCTTCTTCACGGTCCTTCAAATGGATTTGGGCCTAACTAGAAAAACAACTCATGCCATAGCCATCTTTTTACACTGATCGATGATACATGATAGATTTTGTTGGCCCAAAACTTAACCACATCGGTGGCCATTTTGATTGCAAGATTTGGGACAAACAGTGCAGGTAAGGAGGGTTTAGCAGGGTTGCGGATAAATTTGAAAAAGAGTTACCGCGGCCCTGGCTCAAGCAACTGAAGGAACACGGGTGGATTTTAGTCAATAAAAGTCTGACATGCCCTCCCGCTTCACCCAGAGCGGCAGAAATCATTGGATGATTTCCCACCCAAAAAAAAAGGAGAGTTATTCAGAACTTGTATTGCCGCATCCAGCTTCTATTTACCTACTAGTAATAACAGTGAACGGTGAAGGAAAACCAACGTGAGGAAACCGGCATGTTCTAAAACCAATAATTCGAAGACATGTGACATCCACCAATCCGCACTGGGCTCGCGTGGTGGAATACGTACGACCCATTCCCTCTCACAGAGAGGAGGCCTGTGTCCCAGCAGTGATGATGATGAATAACAGTAATACCAAAATATTAGCTTCCCTGCATGTTGATATCGGGGTTGACTGCCCCAGGATTCACAGATACTGTTCAATGTTCAAAGAGTTTGCTATACAGGTCGTATGTTTTACCACATCTGCCGAGAATTTGCCTTTAAATATTTACATTACTACAGCTGTTATGGAACTGGAATGTTAGCAATTAGTTCTGTAATGACTTCAATTAGCAGCTGTTAAATTCCGTACTGTAACTGTTAATCTTTCAAGCTATAGTAATACTTCAGCACCACCTGCTTCTCTAAATACTTACGGACACTCTTGATGATGATAGCGCGACTTAATTTAAATTGCGGCAGTAAATTTGAAGTGCAAAACGGTTGCATTGCATCTTATTGCATCCATGTGAACGCACTTGCAATGACGCTTATCAAAAATCGCTTATCTTAAATCCCGGGTGATTTGCAGTCATTTATTGAAGAGTTTCAATGAATATCTTCGAAATTCTTCATCAGATCTTCTCCAATTTCTTTTGAATGGGACCAATTCTGGATCATATTTTTCCAAACAAAAAATGAATTTTCAAAATCGGTCCACAATTGACGGAGAAATCGATGAAAATATATACCCATCATTTGGGCATTTTCCCGAATGGGAACTTACCCGGTAATTTTCTGGATATTTATCCGACGCCTATTTCTAAGCAGGAATGATACTAACTTAGAAATGGATACGCATTAGGTAGGTAACATACAAAAGATCACGCCATTTCCGCTTGGGTTAGGCAAATACTACAGAACGCCTCTACTACGATCTTTACACACTCTCCTTTTGCATCGTCTAAAGTTCTTACATCTGGTAAAGTGTAAATTTAATCTAGCAAACCACACTGCAAAAAGTTGAAATTAATTAAATTGATTGAGAATATGCAAATTGAATAAGCTTTTCTTATCTTTTAGAGCACTTGTGAGAAACCTAGAAGTTATAAGCAACTTTGTGAATACGTTTCTCGTGGGTGGAAAACCAGTCATTACTTGATATTACTCATATTGCAATATATGAAACTAGCACTGAAGTATACTATTCCAATTTGCTAACGATGTTGTCCATGCTATACCCACTTAACAGCGTAGTTAAGATCAAGTCTACTAGCTTGATATTAAGCTCATCGTGCATAATATCTCACAAAGAGCCTCATCAGAAAGCTTACAGTCACCCAAAGGGCAATGGAGAGGGCTATGCTCGGAGTTTCCTTGCGTGATCTAATCAGAAATATAGAGATCCGCAAGAGAACCAGGGTTACCGACATAGCCCGAAGAATTGCCAAACTTAAGTGGCAGTGGGCAGGGCACAGTGCTCGCAGAACGGATGGCCGATGGGGCAGAAACGGAATACATTGCGTTGGAAGGCCTCCCACCAGGTGGACCGATGACCTGGTGAAGGTTGCGGGGATCCGCTGGATACAGGACGCACGGGACCGGTCAATGTGGCGACGCTTGGGGGAGGCCTATGTCCAGCAGTGGACGTCTTTCGGCTGATTTGATGATGATGTTGCAAAATATTCTCCTGGACATCGCCTCATTGGCAATCATCATCTTACTGCCCTTCACCCATTTTACTTGGGGCTGGTGCCACAACATTTCTGCTCCTTTCTCCCCTGTAAACAGTCACGCTATAAGTCCGGCCGTTTCACTTTTTAACCCCCTACGAAAAAAGAGAGGTGTTATAAGTTTGACGTGTGTTTGTGTATCTCTCTGTGGCATCATAGCTACTAAACGAATGAACCGATTTTGTTTTTTTTTAAGTCACCTTACTTTATCATATAGGTCATATAGGTGTTTTACTGTTTCAATTGGGCTGTTTTGGCAAGATATCGTGTCATAATTACGTGTTCAATAGATTGTCGATCGAAGCGTGTCTACTACTAGATAAATTATGTAGCATGAAATAAAAATGGGTCGGGGTTTTTTAAATTTTATTTGTCTTTTATACAATTCCTCATAAAATCATTCCATCTCCACCTGTAAGATAAATTAGGTCATAGGTGAAAGAAAATGTATTTGAAGCTTCCTGCTTTTGTCTTTTTGAAGCCCAAAGGCCTAAGACAGATATTAATACCCCACATGCTGGTACTCAAGTAAGCTTGCAAAACTCGATTCGAGCAAAGTTTATCGTTGACTTACCACGAAAAATCTTTGCTGTCACACAAATTCCTTACAATTATTCGTTCCAAGTTATTAAGCAATAAGTAAATAACACTGTTACATAGTAAATAACATAGCACAAAGTAAATAAGCTCCATTTTGCTACCAGGAGAGGAGTAGGCTGAGAAAGTGCCAGTTACGGTACAACGGACCAACGACGTTTTTATGCAATATTGTATTGTGGGCTGAGTTATAAGCGGTAGCGGGTGGGAAGTTGTCAAAGCCAAGCTGTTACTGTTCCAGATGACTTTTATGCCTGGCAGTTAGCTATAAATTGAAATTGTCATAAAGCGTAAATTCAAAGCGTTGCACTATTATTTAGAGCAATTACAATTGTTTAATTAGTGTAGGTTTGGTACGTACTAGTGCCTAATATTGATAAAAGATGGTTTCACTGTGAAAGTTATTATTTAGTCCTCTAAGCGTTAATTACAACAATGTGCCAGATATACTTTCTTAGCCGTTATATTGTCAGCTAAACAAAAGTATTAACGATTTCAATAAATTGCGAGGATTTAACTTATCAGATCGCAGTTTTTACCCGACTGCCGTAGGGTGCAATGTATGTATATATATTTATCAGTCTATGTATGTTTGTATAATTGTTCTAGAGACCAAACGCGTTGGCTGATTTTGTTGATTCTTAAGTCAATCGATTCGTCTTAACCTTACGACTGGCACCCATTGGCTACATGCAATTGGTAAAAAGAAAAATAGCGGATTTTGGGCGCCATATTGTGTGGCCCAATATTTTTTTTCTAACCCATCGCACGGGGTATCAAAAAATAAAGGATTTTAAAAGCTGATTTCAAAAATATATATGTTTAAATGTACCTAATTCCAAAAAAAATATGTTTACTAAAAACTTATAAATAAAATGCACAACAGCATGATTTTCTTCTTGTTTACGTCTGTTTAGTTCGCTTCTTAAACAGTCGGGTTTTTTATTTTTTTTAAAGCTTGTAATTAATCGCTTTCCGCTCGTATTTTACTCCACACCCTACATAAATTGAGAAACTCCATTAAAATCAATAATATGATCATGAATTGATATACTCGCTGTAGTTTTTATGGCGTATTTCGCGCAGAAAATTAGATTAAACGTTTTTTGTGATCATTTGTAAGGTATATCATTAATTAAACGTTTAACAATGGACGAGTTATCTCCATCAGACGTTCAGAACATGATAATCGTTTTAGAACAGCTTTTTATTATTTAAAGTATGGTGTGTCTGATACTTATCATAATGGTTGAACATTAAAATAATTAGGTTATGTGTAAAATATTATGTGTAATATAATTGGGCTTTTAAACATGTGTGCTAAATTTTATAAGTGTAAAATTAATATTTGTTTCATCATTTGTAAAATTATATTTTGCATTTGGTTGAGAGCTCGATATTTCGGCACCGTTACAAGCGCCATGATCACGAGAACTAAAGTCTTTGTGGGTGGGTGTTATTTTCGAACTGACATATCTGTCTACCCTTTTCCTCACTCGTTTTTCACGCACGATACCGCTACCACCAGAACTCGTCTCACTAGTTACTCGACAAAATATACATGGTAAATAAATATCCCGTAACAAATATTAATTCTAAAGATTGTGACCATGTCAGCTTACAAAACGTATACTTCATAAGTGTATGTTTGTTTGTATGTATGTATTTATGTTTGTCCACGCATTTCTCCAAAACTACTATTCTGATCGTGACCATTCTTCTTTAATGGATTAGGTATCTCTCAACTTAGGGAATAGTACAAGTTTTATCTGAATCGGTTGAGCAGTTTTCAAGATATGGAACATATAACCGAACTCCTTAGCAACAAACAGCCCGAATGTGTAAATTGAGTTATTAGGGGTATTTTGTCAATTGTTTGGGGACCTTACGGTAAAACTGGCTCAAGTTTTAGTGATAGTGTAATAAAACTAACAAGTAAAATTGCAAAATTTAAAAAACCCCCGACACATACGGGAAAATACTAATATATCTTGCGAAAACACCCGATTCAAACAGTAAAACGCCCATAACTTTTGAACGGCTGAACCGATTTTATTCAAACATAGCTAAGAACACTCTCGACAAAATCACCTTTCAAAAAAAACTAAATCAAAATGGGTTCATGCGTTTAGGCGCTATGATGCCACAGACAGACACACAGATACACAGCAACACACGTGAAACTTATAACACCACTCTTTTTCCGGCGGGGGTTAAAAAGAGAGAAATAAAACGGTTATTTTTTGTGAATTAATTTTTTCTACAGATTACTCTGTACTGGGATCGAAATGCGGGCGTTACAGAAATGTGCAAAGTTAGATTATAAATATGTTTTTGTTTTATATCATAATGACTAATGAGCCGCTGTGCGTATAACAGGAATGAATTTACGATTTATTCTTCGTTCGTCCTAAATTTTTGTCCCACAATCCAAAAAAAAATAAGTTTGTCCTATAACACTTTTGAAGTTGTGTTTAGTCCCATATTACAAGTACTTTAAAGGTACAGTCAACAAAAATAACACACACACAAAAGCACAACAACAAAAATATTTTTAATTCAACTAAACCTTACTAATGCTTACAAATGCCTATCCCCATAGGAAACGCTGTGAGATTATGTTGTTTTGTGTGTAGTAGAAAAAACATAATTGTTCTGAAAAATATGCTATTATTCCTAACTTTCGTCACAGATAATATAATACTAGCATACAGATATGCCTCATCCCATACAAAGAAACCGTGCCGACGTAACTAGCGTTTCATCTGATTATACTTATTATATTTTGTAAATCGATCGCGTTCGGTTCCGTTCCACGGCGGTAGATAGATCACCATCTATATCCGTGGAAAGCAACGGAACCGAACGCAATCGATGTACAAAAAATAATCAGTAAAGAACGTCGGCACGGTTTCTTTGTATGGGAAGAGACATATGCTTCGTTTTACCGTCCAAAATACTCTCAAACCAGTAAGAGCGTAAGTATCGAAGCCATCCACAAGACCAGTAAAATTTAAAAAAACATCGACACATTATTAATTCACGCTACATAATTTATCTACTAGTAGACATGTTTCGATCGACAATCTATTGAACACGATTATGACATATCGTGTCATAATCGCGTTCGTCGAGCGTTTTACTTTTTGAATCGGGGTGTCTTGCAAAAACACCTCGATTCAAAAAGTAAAACGCTCATAATTTTTGAACGGCTGAACCGCTTTTCATCAAACATAGCTAAGAACACTCGGTAAAGTTACCTTTCAAACAAAATAAAAACAAGATCAAAATTGGTTGATCCGTATAGGAGCTCACAGACAGAACACAAACACAGGTACTGTGAGGTAAGATTCTAGTGCTCGACTGTTGATTCTAGTGCTGGAATTATAAGCAAAACACACTAGCGAAACATAACTACACCAATTTCGCTAATCACTGCTAACATACATGGTTTTCATCTGTTACATTGTTCGTTTAAATCGCTCAACCAGTGGTGTCTCATCCCATACAAAGAAACTGTACTGATTATACTGATTATTTTTTGTACATCGATTGCGTTCGGTTCCGTTCCACGGATATAGATAGTGATCTATCTATCGCCGTGGAACGGAACCGAACGCGATCGATTTACAAAAAATAATCGGTGCAATCAAATGAAAAACGCTAGTTACGTTGGCACGGTTTCTTTGTATGGATGAGGCATATGTATGATAGTATTTTATTTAATCTGTGGCTCAACTAACCCGTTTGGTCCTGGCTGGTACTCTGTGGTGATGCGAGACTTAGCTCCGAAGTAACTTACCGTTTGTTTTACCGTACATACGTCAAACGTACAACAACCCTTTTTAACCCCCGCCGGAAAAAGTATCTGTGTGTATCTGTGTGTCTGTCTGTGGCATCATAGTGCCTAAACGGATTAACCGATTTTGACTTAGTTTTTTTTTTGTTTGAAAGGTGATTTTGTCGAGAGTGTTCTTAGCTATGTTTGGATAAAATCGGTTCAGCCGTTCAAAAGTTATGGGCGTTTTACTGTTTGAATCGGGGCGTTTACGCAAGTTAAATGTGTCGGGGGTTTTTTAAATTTTTAAATGTTACTTTTTCCGTTATAAGATATATACATAATATAAAGCATCTCAATTTATGCTCGGCCCACTGCTATTGTTTTTTAGTGGTCAAGTATCCGTATCTGTCCATCCGTACTGACTGGTCTCATTCAAACAGTTCTCGGAAACGACTCAAACGGTGAACGGCGAATTTTTCTTGCGAAATGTTTCTGTATGCTTCTCGAGTAGGACTGGCAGTTATTTTGTTTTATAATGGCTGACAGACAATTTCTTTGGAAAAAGTTTCTGAATACGTCTTAGGAGGTCTGTTGGTAAACCTCGCAAAAGAAATGAGTCCAGAAAATGGCAAGCGCGATTTAATATTCGGGCCTAATGAAACTATAAATATTAGGTATTCCTTTCATTTTTTACCTTGATTGAGTAAACATCACCTGGTCATGGGTCATCAACCTTGTGGCAGGACTTCCAACGCTACGATTTCCTGTACGAGGTAGCCACTCCAGAATTCCAGATCCTTACGACTACATATTTGTAGGGTCGCGGAAGCTTGCTGGATTCGAGAAGCGAATAACCGGTCTTCGATGTGGCGATGATTGGGGAAGGCCTTTTGAGTGTGAAATCATCCACTGACTTCTCCCGCTCTAGTCAGTGGATGATTTCACACCCAAAAGGCCAAAAGGCGGGAGGGCGTGTCTTTCAAATTTATCCGAGACCCAAAAGAAATAGTTGGTGGTCAGGTACGAACTAAGACCACTTGTCTCAGCAGTCTTCTATGCGAACGAGATCAAAAATGCAGTTCATTTTGGTTAGCAGCAGATATCCTTCAGAGTGATTTTAGTTTCGGATTGTGATAGGCCTTGTAAAAAACATCATATAACACTATCCAATTGGTTTTCCTAAACTTTTTACAAAGGTTTTAGTTCAGAATCGCCGTCTACAGTCACAATCGGGCTCAACAACCTTCAAACAATAAACAATACGAGCCAGGGCTTAGATTCTGTACAACAAAGGGTCTCAGCACTAAACAATGATATACGACAGAACGACTGCCGTGTTATTCATGCAACCCTGGTACTTTTTCTATTATTGTAAGAGCACATTTTTCTTTAAGGCTACTGAATTTTTAATAGTGCAAAAGTGCTGTGAAATAGTTTAACCTCCGTTTTCTCTACTTTTCAAAAGATTCTCCCGTACTATTCCCTAGATGTACTAAGGGTTTCTAAAGCGTCGCATCTCTTCTCTTTTTACGACGTAGATCCGTTCTTCAATGACGATTACTCACAAAACAAGCGGTGTTTCCCGATGGTATTTCCCATCGAATAAAGAACTTGTATATACATACAATTTTCAACCCGTGTGCCTCCTTTAAGGTTGCCCTAGTCTATCATTCTTCCATGTAAACGTAGTCTGGCGATGAATGTTTGACGGTGTACGTTCAAAATAATAAATGAAATCAATTTGTCTCATAATTTTCTAGCCCTGTATGGAAACAAAAAAATATATATGTACTTGAAAGTTTGGAGCGTCGACAGTTCCATATTTCAACACTTTAACGCATCTTTGTGCGAAAATAAATATCATAAGAAGAAGGAAAATTATAAAACGGCCTTCATACAGGGATAGATTAGTAATTCAATAATGCAAATAATTTTATATTGAACAGATACATTTAGAATTTATTTCATGATATCCATACTCCCAAAGATATGTTTATAAAATTTCGCGCGGCAGTTTTCGTCCTAAATCAACATCCATTTCGCTACAAATTTGCAAAAGTGTATATTCGTACGCGAACTAGCTTCTTACTGCTCATTACAGCATCTATCTCTTTCGCACGAGTTGTCGGATGAGATAGCATGCATTTGAACCCCTCGCACAAAATAGTTCGTGCCGTCGACTACGGGAACCTTAAGGGATGAATCTTTAAGAAAATCGTTAGTGCACACTTTATTATTATTACCCGACTGCCGAAGGAGGGTAATGTGTTTATCAGTCTATGTATGTATGTATGTTCCTATTTGGCGTTCCAGAGACCAAACGCGTTGGCCGATTTTGATGATTCATACGTCAATCCATTCGTCTTAACCTTGCGAGTGTCACTGGCTACATTAAAATTGGATGATAGAAAAAAGCGGATTTTGGGCGCCATATTGTGGGGGCCCAATATTTTTTTTTCTTTCTAACCTATCGTGTGGGTATCAAAATAAAGGGTTTTAAGAAGTGATTTCAAAAATATATTATACTTCTATGTTTAAATGTATCTAATTCGAAAAAAAATAACTAAAAAGTAATAAATAAAAAAAGTTAAATCAAAAAACCCGACTGCTTCAAAAGCGAACAAAAAGTCGTAAACAAGGAAAAAATCATGCTGTGCAGGCGGAGGATACACCAGATTTTGGTCAGACAGCCCGTGAATATGTATCCTCCGACTGCACAGCATGATTTTTTCCTTGTTTACGATTTTTTTGTTCGCTTTTGAAGCAGTCGGGTTTTTTGATTTTTTGATTTAACTTTTTACTAACTCTAATTAATGGTTAAAACAGTGTTCAACAGTGCGAGTATGTGTAATTGCGTATGTTGTGATATTTTACTTCTTGAACAGTTTAAATTCAACTAACTTTTGATAGAGTGAACCGATTGCGATGAAACAAGAACTAAGCAATACTTCAAGTTATGCACAATTTTTATATATAAAAGTTATCTACATTAGTTTTGTACATTTTACGTGACGCGTGCACAAATAAACAGACAAACATGCTGAAAATGGGTTATGTTGGTTATCCTTTAACATCTTGGCTATTTTTTTTTAATATTTCGATGAACAAAAACGATTTATATTAAAAAAATTACTGCCATGTTTACTCCAAATCTGATTCATAACTTGACATTAAAATAATCTTCCGGTTACTACCAAGGTAAGACGGCATTTTGTACGAGTGACATAATAAAAATAATCCTTGGTTTAATAGAATTTTGTAAGCATCAGACCTTGTGATAAGATAGCCATCAAAGGGCATTAAACAAGCATGTGACGTCATGTGAGTTAAATGATATAAGATTGATGGTAAAGATAAAGTTGTATGTCAAGTGCTGGGTGTGTGAAATAAATGGTAGAAATATTCCTGTGCTTGAAAATGACAAATGCATGGGGAAATAAGTAGTAGTAAAGAATTAAAAAAATAAAAGCGTCCGACATATTTTTATTCCGTGCTACATAATTTGTCTAGTAGTAGTCACGCTTTGTTCGACAATCTATTGAACACGTAATTATTACACGATAAACGACATAGAGCAGCTCGTGGCTAAATAATAACAGCCGCACGGGTCGATCATCAAGGTTAAGCAACGCTTGACGAGGTCGATCCGTGGATGGGTGACCATTTCAAAATACCGAGTTTCCTTCGTGCCTCGGCAAGCACGTTAAGCCGTTGGTCTCTCGGATGTCATTTGAAGATCTTTGACAGTCGGCACGAGTTCTCAGAAGCTTGAGATCTGACACCAGTCTAGCCAAGGGGTACCGTGTTACCCAGTTACTGGGTTGTGGAGGTCAGATAGGCAGTCGCTCCATGTAAAACGCTGGTACTCAGTTGAATTATTATTTTGGCCGAGTATCCGCTGCCTCCTGGCGAAGTTCCATTTCGTGGGGGAATAAAGAAAAAGAAGAAAGAAAAAATATTTATTTGTGACCCGCACAGGAGACAAGAGAAATAAGCATAAAATTATGTGTGTTACTAGTCATGTCGTGGTGGCTCAGTGGCTAAGTCTAGTCGCCTGTCAAATCCGGGCAAGTACCAATGTGACTTTTTGAAATTCATATGTACTTTCTAAGTTTATCTTGGACATCACAGGCAACGGTGAAGGAAACATCGTGAGGATACCTGGACTTATATAGTTAATGTAAATCTGAAATAGCCAAGTCAGAGGCCTGTGGGGTTCCCAGAGACGGCTTAATTAACTCTGACACCAGAGGTGGACATACCCTCACAAGAAAAAAAAAGAAACAAAAATTAAACATTAATAAAAATAAAACTCCGTGCGATACCTAAAAGGCTTCTATCTCAGCATGGACCACGGATGGATGGTTAGAGGATGGTGATGGTGGATGTTGGATGGATAGATGGTTTAAATTATGACGGACTCCTACAGAATAAATCCACACAGTGTTTCTCCTTCTACCATAGGCCAGTATTTCCTACCACTTAAATAATCACTCGCTTACATACCTTATCAGATTAGATCACGATACCCCATTAAATCATATCAAGCCATCAACACGTAGACCTAATTTAGCAACCTTTACTACTACTGGTAGTAAAACCCACAATACGACAGAAGGCATTACAAAAAACACCGTTACATATTGTCCGTAACCGACGCCGCCTATGGCACGTTATCAGGGCACTGATCTGGGTGGTGCAAGGCATAGGAAGAGGCGGTTGAAGAAAAATATTGGTATAGATTGTGATTGAAACAAGTCGAAAACGTTAAATATAGGCCTTAATGGCCGTTGTCTTATTGAATCTATACTTATCTATACTAATATTATAAAGCTGAAGAGTTTGTTTGTTTGAACGCGCTTATCTCAGGAACTACTGGTTGGTTTTTTTTTTTTTTTGTCTTGGATAGTCCATTTATCGAGGATGGTTATAGGCTATATAGGTCCAATAGGAGCGGAGCGTAAATTGTGGTCCAGAAAAAATATGCAACTGGCAGAAAAATTGCGCCAGCGCTAACTTCGAGCCAAACTGTATGCCTTGCCCGCTAAACGCTTCCAACTCAAATCGCAGCACCAAACTTTCAATCGATTTTGGACCGCCCATTGAATCTTAGGGTCATTAACCTTATTTTATTGGTATTACCAAAGTTAACCGCTTTCGCTTATAAATTAGACAGTTCCTGTATTCCGTAACCTCTCAATCGAACGTCGGGCAGTGTCAATTGATCCCGGTGCCAATTTACATTCGGATGAGCTCAGTGTATTGAATCGTGTGTTTTTTACTGCTTTTTGTGTATAGTCCAGTAAATTATTATGGAGTCCAATTTTGATGTGAGAATTTCTTGGTTTCTTGGCGCCAATTTTTAGTTGATTGCAGTAACGAAGATATTTAGTTTTACTATTATAGTCTGGAGGCTGGAGATATCTTGCGCAGATAAACAACTTCTTTCCGGAGCTTTCTGTGCTCCTAAGAGTATATAAATTTACATTCTTTTTTCTTTAATTTAAAACTTATTATATGTATGGGTACGGTGGGAATTTCGTAAAAAAAACTGAAATTAAAATACCAACATTGTTCGATGGACGAAGATTGTGCACGATTATATTTTAGTACTAGCGGACGCCTCGCGGTTTCACTCGCGTAGTTCCCGTTCCCGTGGGAATACAGGAATAAATAGTAGCATATGTCACCCGGTGATAGTGTAGCTTCGCAAAGGTGAAAGAACTTTTGAAATCGGTTCTTAAGTTTATTCGTTACATACAAAAAAACAAATCTTTCTTCTTTATAACATTACTAGCTGACCCCGCGGCTTTGCTCTCATCAACTGGCTACCTACCAACCTTAACTACCCTTCCCTACCTACCCTACCTACCTCAACTACCCTTCCCTACCTACCCTACCTACCTACTGTTCTTTTTAACCCAAAGGTTAACTGGTAGAGAATGCCTTGCTGCATTAAGTCCGCCTATGTATCACCATTGTACATGAAGTTTAAATAAATAAATAAATTTAAAAAAAAACTTAAACCGCCTACTAAATAGTCCGAACAAAGCCTAAACATTTGGTTTGGATAGGTGAGCCCGTTCTTGAGTAATAAAATTACAACGTAAAGTGGCATTGATTTTTATATATATAGATAGAAGATAAGTATAGATTATCGTGGCTATAAAAGCTTTAGCTGTTATTAAAGCTTCAAGAAAATCACAGCAATCATATAATTTACTATGAATAAAAAAAGCTTTTAGAGAAAAAATCAATAGGTAATATTATGCTGACAGCGGAAAATATAACTCATTCGGCCCGACGACGCCCCATCTAATATTTAACCTAGTTCTAGCAATAAGACGGGAATGTACTCTGCATCAGTATTGATCTACTCTGAGGCTCTCAATGGCCGTCAGTGTGGTATTCCCGCTGCGAATACCAGGGACACAGGGAACGGCAGGCATTCTCTACGGAAATATTTCGTATTAGAGTACCTATTCCCTTTTTGCGGGGTGCTATAATACGTTTTGCATACTTCTCACGTGCTGACATCTCGATAGACGAGTGGATCGATATGATCTTGTCCTTTATTGCTTTCTTGATTGGAACAGTTGAAAATGACAGTTTTTTTTTTTAAATCAGGCTCATATATCCCTTGCTGACCCGATTCTGATTAGTCACGATCGTTTTTTCTCGAATTTTATCTTGTACAGGTTTCTACTTGATCTCCTACTACTTCCTTGCTATATTCCATTCTCTGCTTATAAGTTTACAAGACTGTTAACAAATGTAAATATTTTTAATTCAACTAAACCTTACATAGGAATGAATTGAATTGTCAATCAAAATATGAATCTAGTTGCACATTCGCAAGCGTCAGTAGATCTCTATGGAGAAGAATATGCAAGAAACTCCGTGGACACTCTTTTCCATCAGTTTTAATTACAATTATTGGGTTACATTATTCTTGTTTGAAAATACATACCTATGTGAACACGATGTCATAAGAGAGGTAAGTACGTAATTAAAAAGCGGGCAGCTATGTTATGACCAATCCAAACTGATGGTGCCCGTTCTCGAACATGACGCATGGATTGGCACCACTCAGCTCAACCATCATGAAGGGAACCGAATGATCCAACACATGTGCCACCATCAGAGAGAGATTAGAGAGAGCATGAAACTTATCATTAAACTAGGGTTTAAGGTGCCCCTAGTCAACGGCACGAACTATTTTGTGCGCGGGGTTAAAATGCATGCTGTCTCATCCGACAACACGTGCGAAAGAGATTGATGCTGTGATGAGCAGTAAGAAGCTAGTTTTGCAAATTTTTAGCGAAATGGATGATGATTTAGGATGAAAACGAGCGCGCGAAATTTTATGAACAGACCTTTGGGAGTCTAGATATCATGAAAAAACTACTAAATGTATATTTTCAAAATAACATTATTTGCATTGTTGAATTACTAATGTATCCCTGTATCCGTTTTGCAATTTTCCTTCTTCTTATTGTATTTATTTTCGCCAAAGATGCGTTAAAATTTGTGTTGAAATATGGAACTTTCGACGCTCATAACTTTCAAATATATTATTTTTTTACATTTTTGATTCCATACAGGACTAGATAATGATGAGACAAATTGATATAAGTTTTTTATTTTGAACATACATCGTCATACAGTGGAGTAATCTCTAGACTACGTTTCTAAGAATTTTCGAATAGTGTAACCTTAATGACAAGTTTAATTTCAATAAAACCTACTTCCTTAATACCAAATTCATCATAAAACTGCCTCTGTCTGCAAAAGTTGTCCTAATCTAAACCTACTTTCAAATTTACACTAACTAAAACAACTTTTACTGCCCAGTATTTGTCGGTCGATACTGCACCGCATGCAACAATGACGTCACCATAGGAAAAACCGGTGTTCATAAGATTACAGTAATAGTGATACAGTTCGTAATTATTCTCAGGCATTACTGGTAATTATTGCTGACAATTCAATTGATACTTAATGCAATTAGGACGTTAATTGAATTATGTAATCGGTTTAGTTTTATGGTTTGTTTGATTAGTGAGTGGGATGATCTTGATAAATATATCTTAATACCTTTAAACGATCTTTACCATTAATTCTTGTATATATGTATACTAGCTATCCCACGCGGCTTCGCTCCTGTCAACTGGCTACCTACCTACCCATCTACCCTACCTACCCTACATACATGATTGTTCACTTAATTAATTGTTGCGTAACTTAAGACGGTACCCTGACCAAAAAATCAGCGTGAGATATGAGCATTCCTATTGGTCTAGCGGCGCTGGTGGCGCATGAATTACTGTAGTGAATACGCCCAGATTTTAGAATAAAATCTTTATAAAATCGAATTTTGGTCTTTTGAAAAAAAAAATACTACAAAAATGTTCGTTATTAAATTGTCTATCCATTAGTGTTATTACAAAAAATAATTCATGAACACTTTACGAGGAGATGAATGCTATCAATAATTATTTCTCATTTTTAATTTTTTTTTTGGAAGGAGATTAGTGAAATATATACAACATTAAAAAAAAAACGAAATCTACCATTTTAGAATCAATATTATGTAGAAATTTAATGTATTTTTATTAATTGATATTTCATTAACCCCCGCCGGAAAAAGAAGGGGTGTTATTAACCCCCGCCGGAAAAAGAAGGGGTGTTATAAGTTTCACGTGTGTTGCTGTGTATCTGTGTATCTGTGTGTCTGTCTGTGGCATCATAGCTCCTAAACGGATGAACCGATTTCGATTTAGTTTTTTTTATTTGAAAGGTAATTTTGTCGAGAGTGTTTTTAGCTATGTTTGAATAAAATCGGTTCAGCCGTTCAAAAGTTATGGGCATTTTACTGTATGAATCGGGGTGTTTTCGCAAGATAAATGCGTCGGGGGTTTTTTAAATTGTGAAATTTTACTTGTTTTAAATAACGAGTAGATAGCTCCTAAAAACAGTACGAAAAACGGCTTGCACGGCGTTTTGCTCAGGGTACCGCCTTAAAACATTTACGCAGAGCTTGCAACGGAAGCCCTCAAAAAGGAATAAATTTACCCGTTTTTGCAACATTTTTCATTTATGCTCCGCTCCTATTGGTCGTACCGTGATGTTATACAGCCTATAACCTTCCTCGATAAATGGACTATCCAATACAAAAATATTTTTCTGAGATTAACGCGTTCAAACAAACAAACAAACTCTCCAGCTTTATAATATTAGTATAGATATATAATCTGGATCTCGGAAACGGCACCAACGATTTTCATGAAATTTAGTATGCAAGGTCTCATTTTTAGAAATCTTCGTTTTCTCTATTTTCACCCGAGCAGAGCTCGGTCGCCCAGGTACTTCAATAAAATGTAAGGCAGATGTCTAAGTTTTCCATTAAATACGATTATTTATTATGTCTTACGATTGTGGATGTTAGTAGATGTTTTTTTTTTTCTTCAGAAAGATACGTTCTAATGTACAGTTCAAGAGGGTGAGTAGCAAATTGCGCTCGTGTGATACAGATAATTGATGCGAGACGCTACAGCAACGTATGAAACCCTAGATTAATTACGTCGACTAACTTTTTTTTGGAGTCTGTTAACAAGGTCATGCTGCTTTTTCTTTTCAGTTTGCCAATTTCTAACCCCGACGGAAAAAGAGAGGTTTTATAAGTTTGACGTGCTTGCCTAAGTATGTGTGTATCTGTCTGTGGAATCATAGCTCCTAAACGGATGAACCGATTTTGATTCCGTTTTTTTATTTGAAAGGTGACTATATCGAGAGAGATTTAGCTGTTTGATGAAAATTGGCTCAGCCGTTCAAAAGTTATGGTCGTTTTAATGTTTGAATCGGGTTGTTTTCGCAATATATCGTGTCATAATTACGTGTTCAATAGATTGTCAATCTAAGCGTGTCTACTACTAGATAAATTATGTAGCATGAAATAAAAATGTGTCGGGGATTTTTTTTTAATTTACTAGTACATTTTTTTATTTCGTTTCTGAGTGAATACGCTCATGTTGCGCTATACTGTGTAGCACATCCTAAAAAATGCGATAAATTTTCCACAATATCTTGTAAAATATAGCTGGGGATACAGATAATTAATCACCCTGTCTACACCAAAGAGCACTTACCCCTGGGGAATCCCTTCGAACCCTCCCCTATAGAGGGCAACAAGTGCCTTGAACGTGACAATCGTATCAAATCCAAACCATTATTTTCATTCCTTCCTCAATGTGAATAAATCTTCTCTGTCCTTTGACGAATGACGGTAATATTTCACGCTTCGCTCCCCTGGTACCCTGGTACCCTTGACCTGAATGTGTGGGCTTTTACTTGTCGGCATTGAGCCTTTGACTTGGATCTTTATATCTAGACGCCTTCCAGTGGGGATAGAGAAAATGAAACAGCTTAAAATATTCCACAAAAGTAAATTAAGAGAAACAAAATTCCGACTGCTTAAGAAGCGAACTAAAAATATGTAAACAAGAAGAAAATCATGCTGTGCAGCCGGAGGATTCATTAGGTTTTGGTTAGCCAGCTCGCAAATATATATATTCTCTTTAGATATAGCGATAAAACTGTTGGAGTTTATCAAAAATAATTCAATACTATTCAACACTATAGCCTTCTCTCTCTCTAACCATTAATTATATAGTTTATTATTTGAGCCCTTGTCAACACTTGAAACTGAAATGCTAGCTGGTCACGGTACAGTATTCCGTCAACCATAGTTAGGACCACATGTGCTGCACACACCCTTCGATATATAAAACAAAGGGTGATTAAACTGTTATTATTCAAACCCTAAAACAGTTCTTTTCTTTGGTGAGCCAGCAACCTTATTAACCCCAACAAAAACTAGTACGTAGTAGTAGTAGTAGTTTTCGGAGCCGGCGCAGCGCTGCGCTCAAGGCTGTATGTACCCTTACCCTCTTACTAATAAACGCAGAATAAAGTTATACCAGGTATAAACCTATGAAAATGTATGGGTATACTTTTGTTATACCTGGTATAACTTTATTCCGTGTTTATTAGTAAGAGGGTTAGTGAATAGCACTATAGTTTTAATGAACAACATGTACCTATTTCACGAAGAGATAGACAAATATAAACTTAACTATTATAACAACAAAAAAAATGAAAAATAAAATACACTTTTTTACAAAAAAAATGTTATTTTTCATTTTGCGGTTTACTTATTTGGAAGTCGGTAGTATTTTTTTGTAAAACAGTTCTATTATTTTATTTGGAAGTCAGTATTATTTTTTTGAAAAAAGCTTTTAATGTTAATAAGGGCAGTTTTCTGATAAATAATTTATGAATTCTACTTCATGAGTAATTTTCCACCACTGCTTGAGTTTCCATGTATGTTCTGACGTCATTATATTATGGCGTCAGACAGAAAGCTCGTGGGAGGAACACTTAATTTTCCACTCCATAAGCAAATTATTGGAACGAATGTTTTAGTTTATTCAAATACTCGCTGACCTGAAAATAAACTTGCCGTCTACATAAATAATGTGTATACCAGTCTCGATAAAACATGACTGTGTCTTGCTATAATGTTTATTTATTTTGTGTTTTCAACCGACTTCAAAAAGGAGAAGGTCTTCAATTCGGCTATATGTTTTTGTATTGATTAAGATCTGACTAGTAGTTTTTAACCGACTTACCAAAAAGGGGGAGGTTCTATGTTCGACTTCTTGTATGTTTTTTTTTTCTAGTAAGTGTATGTTTCGAAATTGGTCCCATTTTAATTTGGTGCAGATCTGATGAAGAACTTCGGAGATATACAATAGAACTCTTCAATATATAACGGCAAATCATTCGGGATTGCTGCAATCGCATATCTGTTTATTGTATATACCATTTTATAACATAACATCACGCCAGTACGCACTCCGGCTGGCTGCAGGGCTCCCATACAACTAACGTGATTTTTTTGCCGTTTTTCGCTATAATGGTACGGAACCCTTCGTGGCGAGCCCGACTCGCACTTGGCCGGTTTTTTCGTTTTCAAAAATAATTTATTTTTGCTTTTTTTACCCACAGTGAGTTTTAAAAACCACGATACCATAAATAATTTCGCTTAAATTGATCAGTATACATATATACTTGAATAAACTACTAATCTTATCTATGGACAACTAAATTCTTTAAGAATTACGTATCGACGAGTTATCACTTCAAGTACGGTTTTCTTTGTAAATCCGTGTTATCTGGTCACGAATCCAAGTTCAAATGTGCGCAAATCTGTTGGTACATCATTGATGTGACAAGTCTATGTATATGTGGATTATATAGTGAATTATTGAAAAGATAGTGGGGTAGTAACTAAAAGGTTGTTCGGGGAATTACTACCATCAATACATAATAATAAATCTGTAGAAAAGTCGTTTTTGTACATCCAAAATATTTCCAATAAAATAGCCAGGGTGTTAATTAATGGATTACCAACAGAACCCATTACCAGAATTTTTGGAAAGTTTGTCTATTTGTCTGTTTATTTGTGCACGCATCACGTAAAATGTACGAAACCCATGTAGACAACTTTTATACATAAAAATTGTGACTGTTTTGTTTCATCGCAATCGGTTCACTCTATCAAAAGCATAAGTTTCTCTGTGATCAAAAGTTACATGAATTTAAAGTGTTCAAAAAGTAAAATTATCACAACACACGCAATTCAGATACTCGGACAGTTGAACTCCATAATCGATAGATGGCGTTGTACATTTGACGTCATTGTAGGCAGGAAGGCAAGTAGGGTAGGTAGGAAGGCAAGTAGGGTAGGCAGGAAGGCAAGTAGGGTAGACAGGAAGGCAAGTAGGGTAGGCAAGAAGGCAAGTAGGGTAGACAGGAAGGCAAGTAAGGTAGGCAGGAAGACAGGTAGGGTACGCAGGAAGGCAAGTTACCATCCTTACCTTGTTGCCATACCACCAATTCGCACCAAGCGCTTCCAAACATCCTTTATAATGGGCACAGCGAATGAATGGAACTCACTACTGACGTAAACGCTCTCTTATATCAAAATTTATCCAAAAATAGAGGTTTCTCCTTACCGCCACCAGACGGCGCTAATTCAATTTCAATACAAATTTACGTTTACCCGATTGAGCGTGAGTAAAAACTCGCACTAAGCCCACAGGATGAAGATGGCATAATACGGTACATTATAAACAATACGGGGTACAGCGTAAACTATACTTAATTAAATATAGGTAGTGCGAAACCGCTTTGCTTGCAGTGTTCCGATTAAAATGCAATATTAACAATTTGTTCTATCCAACATCGTTATCTTAAAAACGGGCGCCCAACGCGAATAAAGAAAATTTGGTTAAAATTAATTGCACTAGATGGCGTGATAATCTTCGATTTGTTATTGATTTTTATGAAATATCAAGCACAACAATTTGGATTTTAAAAATAAATAAATTAACATTTGAAAGATTATTTGTATGGATCATTTAAAATTTATTTCGATAGATGGCGCGGTTTTAAATTTCTGAGGCATGCACTCGCTTTTTTATTTGTTTTGTAACATATTTTAGTACAATAAAACAATAAAAACGTGCAAGAAAATACAGGAAAACAAATCGTTGCTGTATCTGAAAAAAAAAGAATTCACGAACCGAGTAAACCCATTTACTTGCAAGTCGCTGCTAACACCATCTGTAGCCGTGGAACGTAACCGAACGCGATGTTCTTAAAATTATCAGTTTCTGCCAGTTAAATGAATTATAAAATCACGTCCATGATCTCTGACCGGTCAAATAGCGACAATTAGTGCCAATATAATACTGAGAATCGTGTTCGCAAGATTACTGTACATCTGAAGTTATACTCACTAAATAAAAGGTTAAAAATCGAAAATGATTGAGAGAATCAACACGTTTTCAACGCCATAAGTTACAAAGGAAAGCCACCAAAACAATCACCCTTCTCCAATTCCTAAAGTTTATGATAAAAAAGAAGAAATGACGCTACAAACGGAGAGTTTGTAGCGTAACCCAGGTTTCTGTCAATGTTCTTTATAATTATATAGGTACGTATAAAATTTCGTGTCACCTTGTTTGCCCGCGATAAACTCCTAAACTGATGAACCGATTTTAGTGAATTATTGCACACTGTGTGCAGTTGGTCCAAAATGAGAAGATAGGATAACTTTTAACTCAATTTATAGACACAAAAAAATTGCACCCATATGAAGTCGGGGCGGGTCACTTGTATAGTTATAAGAATCAACCCTTTCTAAAGGTTAAATTTCTACATCGTCAAAAGTTACAAAGAACAGCCCCCAAACGTTTTACTTAGGAAGAAGTGGCTCAACAAATGATCCCTGACGCCCGTGGGCCACAGTGGCTGTATACCTTCAGCCATGCCCTGGACCACACGTCCCACATAATATTACTGAAACACATCTGCCGCTATATAAAGTAAAGGGTAACTCCTAAGCTGTTATTATTGAAACCCTTAAGGCGGTACCCAGAGCAAAACGCCGCGCTAGCCGTTTTTCATGCTGTTTTTAGGAGCTATCTACTCGTTATTTAAAAAGAAATATCAACTAATAAAAATACATTAAATTTCTACATATTATTGATTCTAAAATGGTCGTATACTTATTTTTTTAAAGAGGTATATGTTTCACTAATCTCCTTCCAACAAAACCATAAAAATGAGAAATAATTATTGATAGCATGCATCTCCTCGTAAAGTGTTCATTAATTATTTTTTGTACTAACACTAATGGATAGACAATATAATAACGAACATTCTTGTCGTATTTTTTTTTAAAAGACTAAAATCTGGGCATATTCACTACTGTAATTCAAGCGCCACCAGTGCCGCTAGACCAATAGGAATGCTCATATCTCATGCTGATTTTTTGGTCAGGGTACCGCCTTAAAACTCTGTCTTTCATTGGTGTCCACCAATAAAGTTAACATCTGGTTTTGGTCAGCCAGCTCGCGAACATTGTATTCTCCGACTGCGCAACATAATTTTCTTCTTGTTTACGCCTTTTTATTTCGTTTCTTAAGCAGTCGGGTGTTTTGATTTTTCGAATGTTTACATTTGAATATGTAAGTGTTATATATTTTTGTGCCCCACACGATGAATTTGGAAGAAATAAATATTTGTTATTAATAGGGTTGTCAATGACAACCCTATTTATAAAGTTTTTTTTGATATGACAACTTGTCATATCAAAAAACTTTTAAAATTATCATTTTTGTACGCCTGTACCCTTCTTCAAATTAATTTGTTAGTATTTTTATGGCATTCCCTTATATTTTACCTATTTATCTAAGTAGTGTACATAGTGATGGCCCTAAATGAAACATCTCCTTTAAAACCAATTATTTGCCAGATAGTTGTTGTACTAACCTTCAACAACATCAGAACCTTGTACTTTTACGATAATAATAGTGTCCCTACTAGAATATTAATCGCATTTTCGATTTAATCTATCGTGTTCTAGGAACCTCGTAAAATCGAATAATAATAATAAGTTATTCTTAGAACTAATGTATCGTAGATTATTCTACGAGTTTATGTTTTATCATCTTTTGATTATACCTGTATCTTACCTACTAGTACATAAGCAAATACAATGTGGCTAGGTTTATGAGACTCCTTAAGTTCTTATGTAAGTGAACAGACGCCTGTCTCATTACCTGACTGCCGAAGGTATTGTGTTTATCAGTCTATGTATGTTTGTTCCTATGTGGCGTTCTAGAGACCAAACGCGTTGGTCGATTTTGATGATTCTTACGTCAATCGATTCGTCGTAACCTTGCGAGTGTTACTGGCTAGATTAAAATTGGCAAATTGAAAAATGGCGGATTCTGGACGCCATTTTGAGGGTGATTTTTTTTTCTTCTTCCAAAGCCTTCGTGTGTGGATCGAAATAAACGGTGATTTCAAAAATATATAACACTTATATGTTTAAATGTACCTAATTCTAAAAAAATATGTAACTAAAAAGATGTAAATAAATAAAGTTAATTAAAAAACTCAAATAACACGACTGCTTAAAAAGCGAACTAAAAAGACGTAAACAAGAAGAAAATCATGCTGTGCAGTCGGAGGATACATTTGATTTTGGTCAGACAGCTCGCGAATATGTATCCTCCGATTGCACAGTATGATTTTCTTCTTGTTTACGTCTTTTTAGTTCGCTTTTTAAGCAGTCGTGTTTTTAGAGTTTTTAATTAACTTTTTTTATATTGTTTAGTAAACCTTCGCTGACAAGACAGCACACATTCACACACGGCCCAAAAATATCTCCAAAAGCGCGTTCAAATTTGCGTCAATAATATCACTTATCTACTGCCCAAGGTCACCAAAAATCTTCCAAACAGATAAAAACTAAGAATAATCAGAAGCCTGACATATACTGATTGACAATAGTCGCAGTGGTTTGACCCCCGACCCTGAAGCGTCTTAGATAAAGTACCTATAGATGGAGCCATGGCGTGGCCGCACATGAAACAACAATAACACTTTGGCTTTTACAGCCTAGAACACTTCAACCCACCATCGCACTGACACTTATTATCTATAAATAACCCAATTCCTTGTCTTAATCAACACTTAATCCCGCGAAATCACAAAAAAATCAAACACGACCGAGTTAGTTTGTCAAACCTGCCATGATATTAGCGTTTGACAAACAACTATAGCCAGCCATGGTGACAAAGACAAAAAATAATCTTTTGTCCTTATTATTTACAATTACAATTAGCGATCTCGCTCTATCAATCAAGCTCATTTTATGGCTAAATCTATAGGTACTTTATCTAAGTGAAGCGTCAATCCGATGATGTCACTTCAATCAGTTCCTCCATTACCAGTATGTATAGTAAGTACTTGTGATCTGTATGATTGTGTATGACAGTTCTATAGATATCTATGTAAGTGCAGTTTGTATAGGCTCTTATCGCATTGGCGCTTGAGAGGGGAAGGATATCCAGGTCATCAGAGCGGTTGACGCAAGGGAATTATTGCTAAGTCGTTTTTTAACCGACTTACCAAAGAGGAGTAGGTTCTATGTTCGACTTTGTTTGATTTTTTTATGTATGTTCACCGATATATCCGTAAATTGTGGACCGATTTTGAAAATTCTTGTTTTGTTTGAAAGAGTATGTTCCGAAATTGGTCCCATCTTAATTTGGTGAAGATCTGATGAAGAACATTCAATAAATAACATCAAATCTCTCGGGATTGCTGCGATCGCATGTCTGTTTATTTTTTATACCATTTCACAACATAACATCACGCCAGTACGCTCTAAGGGGTACGCAGATGTGTACAATTCACCTTAGTACACCGGTTATGTTCAGTTTCATGATATTCGGGTAATCTATTCGGGCATTATGGGTACCTTACGTAACTACTTGCCTATTAGGTAGGTACAACTAAAAAGTGAAAAATTTAAAAAAACTTTTTCACCTAAAATACTACCGACTTCCAAATAACAAAACTACAAAGTGAAAATAACTTTATTTTTGGAAGTCGGTGTCCATAACGCACAAAATTGGTACCTAACAAAGACACAGACTTCCAAAAATAAAGTTAATTTTCACTTTGTAGTTTTGTTATTTGGAAGTCAGTAGTATTTTTTTGTAAATAAGTTTTTTTATTTACAAGCTTTTATTTAACTTGCAATGTATGTATGTATGTAAGTGTGTTCGGGTCAAATTTTGCAACTGAATTTTAAAGCAGTTATCCTGCACCGATTAAGATGAAATTTTGCTTACACGTTTAGTTTGGATGAGTATGCATGGTTAGCTAAGTGACGTCATTCTAAATCCAATATGGCGGACGGTCCAAGATGTTAACCTAGTTATTTTTTGTGCACTGCCATGAAATGGGTATCAAATGAAAGGGTTTGCTGAGAAGAATACGAAAAAAGCTTGTTTAAAAAAAACTTTGTTTGACAAATAATATCCACCGGTACTTACTGAGAATAGTTATTTATGATACAAGTGCGGAAGGTAGGTGATTTCCGATGAGTGGCATTTTTATTCACGAGCGAGCGAAGCGAGTGAGTGGATAAATCGACACGAGTCGGAAATCATCTTACGTACGTGTATCATACAACATTTTACTATGCATTGTGCGAGGAAATAAATAAATTAATATTATGAAATTAATAAAATGGCGGGCTTATTCAAGCGCGTTCAGCATATCAACAGATTAACTAATAGTTCCTCGGGCATATCTACTGCGCATGTGAGAATAGCTGTCACATCGTAACGCAATAAGGCACGAGCAAAATATACGTTCTGCCAAACATATTTAATGAATATTTAAAATTAATTTATTGATCAAAATCTAAATCTAGAGTAATTAAAAACGCCTAAATTAAAGTATTAGTTTTATTTTACCTTTTATATGAATGATAATCTGTACATAACTATTTTTTTTAACTTTTCTCAAATAATAAAAACTCTATGCGTCGGGCTGACGTTAGAGTCAAAAATTAAAAAAGTACAGGAAAGTAAAAAGCACTAGTGAAAAAAAGTGACACTTTCCGCACAGTTTGGCTGCTTGGAAAACCGCTCTTTTCGAGGACATGCATTGTAAAGTATTTTACAAATCAGCTACCAGGTCGCTTCACCAGTACCGTATTTATAAGTATTTCACAAATCGCATTCTTCAAAGAACAAGCCCATGTGTAATATTGACAGAACATATCGTATCGGAGTGAAGCTATTAAAGTTATCGTAACAAGGTGTTAAATATTGACCGATACTTGAACATTCAAGTACTTGAAGAATTATGATGCTCCGAGTTATACCATGCTGACTGTACTATTTATAGGATTGTAGGGGAACCAACATTTTGGTGATTATTTCGGGACATGCAACTGTAATTTTTTGTTTGACGGTCTAAATTTTTTTGTAGTTAAGTTTTTTTTTTGTATTTTTGCAAAATACTGTTGTGTCTGGTATAAATGGTGAATCAGGAGCTTGATGAATTTGGATTGCCTCCAGTTGTGAGGCAAATCAAATATGTATAATGAGAGTGTTCCCGCGGCCAATCCCGCAGGTTCTGTGTGTTTTTACCGTTCTCAGCGATCATTTAGCTTTCAATCAGTGCAAAAATAGGTATAACATGTTTAAGAATTTCGGCTTATCACCTTATAGCGTACTTTGATAAGAAGGGTAATGTTGCAGTTGATTTAAATATGAATTCAGCTGTTACCTGTTCGTTAACCTGCCAAAAACCTGGTGTCAGACAAGAGTGTTGATTTTGCCCTATTTCTGTTAACTTACACTCGGTTTCTTGTGAGAAATTATCGACACGTCATAAATTAAACTCAGTTACTCAGGTCAAGTAATGCGATTGGCTGTTGATAATTTAATTTATTCATTCACTCAATTACAGCAGCTAGCGCATTTTTGATATGTACGTTAAATTAATTTTGCTCGTTCCAGAAACAGGTATTCTAGACATTTTTGTGGCAAACATAGAATCAGAAAGTACATACTAATCTATAAAAATAATAAATGGTTAAATAATGCACCAGCCATGTTATCTCTTCACCACCTTTGGTTGAGAGAATGCCTTAGGTATTAAGTCCGCCTTTGTGCATGAAGTCTTAGTAAATAAATAAATACTTTTTAGTCTTTTCACGGCCTCATATATTACGCAAAACATTCACTGGTTGATATGTGATTTTATGCGACTTAACTTAATGAGTTAACACATAAAATTTATTACAGCATGAGGTGTTAAATGTTTGGCATTACTTGGCTGTACTTCAAACACTGTAGTGCAGGTAGGCGCGCCAGAATGTGGGGTTTTATTTCAGGATAAGTGGACGGCACTGTACGTATGGACGGATATGTACTTTGAGGTATAAAATTGGCCATGCCAAATATGTTTGCCAGGCGATTTGGTGAAATTAAGTTTTCTTTTTTAAAACGACATGGTTGATTTTTTTTCTCTTTCGGTTAGATAAGCAGTGAATATTGTTGTAATAAGAATAAAAAAATAAAAGTTATCTCAGATGAACTTTTCGCTCCATTGACTATTTGGGAAGTCACTTGTATTATTCTGAAGAAAAAAAAACCACAATATTGACACTAAGGACACTTACTTCCGTTATTTTTTTGTAAATAATTTATTTTCAACGCGTTATTAAGTAAACGCAAATGATGAAATGAAAATGAAATCACTCGTCACAATTAATTTTGGGATAATTTTCGTTCCAAAAACTGGGTCGAGACTATTTTAAGAATATTTATTTACGACCGTCTGGTAAATATGTATGACTTGTCAAACGTAAAAATACTTACAATCGCCTCGTCATCGTTCTTATAAAAAAATCCTGTCTATCCCACTTGTTACGACACACGTGGCCACACCAGCTGCTATAATAAAACCACGCTGAGCGTTGAAGATTAAAATAGCTCTTCCCGGTTTGATGAACTTGACATCAACACACCACAGTATATTGTGAACGAGTTTATGAGTTGGGAACAAACTACGAGTACCTACTTTACACTTTATACGGCATTTGGTTCCAGCTGCTTTATTTTTTGGATAATTGTTGGTCTTCTTGTTGTTCAGTTTCATGATATTCGGGTAATCTATTCTGGCATTATTGGTACCTTACTAAAGAACTTGCCTTTGAAATTTTATAAAAACAACACACAACAACGGCAATATACGGTGGCGTGTTGGTATGTGTGTTTAGAATCGTAGCAAGTGGCTCTCGGCACACCTCATAAGGTAACTGAATTCTGAAGATGCCTAAGAAGGAGAGTAGGAGGAAAAAATCTTTTTTCACAAAAGTACTACCGACTTCCAAATGAAAAACTACAACGTGAAAATAACTTTATTTTTGGAAGTCGGTGTCCATATCGCAAATAATTGGTATCTACGAAAGACACTGACTTCCAAAAATAAAGTTATTTTTCACTTTGTAGTTTTTCATTTGGAAGTCGGTAGTATTTTTTTGCAAAAAAGGTTTTTTTTCCCTGTATTCTGTCGGGAAAAGGAACTACGCGGTTGAAACCGCGAGGCGTCCGCTAGTTCTGAATAAAATTGAATTATTTAACATTTTTATTGTGAAGAATTAATGAGTTGAGAATATACTACAAGTTCATACACTTTATGCGGCATTTGCCACTAAATTTTTTGGGTAATTTCTAGTATTTTTCATAGCCACAAACTAACATATAAGCTTATTTACCATCATATTTTTGCTTGTCGAACGCCACTTGCTACGATTTTTAGCGCCTTAGGCACGTCAGTGGTAACAAAACCAGCCTATTTTAGCCTCGTATACTATTGAATCTTTGTATATAGTTAGAGTAGTTCAAGATAAAACTATTACCACCACTCGTGCAGCTCGTTGTACGTCTCATCATCATCATTTCAGCCGAAAGACGTCCATTACTGGACACAGGCCTCCCCCAGGCGTCGCCACATTGACCGATCCCGTGCGTCTCGCGTCATCGGTCTACCTAGTGGGAGGCCTTTCAACGTAACGTCTTCCGGTTCGCGGTCGCCATTCTAGAAATTTTCGGCCCCATCGGCCATCCGTTCTCCCACTGTCACATTAGTTTTGTAATTCTTCGGGCTATGTCGGTAACTTTGGTTTTCCTGCAGATATCCTCATTTCTGACGTGATCACGCAAGGAAACTCCGAGCATAGCCCTCTCCTTTGGGTGACTTTAAGCTTGAAAATTGAGCTTTAAGCTCCATTGTCCGTCTAATTATAACTATTACTGCAACGACAGTTACTTTATTTCTTATAATTTTGCTTTACTTATGTTTAATTCCAAACTGTTCACTATATTCATAAAATTGTATTGTTATAGCCGATGACTTCACATGCTTATCGTACTAACAGGAAATTATGATAATTTATTAATAATGTATGTAGTTCAAGGTTAGAAAGGACTGTATATTAATACTGCTTATTGTATAGATTAGTTGCTGTAATGACGTTAAGTTTGATACAATTTTATCGCGAATTTCCGTCTGCCGAATTTGAATGAGCATGAGTTATTCCTACAAAAATAAACCGGCCAAGTGCGAGTCGGACTCGCGCACGAAGGGTTCCGTACCATTATCGCAATAAAACGGCAAACAAATCACGTTTGTTGTATGAGAGCCCCACTTAAATATTTATATTAATCTGTTTTTATTATTTTTTGTTAAAGCGGCAACACACAGATGATGTATTTCCATCATCTGTAAAAAATTCTACTGTCTAGCTATCACGTTTTATGAGATACAGCCTGGTGACAGACAGACAGACAGACAGACCGAGGAGTCTTAGTAATAGGGTCCCGTTTTTACCCTTTGGGTACAGAACCCTTAAAATACAGCAGCAGCTTATTTTATAAAAAAACGTTGCCCCTCTCTAGGAATTTCTTCCTGTATCGTGGGTGCGTTTACAAACATATAAACTCACATACACAACACCCAGATCCGGAACTATCTATAACTATCTGTAGGTCCTACAAATATTTGTTCCGTGCGGGAATCAAACCCGCGACACGCAGCGCAGCAGCCAATCGCTCAACCACTGCGCCAACCGTGCCCCCCCGATTAGAAATGGAATGAACAATATTTTAAGAATTTAATATTTTTTTGCAGTTTTCAATAACGCTAACACTCTTTTACAGGACACTTAAATAAATGGGTGCTCAAACATACAAGCGCGCCGTTGAATTTTCAACCCTCGACTTAACGCCGAGATTTTAAAATCCTTTTATACAAATAATATTCAAACATTAATTCATGTGTCGCCCAGAGTAAGTGAAAACGGGTATACGTCGTAAATGCTTTTCTCTAACCTATAATTTATTATTCTAGACTGACCTTCAAGCTTCCAAGTAACCCTGTGTATTTTCATTATAAGTACTTTTGCACTTCGACGAAGTTTATTTTTCTTGTGAACAGCTAGAGGGCCGTAAAAGAGCTTTTTGCTGGAATAATAACTTTTATTTTCTTAAAAAAGCCCGACGCTTTTATAGGTCTGTCCCATTTTTTGTTATATTTATTGGTTACCCTATAGAACGAGTTTATTGAAGTTTGAAGCTAAATAAAATTCTGTAAAATGTAACTAAATTATAAAGACATAAACATTGAGTTTGTATAATGTATGTATGAACGTAATTAAGCAGAACATACTCCATGTAAAATGGTAGCAGGTGGCGTTCTGTAGTTCCCGCCACAATGGCAAAAATGGGTGATTTGCAGTAGGTCGTAAAGTACAATTTTATTTTTTCCTTTTTCAATTATTTTTCTCCTTATAACCCTTACTATTGCCACAGTATAAATATGGTCGAACAGTACGGAAACTACCTACAAACCCTCGAAATGGCACACTCACACAAACATGCGCATCGACGAGACCCCTAAGAGCCTGTGCACACCACGTTTTTTAAACGCGCCGTCGACGCTCGTTCGGCGCGCTTTGATCCTACAGACAGAGCACTACAGGCTGCGTCTGACTTGCGTGCGTATCGCGTCTGTATCGCTACAAAAGCGCGTTAACGGCGCGTTTAAAAAACGTGGTGTGCACAGGCTCTAAGCGGCTCTCACTAATGACAGCACCGCGAAAACTGCTTAGAGGTCTCGTCGATGCGCATGTTTGTGTGAGTCTGCCGTTCCGAACGTTTGTAGGTAGTTTCCGTACTGTTAGTCGACATTTATACTGTGCTATCGCCCTGTTTCGTTTGGTCCATGATATATATGTATGTGTCCAATTGTGTTTGTTCATAGTTTAGGGAATCCAATCCCGCATATTTTTGTTTTTATTCATGCCCACAAACTTGCGGGATCCCGCATTTCTGATCCCGCCAAAAGTGTGCGGGATCCCTCATCTGCGGGATTGGATTCACTAGTTCTTCTATGACGAAAATCATCTTTCACTGATGCTGCACTATTGCTAAGTGTGTGAGGCGAACTTTTCTCCAAAGTAATGCATATTTTCTGCGGATTAGGCCACTGGAGTGAAGTCGCAAGAAGTAGCTATTATACATAGGAAACACAAAATAGGTATATTAGTCACAGCGGATCTTTGTGTCTTTGAAGTTGGCCGGAAGACACTGCGCATAGCTATTTTTGTGTCAATGTTGAAGTAGAAGATAGCATTGTATATCTGCCTCTGTCACTTGCTTACGTTTGTCGCATCGTCCTATCTCGCTTACTCTATGCAGTATACTCGATGACAAACTGTTTCTTGCGCAATGGTTCGCAGAGACAACTTCAGAGACACAAAGATCCGCACTATACGTGCTGTATTCAGAGAATAGAAAAGCCTTCAGCAAACAATGTAAGGGAAGCTGTTATCATTCAACACACATCTAGCTTTATAAATAGCGAGATAAGTTTATTGTCTCATCTATCTTATCATAGTGGGACAAAGGATGATTTTCATATTAAAATGTTGATTTTGTCTAAGATTTTTAATGACTGATAAGTTGCTTGACGAACTCGTTTTCGTGTCTGGTGTCGCAACCAAATACCCGTCGGAAATAAACTTTTCACCAAAAAATAAACCGACTTCAAAAGCAAAACACTAAAAAGTGTAAAAAAAAATCGTTTCGGAGTACCTCTTATTTTTATAATTTTTCGACACCGAGTTCCGAAATGAAAGTTATTTTTCACTTTTCAGTGTTTTTCTTTTAAAGTCGGTTTATTTTTTTGTGAAAAAATTTTAATTCTCTCTTTTTAGTTTTAGTACACCATCACTAAAATGAACAATTTCTATACTTAGTAAGGTACCTAAAGGATTGACAAAATACCCATAAAAACTCAATTTACACATTCGTGCTGTTTGTCGCTAAGGAGTTCGGTTGTATGCTCCATATCTTGAAAACTTCTGGACTTCTTTGATGAAACTTGCACTATTCCCTAAGTTGAGAGGTACTCAATCCAACACAAAAGGAATGACCACGATCCGATAAGTAGATTCGGAGAAATATGTGGACAAACATACATACACTTTTTTGGCACACGTGTTTAGAAGCCCACATAGAATAACATATGTGAATATTATGTAGTTCCAACAATATTACATACATAAGTGTCGAAGTATTGATATTTTTTTTGAATGTCGGTAAATAGGGTATGCAAATGCAACGCATCTGTGGTACCCGTGGTAATGCAGGTGTTCGTTTATGTGGCAGTACCGACTTATCATCAGGTGGACCTGCATTTTTGCCACACTGTGGCATTAAAAAAATTATAATAAGTAATGAAAGCAAACGGGGAGGCTCTGTTCAGTATATACTGGCCTACCAGAAGTAAATAAACCTAGAAAATAACTCAGGAAACTCCGGAGGTGTCCTCCTACATGAGAAACCGATTCGCCTGTACCTAGATAAGACCGATGTTGTCGTGCTTAATAGTTGTTTTTTTATTATTATTATTAACTAGCTGACCCGGCAAACTTTGTTTTGCCATAAAAACACCAAACATTCATCTACCCTTTTTACCCTACTCTACCTACCCTACATACCCTACGCTACCTACCTTATCTTACCTACCCTATCCTACTTACTCTACCCTACCTACCAACCAAATTTTTTTTCTTATTTTTTTATTAGTTCTTTCTTCTAACAATAACAAACACAACTAAAAAAGAATAAGCGAAATCGGCCCAGAAGTTCACGCGTGATGCCGTGACCTAGGGAAATATTGATTAATTTTTATATATATGTATAGATAGGCTCGCGCTTGACCACTATCTCACGAATCAAATCATTTGACTTTCCTTGTTCTTTTACTAGCTCATCAAGTTGTCTCCTTCCATTGTCCCCTGTGAACTCTAAATTATCATCAATTCTTATAATCCACGGATCCCATTAAACACCGCTCATCCTCGTTAAATCCCGGATTAGCCTCTGTTAACACCCACAGAGGGAAGTCATCATGGTGCTGAACATCCGTCGCCGAAAACCGGCAACTGGCTTTAATTTCTTTATTCCCCCTCCTACTTGGATTAATTTGAAAACTCTTTTCGTCGGTCGTAAATTCGTCAATTGTTTCTTTGTCCGTTACTGGTCCGTTGTATGACTATCAGTCGCCATGTTCATACAGAGCACAGAGTACGGAATCGCTGCACCCCGGCACCGACGAGAGACTCCATCCTTAAGGGTATGTTCACAAAGAATAGCCGGATTTATTCGGCATTTAACGGATCAGTCGCTACTGGAGGTGATGTTCACCCCGCTTTTATAGTACCATTTTAACGGATCCTTCGCGTCACTACTGGAGGGAATGTTCACACCACATTTAGTGTACCACCAAGTTTAAAAAAAACGGATCAGTATTTTAATACTGTTGTGTTTGAACTCGCTCATACAACTACATATATTATGTCAGCGCCGAATAAAAAAGAAAGCAAGAAAATACATTTATTTAGCACAGACTAAAAGACACACACTATACAGTATATATATACATAATAATATACATAAGTTAATAAACAAATAAAAATGAATAAAATAGTGTTAAGTCTGACTTAAGAAGTTAGCAGGAAAGTGTACCTCATGGGTGCGCCAAAAAGGCCCAGTTCATAAAAAGGCCAGACAACTAGTGCCTGACGCTGGTTTTTAACTGATGATGGATGAAAAAATATATAAAAAAACGGGAAAAATGTAAAAAAAAAGTAAGGAAGGAAGTTTTATACTGCAAGGTGATGTGTGTAAGTATTCTCGCGTAAAATGTATACTATAAAGCGGACCTGTAGAACGGACCTCTGTGTGAACGAGCACTTACATGTCTAGAAAGGCGGTGACTGCTGGATGATTTAGACGTATGGAAAAAGAAAATATATTGCGCCGGCCCCAAATAAATTAGAATATGGGCAAAATAATGATAATGCTTTTGCACTGAGCATAAGCTTTATCTGTCACTGACATTATTAGACTAGTTATGAACTTTCTGTTTCTATAGGAAGGAATCACACCCAATGTCACAAAAGTGTTGCCAAAGCCTTCTCTAAAGTCGTTATAATCTAAGAAGTCCATTGACGTTTCTCATTTTACATGCCGTAAAAACTTTCTACGTAAGAAATTGAAAAGTCAATTTCATAATCCTAATGTATTACTATGCTACCCACCCATACACTATAACAACGAGTATCATTCGCAAGCATCAAGTTTAATTACTATTAAGTATTTTTATAGCTTTCAAAACGGATCTTTTATTTTTTGTCAAATTTTGCATTGGCCGCCGGGGTGTGTCCGTGCTCTGTGGTTTTGTCACAGTCAGTCACTATGTCACATAGGAAGGCAGGTTGGAGTGGACGGGACGGTTAGTCGGGTTATGTTGACGATTTCTGAACTGTTTTAAGAGAGAAAATCTTAAGAGGAAAATTTAAAGCATTTGGATAATAGTTATCCGTTCAATTTCATATCGTATGTTTAATTTCTAACAACCAAATTGTATTGATAAAATTTGTATACACTGCCCATAATTTAAATACTGAAAGATAGCCTGTTCAGTTCTGATGACAAAAATACAAATTTACTAGGCTAGTAAGTTAATGAAATAGACATAAAATTTGTTAATAATCACGAAGACAAGCGAGCAAGTGATAAGTGAAGCAAGTGCATGCACAATTGAACACAGAATGGGGACGCCTGACTGAACGGTCGTGACCACAGACATAAATCTAACTAGATAACGCAAGTCCCTCCATCTGTATGAAAACCAAGCGTGCCACAAACAATTTAAAAACTAATTTTCTTACCAATGAAAGAAAACCATTTCCAATGCCTCGGCCAACTTTTCTATACATTCTTTACAGCTCAATATGGCATAAAAAGGCATTTTTCTAGATTTCGGTGGATTTCCGGTGCCGATTATGCTAAATGAAAATTTATATCATTGATCCTAATTTTAATCCGTTTTTTTACTTGGAAGTAAATACAATCGCGTCATCTAGTTAGATTTATATCTGTGGTCGTGACCGTGTCACCGTATGTACTATGTGCCATACGACATAGGAAGGCAGTACTTAGGACGTACATACATACATACAAGTTGCTCTACACGTAACTGTCCATCGTTGGAAGTAATTTGGTCATTCCGTGTGTTTGTACCTGGCACGAAATTGCTGTCATCCTTTGAGGAAGATGCGATGGTGTGGCCATGGATTTGTTTAATGATGTGTTGAGGTTGTTGCGTAGATTTATTGTCTCTTTGCTAGAATATAATAAGTTCTAAAAGGGAATCTTGTCAATAGCTGGTCAATAAGTACCTACCTACATATATATAACATCATTTCCTTGCCTATTTTCCAATTAATTTGGGAGCAGGATATTTGTGTCTCTGAAGTTGACTGCACTGCAGTCCGACTCGCACTTGGCCGGTTTTTTTTGTTTTCATGCATTCCCATAAACTTGTGAGATCCCACATTTCTGAACCCGCAAAAAAGATGCGAGATCCCGCATCTGCACTATTGCTAAAGTCGGCACCACACTTACGTGTCGTGGCGTGGCGTGGCGCAGGATCCACCAATCAAACGACTCTGTTCCAGCCTACGTCATAACGCAACGTGTTTTGTAGCCAATCAACTGCGTCAGAACGCGCCACGACACGCCACGCCACGTAAGTGTGGTTCCGTCTTAACTGTGTGAGGCATATCTACTTTTTCCCAAAGTATTGTACATTTTCTGCGGGTTAGGTCACTTGAGCGAAGTTGCGAGAAAAAGCATACATAGGGAACACAAAATAGGTGTAAAAGTCACAGCGTATCTTTGTGTCTCTGAAGTTCGCTGCAAGACCCTGCGCACTTGCTATTTTTGTGTTTATGTTGAATTAGAAGATCATTTTATAACTGCCTCTTTCACTCGCTTACGTTTGTCGCATCGTCCTATCTCGCTTACTCTATGCAGTATATTCGATGACAAACTGTTTCTTGCGCAATGATTCGCAGAGCCAACTTCGGAGACACAAAGATCCGCTGTGACAACTATACAGGATTCAGCCTCGGTGTTCTATAAGCGGCAAGTTGCCGCCGCCGGTGACTTATGAACTTGTGACTTGGTCTAGTCTAGGAATCAATTACTGGTCTGCGCAAGTTTTTTAGAGTTTCTATCAGGAATGTCAGTAGCAAACTTATACGAGGCCTAAGGTCTGGATTAGTTCCCTTTACTACTAATACATATGGTGTATCTTACATAACACTTCTTTCCTTCTGAGATTACAAGCGTGAAGTAGTTACTCTTAACCAAATATTTCAAGGCCGTATGTGATCATCAAAAATTACTTCTAAACAAAATATCAACACCGTTTGATGATCACTAAACATTGCGCAAGAGTATTTGACAGCACACCGCTAACTGATCTGCGAATGTTTGCCGTCGAGTTAGCACAGCATATAGGTGTGTGTGTGTGTGGACATTGCTTCCTGCTCTTTTAAGGCGCAGATTCCCTTGAGTAGCTGCTTTTAAAATGAGAATCACGCCTAAACGGCTAGTCGTAATTTTTTGGAAAAAATATAATTATGTTATACTAGAGCGTTTCCTTAATAATTTCATCTGAGTACATTTTAAAATATATTAGTGTATCATAGTTTAATTAATTTGCAAAGTAATGTCTAACGCGGACCAAAAATCGACAATCACGCAAAAACCATTGGACGTATTTTTATGAAACTTTCACCATCTAAAAGGCAATTTAATTATCTAAATTTTAATCTAGGGCTTTTTTTTAAATTATTATTAGTAAATAAATGTTATTAGTTTTGCCGACTAAACTTGGTGCACGTTGAAGCGGGGGCCCCACCGGGCGACGGGCGGCAGTGCATCGCTGACCACTGTCACGGGTAGACGCTGACGCTCGCGCGCTCGGAGCAAAAGGACACTATTTTATTTGCTTGTTTATAAGGTTCGCGCTAAAATGGGCGGTAAATTCAAATTTTTGAAAGTGAGATGGCTTATAATGAAAAAAAAAATTGATTACTTAGGTAAGTGGCATATTTTAATTATCAATAATGTATTCCTAAAGTTTAAATTAGTATAGGTAACTAAATAAAAAAATACACATAACATAAATATAAAGTAAATTTGTAATAAACATACTTTTATTTTATTAAAATAATTATGTTATTTCTGTTTTACCAAAATAGCAAATAACAAAGATTATCTAGATATAAATGCAGAGACGAGGTGAGTATTGCCATTGCATTCAATGTAACCATACCACCATCCTAGTAGGGACAGTCCGGATAACATTTTCAAAAAGTATGTGAATGTAATTATTAGCAATTTGGCATAGTTGTAAGTATAGTACTCCACTCCAAGTACGTACTGCTCGGGGAAAATAACTGTGCACCCGGCGCTGTCACGTCACTCTGTCGTTCGTCTTGCTCGGGACAAACGTAGGGCGCCGCGCGGGTAGGCAGAAATGGGTTCGCAATCCAGCGAGGTGCACATTTATTTTGACCGTGTTGTACCTCTATTACATCTCCGGATGCGGAGATGTAATTTTTTGGGTCTGTTTTGTGGTAGTGCGTCATGTACGAATACTTTACTAATTTCGCCTAATACAATATAATGGTTTATCTATACTTACAAACATACATTTATATTGTAGCCCCGGCTGTACAGAACAGGAGAAAAAGGCAACTCCGCTTATTGGTCATGAAAATATGGACATAAGTACCGACAGGTAAATGCATAGGTACCTAATTTAATATTCCGACTTTAGTATTATTTAAACATATTTTTATTATTATTTTATCAGTAGATTTTGCATTATAATATCAGCAGCCTAATTGCGTAAGTGAATTCGGAAAGGCAAAGTGTCTTACCCCATGAAAGAGTATGAACAATCGACCAATCACATAGACGAAAATCCACATCGCGTCTTTCATCTCGCTTGTGATTGGTTAATTGTTCATGTTCTTTCATGGGGTCAAACCATTTGCCTTGCCGAATTCACTTACGCAATTAGGCTGCTGTTTATAGTTTTTATACATTTTTACTAGTAAAAGAGTATCTAATATATAAAATTCTCGTGTCACAGTTTTCGTTGCCAAACTCCTCCGAAACGGCTTGACCGATTTTGATGAAATTTTATATGTATATTCAGTAGGTCTGAGAATAGGTCAACATCAATATTATTTTTTTTTTTTAATGGGTAGGGTAGGTATGTAGGGTAGGGTAGGGTAGGGTAGGTAGGGTAGGGTACGTAGGGTAGGGTAGGGTAGTGTAGGGTAGGTTAGGGTAGGGTAGGGTAGGGTAGATAAATGTTTGGTCTTTTTATGGCAAAACAAAGTTTGCCGGGTCAGCTAGTTTATTTATATATTATAAAGAGTTTTATATTTGGCACCACCAGGCGCGGATACCGAGGAGAGGGGTTGGGCAGGGGAAATGGTTTTCATGTGGGCTATTTATTGCTTTTGGTTTTAGTAATACCATTTTTTTTTAAACATTAAAATATTAATATTATTTTAAAATATAGTTCGTAAAATAATAATTTAAATAATAATTGCCATATTTATGCATATGAGTGTTTGGTATTTGGTTGTTGTATGAAATAAGCATCTCATGATGTTTTTATTTTAGATGTTTGAGTGACAGCCTGGCAGCAAAGGAGACACTGTTAAAACCTTTATTATGGTTTGTTCATCTTTTATTTTTTGCCCCAGCTGATATAGCATAGATCGTTTCGGTGTATTTATCATTGTGATTATATTTCAGTTCTGCAGAAATTTAAACAACTATATCTGAGGGGGATCCATCATCCTTTCACAAAGTGACCGAAAATGAGGAACAGTCCCTACTAGGTAAACAATGATTTTAACATAGTCGGCTCATATGAATATTTATATGATATATTCTTGTAGAACGCAAAAGAAAACAAGAAGGAGAATAAGAAAAGAAAAATAAACGAAGGAAAAACCGAGCAATAGCGATAGACACTAGTACACAAGACGACATAATACAAGAAAGACAGGACAATACAAAGAAACACATCGTATAGATATAAGTGTTCTCGGTTTTGAGGAGTTTTAAAGCTAATAAAATAATGTTAATAATTCACATCATTTTATTTCAAGTATACCCCCCCCACTCCTGAATCCGCCCATGCTCACAAATCACATGTCTTTATTTTATGTTTTTATCACTTGTTAAAAATAAAATAATGTTAATAATTCACATTATTTTATTTGAAGTATCCCCCCCCCACTCCTGAATCCGCCCATGCACACAAATCACATGTCTTTATTTTATGTTTTTATCACTTGTTAAAAATAAAATAATGTTAATAATTCACATCATTTTATTTCAAGTGTCCCGTGCCCCCCCTCCCCCCTGAATCCGCCCATGCTCACAAATCACATGTCTTTATTTTATGTTTTTATCACTTGTTAAAAATAAAATAATGTTAATAATTCACATTATTTTATTTCAAGTATCCCCCCCACTCCTGGATCCGCCCATGCACACAAATCACATGTCTTTATTTTATGTTTTTATCACTTGTTATTATTTTTACACTATTTACCTATCACTTGTTACCTTTACGTTACTTGTTACCTTTTCACGTCTAAACCACTAAGCGGAATACAATGAAATTTGGCAAGGAGATAGATGGCATCCTGAGGAAGGACATAGGCTATTCATAATATTTTATTGTTTTATTGGTAGAGTTGGGTGGAGAAGGTAGGGTAGGAAGGTGGGTAGGGTAGAGTAGGTAAGGAACGAAGCCGCGGGGGACAGCTAGTTGCCCATATATGAATGAGCACATTGATTACTTACGTAAATATATAAACCACTAGCTTCTGCTAGCGGCTACACCCGCGTGTTGTGTTTTGATGCTCCAAGGGAACATTTTACCGGGATGAAATAAATGTGATATTCCGAACTATAATCTGTCTCTGTGCCAAGTTTCACCTAGATCCGTTCACCCGTTCTGGTGTGATTGGGGAACAAATATCCATCCATTCATCCATACATTCGCATTTTTAATATTCGTAGGATCTCACCACTAATAAAATAATATTTATTATCAGAATGCTACCTTATTATTTCTCACTACATAAAAACAAAAACAGTCAGTAGTCCTCGCCGTCTGAAGCGTATGGTTACCCTACGAAATTACGAGCGTGTAGTTGCGGGGTCGCGGGGGTGCGGCGCAAGCTCCTCCCAATCGCTCAAGGTCGCTGGGGCGTGTTTTCGCCTTAATGTCTATGCTAATGTGAATCTTTTCGGGCTTTTGTTCAGTTTATAAAAGTGGTTTTTAACCGGGTTTTAAAGGCAGAAAGTATTGAAGAAGCTGTTTTATTACTCCTTATTATACTACCGGTTCCTAGGTGTGTCATTAATGAGGTTACTTTCAAAAAACCTTGACAGGGACCCGGAAAACGATAAAATTAATAAGATGAAGAGCATTTATGCGTATGTTAAAAACATCTTCGGTTATAATATTTCGATTACCAAAGCTGCTAAACGTTGATCAATTAAATTAAAATTAAATAGGCAAGTATTAATGATTAATGTGCTCACTGACATTATAAATCAAAGCTACTGTCAGCTCGTTTTAATGTGTTTATCTCGCAAATGGCTGAGCTAATTTTAATTCGGCACTGATTGGGTTTTGAATAGGTGTGTTAGCTGTTGTGATTGGTTGTCTAAAAACAACTGACCTATTATATTAAGGCGGTACCCCGAGCAAAACGCCGCGCAAGCCGTTTTTTGTGCTGTTTTTAGGAGCTATCTACTCGTTATTTAAAAAGAAATATCAATTAATAAAAATACATTAAATTTCTACATAATATTGATTCTAATATGGTAGATTTAGTTTTTTTTTAAATGTTGTATTTATTTCACTAATCTACTTCCAAAAAAACATGAAAATGAGAAATAATTATTGATATTATGCATCTCCTCGTAAAGTGTTCATTGATTATTTTTTGTACTAACACTAATGGATAGACAATTTAATAACGAACATTTTTGTAGAATTATTTTTTTCAAAAGACCAAAATTCGATTTTATAATGATTTTATTCTAAAATCTGGGCGTATTCACTACTGTAATTCATGCGCCACCAGTGCCGCTAGACCAATAGGAACGCTCATATCTCATGCCGATTTTTTGGTCAGGGTACCGTCTTAAACCGCTTAGCACGAGATTCGACAAAACTTGCTAAAATCAACTTATAGCTTTTGTGGAACACACCATAACTTGTCAAATATTACATACATATAGATACTTTGATAGACCTTCAAACGCTGAAGATGAGGTAATCAATAAATGCTCAATGATCTCACGCTAAATCATCTCAGAACTCATTCATCTCAAATCAAAACAATCAACACGCAACAAGCAATAAAAAGTACTACAGAAGTACTAAGAAATAGACATAAGGTTACACTAGTCGACAATTCTTCCATACAAACGTAGTCTAGAGATTCTCCACTGTTTGACGATGTACGTTCAAAATAAAAATGATATCAATATGTTTCATCATTATCTAGTCCTGTATGGAAACAAAAATGTAAAAAAATAATGTATTTGAAAGTTATGAGCGTCGAAAGTTCCATATTTCAACAGTAATTTTAACGCATCTTTGGGCTCAAATAAATACCATAAGAAGAAGGAAAATTGCAAAACGGCCTCCATACAAGGATAGATTAGTAATTCAACAATGCAAATAATATTATTTTGAAAATATACATTAAGTATTTTTTTCATGATATCTAGACTCCCAGAGGCCTGTTTATAAAATTTCGCGCGCTCGTTTGCGTCCTAAATCATCATACATTTCGCTACAAATTTGCAAAAGTGCTAATTCGTACGCGAACTAGCTTCTTACTGCTTATCACAGCATATATCTCTTTCGCACGTGTTGTCGGATGAGATAGCATGCATTTTAACCTCGCGCACAAAATAGTTCGTGCCGTCGCGTCGATTAGGGGAACCTTAATTGTCACAATCAGCGTTATAAGTCAATAATCACTTAGCAAAATGGCGCAATCAAACGTTAGCTATTGTTTTATAGAGTTTCATTCATGAAGTTAGGTAGTAAACTAGGTTATCAGGTCATGGTAGAGTTATATAGAATTGCTGGAACCACGCCATCACGCGGGTCCATTGCGAGTTGGTAGATATCACAAGTTTTCAAATTGTTGGTTCTTGGACATGCCTGTTTGCTCCCGATGTTTTCCTTAGAGTAGCGGTGACATAATGATATGGCTTGGGTTCAAGGGCGGATTAAAGGGGGAGGCACGGGGCACGTGCCCCTCCAGACGGTAACGGAACTTTTTGGTAGTTATTTTTCGAGTCGAGCATAGCGGAACTAACCGGATTTTTTTGCCCGTCCGCCCCTTGTGCCCCTCCCAGAAAAACGCCTGGCTCCTCCCTTGCTTGGGTTCGATCCCACAACCTAGAACTTGTAAGTCACAAACGTATAGCTGTTACCTCAGATAATATTCCTTCTAGGTGTTATGTGGAATAACAATGTCAAATAAAATACGCCAATTTTCCCTGAAGTTACAAAAATTAAATTTAAATTAATAAATTAAATATTCCTTATAGCGGTTATGTACGATAAAATGCCACATAAAAGGCGTACATTTTCCCTAAAGTAGCAAAGTTTTAATTAATTTAATTATTTAATGCAACAGGTAAAAGAGAGCAAATATATATTTCGATACTGATATTATAAAGAGGAAATAATAATAATAAATTATAATAATATATTTTTGTATGTAACGAATAAACTTAAAAACTACTGGACCGATTTCAAAAATTCTTTCACCGTTGGGAAGCTACACTATCCCCGGGTGACATAGGCTACTATATATCCCTGTACTCCCACGGGAACAGAAACTACGCGAGTGAATCCGCGAGGCATCCGCTAGTCTCTTGAAAAGAATACAAGCCATACACGCTTAACTGCACCGAGGATAGATTTACCTGTGCTGGGGTCCGGCTTTGCATCACGACCACATTGTCGTATGGTCCAAGAACTGCACAGGTCTATTCCAATCCCCAATACTCCCTCCGGTCCATCTCCTCACCTCTACAGTGAACTGCAGCGTGTCATCAGCCTTTTTACCCCCCGCCGGAAAAAGAGGGTTGTTATAAGTTTCACGTGTGTTGCTGTGTATCTGTGTGTCTGTCTGTGGCATCATAGCGCCTAAACGGATGAACCGATTTTGATTTAGTTTCTTTGTTTAAAAGGTGATTATGTCGAGAGTGTTCTTAGCTATATTTGAATTAAATCGGTTCAGCCGTTCAAAAGTTATGGGCGATTTACTGTTTGAATCGGGGTGTTTTCGCAAGATAAATGTGTCGGGGGTTTTTAAATTTTGTAATTTTACTTGTAACGTTCTCACTGCTGGGACAAAGTACAGGCCTCCTCTCTGTGAGAGGGAATAGGCCCGCGCGGGCCCAAAGCGGGTTGTTGGATGTCACATGTCTACGAATTTTGGTTTCTCTTTTGTTCTCTGGTTTGTTTGAACTGTATGACCACTATAACATAATGCCTGACGTCTGTTACTAAATCCAACATCTGATCAATGCTTCTGCACAAGCTGCATCAATTCTCAGGTGCATTAAAAATCGCCGCAACGTTTTTATATCCTTGCAAAGGCATTAATGATTTAACCACAATATCTATAAAAATAGCTCAGACTAGAGTTCAAGAAAAACATGCATTAAGTAGCAGTATGCGGTAAAAAACCGGCCAAGTGCGAGTCGGACTCGCGCACGAAGGGTTCCGTACCAGTATCGCAAATAACGGAAAAAACAATCACGTTTGTTGTATGGGAGCCTAGTCTGTTCTTAGTATTTGATGTTATAGCGGCAACAGCCCGGCGAGCATGGCCTACTGTGACATCGTTTAAGTCACACTTTTAATCACAGTTTGGGCGATAAACTCATTTTGTCCTAAATGCTAGCACGGCGGCGTGAGATATTTTCTTGACTTGTGGCATAACTTCTTGACGTAAATTTTTTCTTTTTCGGAAATTTTCCAATTTTATTGTAGTTTCGGTTTAACCTTGGCCATAAAAACCATTTATGTTCTGAGAAGCATAGCCCTACGACGCACTGTTGCCGAATTATGGGCCTCCGTATCTTATTTTATTTTGCATATTTCCAAAATGATATCTCGAAAACGGTATGTCTTAGGCCAAAAATAACCAAAATTTTGCCCCCCCCTTTGCTATCCCCATGTTAGCAGCATCCCAACATGAATTACAAGTTTTTTTTTTTTTTACATTGCTTGGTTTTCGACTCAAATTATGATAAAATATGTCATGTCTTACAATTTGTCTTAAATGCTAGCACGGGACAACCATGTGACATAATTTACAGGCGCGACTTGCTTTTCTTGTTGTTGACTTCATAGTGCGACATAATTTGAATAGACGACCAAATAAAATAATACGTGAAAAAGTATGCCGTTCATACACCCAAACAACTTTTTAATTTTGTTGGGAATAAATTAATATTTGACCTACGACCATAGACTTATGCACACTTTATTTTCTTTGTTTGTTTGATAACATATTAAGTGTTTGTTAGAAAGATATATTTATTGTGAAAATTTTAATAATTACTAAAAAATATAATAGCTTGGACCAATACCGGTGGGCCCCTATTTTTTATATTTTAAATGTTTTTGGGGATTTTATTTAAGAAACATTTAAAAATGTAGACAGCAAGAAGATTAAGGTATAAAAGAAAATAATTATAAAAAAAAAACATAATTAAAATAAGAACAACAATTAAAAAAAATACAATTATGAAAAAGTAATAATATAAAATTAATTAATAATCCTGTAACATTTCAATTAATTAATAAGCATTGATCACCAACTCACCATACACACAAAGTGAATTTATTGCCATTTGGTGCCGTAATTAGAAGGCAAATATTTTTTTTTCAACTATAAAATTTTATCACCACCTCCGAACGAAAGTGATACATTTTTCTAAATCATCTGTCAAAATGTGACATTTGTGACAAAATGGGTGCGCCCGTATTAGCAATTAAGACCCGATGAGTCCCAAACAAACGTCAGGAAATTTTCTCACGCCGCCGGTGCTATTATATAGGACAAAATGGCGTTATCGCCCAAACTGCGATGAAATGTGTGACTCAAGCCATGTCACAGTAGGCCGTGCTCGCCGGGCAGGAACAAGAAAGGCATGTTGCGCCTTTAAAATATGTCACATGTTTGACCCGTGCTAGCATTTAAGACAAATTGTAAGATATGGCATAATTTATCATGTCATGTCACAAATGTCTTGGGTACGCCCATGCTCGCTAGGCAGAAATACACAATCTGTGAAATTTTCAACTGTCTAACTATCACGGATCATGAGATACAGCCTGGTGAAAGACGGACAGACAGGCAGACAGACGGAGCGTGGAGTCTTAGTAATAGAGTCCCGTTTTTACCCTTTGGTTACGGAACCCTAAAATCCGTATTTACATAAGTAATAAAACCTTTTTAGCAAAAAAATACTACCGACTTCCAAATGAAAAACTACAAAGTGAAAAATAACTTATTTTTTTAAGTCGGTGTTCTTCGTACGTACCATGTTTTTGGGATATGGACACCGACTTAAAAAATTAAGTTATTTTTCACTTTGTAGTTTTTCATTTGGAAGTCGGTAGTATTTTTTTGCTAAAAAGGTTTTGTTTTACTCTTTTTAGTTTTACCTACCTAATAGGCAAGTTTCATTAAACTTATACATAACCGGTGAGATGAGAGATCTGTGTACCTCTTCAGAGCGTACTGGCGTGATGTTATGTTATGAAATGGTATAAACAATAAACAGACATACGATTGCAGCGATCCCGAGAGTTTTGCCGTTATGTATTGAAGAGTTCTGTTTTACATTGCTGAAGTTCTTCATCAGACCTTCACCAAATTAAAATTGGACCAATTTCGAAACATACTCTTTCAAACAAAAAAAGATTTTTTTAAATCGGTCCACAATTGACGGAGATATCGGTGAAACTAAAAAAAAAAAAACAAAACAAACAAAGTCGAACATAGAACCTCCTCCTTTTTGGTAAGTCGGTTAAAAAGTTCTGTAAACCCGTGGCTATTACGAGGCCAGGGGTAACCACAAGCTCTTAGAGTAAGGTTATTTTGAGATCGAGTAAGTGACAGATGTATACAAGTCAGATACATCTGTCCCTTATTCGATCTCAAAATAACCTTACTCTAAGAGCTTGTGGTTACCCCCCCAGGTCAATTCTTCAAAACCTCTAAGCCAACCTTCAACCTTCTTCTCTAAGTACTAGCACATTAAGTTAAAAATATAACAGTTAGTAATGTTTTATTACTGCACCTGAACAATGAACCAAATAAGTGCATTACATCAACAGTGAGTTTGTTTTGTATGGCCACGAGAGTAGCGGTTTATATTTCTTGATTTTTCGAGTCTGTTTAATTTAATTGTGTGTGAAAATTGGAATAAGAATTTGTTCTGTCTCTTAAGGACTGAAAAATGTATGTCACCTTTCTGTATGCTGTCGTTAAAACAGTAGTGTTAGAAACGTTAGTGTTAGCGTTAGATTGAAGGTGGTAGTGGGTTTATGGCTTCTAATATACGAAATTGATTATTAATTAAATATATTGCGAAAGCATACAACATACATACATAAACTCACGCCTTTTCCCATGGGTGTAGGCAGAAACTATACCTGCTACGATCCTTACATACTTCTTTTGCTTCACACACATTCATACATCAAGTCATACACACACGCCGGTTATTAGTACTGCGCACTTGGCCTTTCTGAAGAACATCACCTATAACGTCTATATATGTCTTTCTTGGTCGTTCCCTCCCGGCGTTTCCATTCGCTCCTGCCTTGTAAATACCTTTCGTTAGTCGCCTTTCATTTATCCTCTCGACATGGCCAAACCATCTTAACATACTCTTTTGAATTTTAGTCACTACATCTTCTTTTAATCCACAACGTTGTCTTGTTACCTCATTCCTCAATCTATCATTTAAAGTTACACCACACATACTCCGCAAGGAGCGCATTTCTACTGCATCAATCCAAAGCATTGTTTTTATAATTTTATTTATAACTATCAGCAGGGCCGGATTTATGGGGGGTGAGCTGGGCAAATGCCCAGAGCGGCATAAATGAGGGCCGGCCAAACTGCACTAACAGCCCTTTTAATTTCATCCGAAAACCCAAATTATTCGTGGTGTGGTGCTAAAATTTTCAAGCTCACTTCGCTGTCGAATGTTATTGGTTCTTATTAAATAATAACTTAACATTCATAATGTTGCAAAAATTCTTAAGGTAAATATTTAAGCTCGCTTCGTTTTAACTTCGCTCGAAGTTGTCAAAAAAGCGACTTTATCCGACCCGACGGTCAAGAACCGCATGTTTTTCAATAGAAAATATCCTGAAACATTTAACTCATTTTAAGGCTTCATTTTTAAGGGCGCCAAGGGCGGCAAATATTGTTTATGCCCGGAGTGACGAAATTGCTAGATTGGGCGCAGCCTAATCAGAATTATCAGCAGTTTTAGTATACGATGAACAACGTTCCTTACACCTCACAGAAATCTTAGGATTCCATTTCAAGCCTACAAATTATTACTTTACAGGCATTTCCCTCGACATCATCTCGTAACTAAAAGTCGAACAGTCGTGTCGCGCTTGTTCCGGAAAGCCTTTACAATTTACGTCATACCTTGACCATCCTCTCGCCAAGCGAAGCTTCCCGCTCGTTTCAAAGCCACACATAATGACGGGTGAGCGATTCTCATGTTCCGCTCGGCATGTTTTGACTGACCCGTGCATTTCACACGCTGGTCATACTTCACAGGTGGAATAACTAAGCGCCATTTTGTTTGTAGGTCAGGGTTTACCTTAAGACGTCGCTTTTTTGTTATTTTAACCCGTCATGTGTGTTTTGAGGTAATTTATTTTCGGTTTTTAGGTTTTGCTTATATACCTAGTTTAAACAGCTTTGGGTTTGCAGACATTTTGAATATCTGGGGTGTTATAAAGAGAGCTAACTGCATACTGTAAAATGATTGGAAGATGGAAGAAAATCAGTTTTGAAATATATTAAAAAAAAACTGCCCAAGTGCAAGTCGGACTCGCGCACGAAGGCTTCCGTACCATTATCGCATAAAACGGCAAAAATGTCACGTTTGTTATATTGGAGTCCCACTTAAATACTTATTTTATTCTGTTAGTATTTGTTGTTATAGCGGCAACAGAAATACATTATCTGTAAAAATTTCAACTGTCTGGCTATCACGGTTCATGAGATACAGCCTGGTAACAGACAGACAGACAGACGGACCGCGGAGTCTTAGTAATAGGGTCCCGTTTTTACCCTTTTGGTACGGAACCCTAAAAACAAATCTTCCTGTGTTTCTTGGGATCCCTTTTGTACCTGTTGAAGGTCGTATACTGTGAAAAGTTCAAGGCCATGTCTGTTAATTGATGCCGACTGAGCATTTGTACTTGGGTGTTTTTATTGCGATTGTAGTTCTTATAATCTTCAAATATATATAATAATGATTATTGTTTACTAATAAAACATTTTGAAAAAAATCCTGTCCTAAACAATGCCTGCAAGCAAGACTAGTGTCGCTATCTACGGGACACTGTTATAAACACACAGTTAACGCACGCAGTGAGCGTAAAGTGAAACAATGAACGTTACTCAGCTCTCCCGTAGTTTGCCGCATGGAAAACAGATGGCGCTGTAACCAAATATTTGAATTTTTAAATAGGGCTAACTTTTATTTTTTTTTGTTTTTCAGGTAAGAACACGTTACACGGCTGTTAGAAAATAAAAATAAAATGCGGAAGGAAACTGTAAGTTCGAATTTATAATGTATTGATAGGTAACAATGAGTAAGTAGGTATTTTTTCTGCATTTTATTTTAATAGGTACTATTGCATAAATATTATGTAAATTAGTAGCGAAGGTTATTTAAAAATATCTTATCAAAGCTTTGCGAATTCTCGAAATTAATTTATTCACAAAGGATTGAAACGATATCGTGAACCAGCTGATTCGATTAAGGATTTTACAGAGATTATCAATTTCTCGGTAAACTATCTATTAAAAGATTATTATGCTAGCAGTGTCATCTTTTTGCTCACATAGTCACGTAGGCCATATTCTGGCTATACGGCCTTATTATGACCATGTTATTGCAGTTGTAACTGTTATTACAAATGTACCTAATAATTTTAGGTACTAAAATAAATGTTAACCAGAACAGGCTAGGTATAAACTTTAAGTAAAGGTAAACGTGGGTATTATGTGGTATTTAAATGTTATTTTAATTCTGACCATCCACGAAGTGCCATTGGTTAGTATTTTGCGTATCATCACGCTGGAGTAAGATGGGCCTCTGCAGTGTGTAGTAGTCAGACACATCTTAAGACGGTACCCAGACCAAAAAATCGGCATGCGATATGAGCATTCCTATTGGTCTAGCGGCACTGGTGACGCATGAATTACAGTAGTGAATTCGCCCAGATTTTAGAATAAAATCTTTATAAAATCGAATTTTGGTCTTTTGAAAAAAAAAATACTACCAAAATGTTCGTTATTAAATTGTCTATCCATTAGTGTTAGCACAAAAAATAATTAATGAACACTTTACGAGGAGATGCATGCTATCAATAATTATTTCTCATTTTTGTGTTTTTTTTTTAAAGGGGATTAGTGAAATATATACAACATTAAAAAAAAACGAAATCTACCATTATAGAATCAATATTATGTAGAAATTTAATGTATTTTTATTAATTGATATTTCTTTTTAGATAACGAGTAGATAGCTCCTAAAAACAGCACGAAAAATGGCTTGCGCGGCGTTTTGCTCGGGGAACCGCCTTAATTACCTAATATTAAAAAAGGGTAAAACTGTTTGTTTACTTGATTGTTTTTAAAGACTAAAAGCGGTTAGACACTGAGGCCGGTAACGCGCTACCTACATCCGATTCGAGACGTGGTTTGAGTTCCGAGTTCTATGCGAATTGCAATTTTTATGAATTATGACGGGTAGAGTTCGGATGTAGTCCGTAAGCTGCCCTACAAGAAGTACTACGGCTTCTTTGGCACCAAAATTTCTCGGATTCGGATCGGATGTAATGCGAAACTGAGATCCGAGTTCCAACCGAAAAGTAAAAGTACTGATTTCAGACGGACGGAGTTCGGATGCAGTGCGTAAACTCCGCTACAAGAAATACTACAGCTACTTCGGTCCGAAATGTCTCGGGTTCGGATCGGATGCAGTGTGTAACTATGTCATCGCCGGTATTACGTTGTTATATTGCGGGACACGTACGTTGAGCCAAAATATATTATCGTTTTGCTGAAATTAAACGATTTATTTCGGTTTAAATGGTTTAATTTCAGTAAAACGATAATACATTTTGGCTCAACTTACGTGTTCCGCAGTATAACTATCTACACAGAACCGATTTTGGTACTTACAAGTTTTCGCGAAAATCTAAATTTGCTTATATCATTTTTTCGTGCTGACTCAGAACCTTGATTTTTATATACCTAATAGGGACTATAGACCTCAGCATCTGGTATAAATTTCAACTTGGTAGGTCCACCCGTTCCTGAGAAAATCGGTGGTGACACACGGACAGACAGACAGTAGGCAGACAGACAGACGGACGGACAAGAGAGTGATCTTTTAAGGGTTCCTTTTTTTACCTTTGAGGTACGGAACCCTAAAAAAGAATCATCAAAATCGTTTGCTTCACCTAGTAAAAACCTCAAAACACACATAAAAAAAATACAGTCGTATTGAGAACCTCCTCCCTTTTGTAATCGGTTAATAAAAGAACTTCTAGTTTAACGTGACTCCTCCTCCAATCCATCATCTTCAAAAACCTCAAAACCCTTAACAAAGTACATATTCAGACCTACTAAGCATCTTCCAACAAGAGTTATTGTAAAGTTCTCCGTCCTAGCATGCTCTTCTAGTGTTTATTATCCGCTTCTTCCTTCTCTCTATCAATCTCTCTCATGATGTCCAAGATTTCTGATTGTTCCAACATGGTGACAGGCTTACCCCTCTTGATTATAGCCACCTGGAAAGATATAGAAGAACCGCAATTAGGTTATTATTCATTTTCTTCGCGAAATGTCTGAATAAGTTTACATTTGTATCCGACTACGACGAAGCCAAAAGGCAGGGTTATGATTTTAGCAGTATATCTATGTATGTTTGTATTTATGTATGTTCCTCTGTAGCGCCTAAACTATTCATCAGATTTTGATGAATAAGGTGTCAATCGATTCGATATTATGGCCCGGATAACGTAGGCTAAAAAAAAGTCGGGTTACAGTTACAGAGTGTGCAGTCGGAGGATACATCTGGTTTTAGTCAGCCAGCTCGCGAATTTGTATCCTCCGACTGCACAGCACGATTTTCTCCTGGTTTATGTCTTTTTAGTTCGCTTTTCAAGCAGTCGGGCTTTTTGTTTTTTTTTTTTTTTTTTTTTAATATAAATAATGGTTATATTATATCAGCTCAACTGTCCATATTTCCGAATCGGATTAAAACAATGGTAATTTCTATTGTGTCTGGAAATTGACACTTTGAGGGATATTAATGTTTTGCCCTCGTGTGAAACCAGCATAACGTTGTTGTAGACCATACCTACCTTAGGTATGGACAGCGTCATCAATTGGTTACCACTCATTAAAATCCGTTAGCAAAGGAAATAACTATTAGTAAACATTATACTTGACCGGACTATAAGTTTTAAACCAAAGCTAGATAACTACTATATTTTACTTTTACTACAGATAGCGATAACCCTTAAAACCTGCGACCTAAGAGCTAAATTTCAACATAAATGGAATCCACATTCTCAAAATGAAACTCTTGGAGAAAATCTTTCGCCATTGAATAACTTCAGAGCTAATTTGATTGCAGTTTCGCTAATCACTGGTTGTATTCATGATACTTGAAATTACGACTGTGCTTACGACAAGAAATGGTTTTTACTGGCTTATGGTCGAAGAGAAGTTATTACTATGGTAAGTATTATGGGAATGAATAGCTGAGTGAAAATTGTAGACATATTAATGAACGGGACGATTTAAATCTTTAAAGTAACAAGTAAAATTTCAAAATTTAAAAAACCCCCGACACATTTATCTTGCGAAAACACCCCGATTCAAACAGTAAAACGCCCATAACTTTTGAACGGCTGAACACCCGAAACTTATAACACCCCTCTTTTTCCGGCGGGGGTTAAAAATAAAGTGGTGTTCGTTGGTCAGTAAGCGCATCACTAGAGAATGTAAATGTTCTTAATATTAAGGTTTTTGGCAAATACAAATTAGATTAGTGGCCCCTTGAAACTGGAATGTGCAATGTACCACTCGCTCCGATTTAATTAAGCCTGGACCTAATCAGGTTTACCCCAAAAGTTAAGGAACGGCCTGGCCAATGCTCGAGTGCTTTTTTCTTACGTCCAACTTCCTATGTCCAGATTGCACGACCTCCAGTATCGCCCTGATGGCTAACTTAGTAGCTCCTTTATCAGTTTTCACGACGCCTTCATTATAGTTCTTCTCCAGAAACTCTCGAGCTGTCTTTTCATATTTGCCTGTTGTAGTAGCCTAAGAAAAAAGAAGACATTTTGATATCTTGTACAATTCAGTTCATATATTGTTCCACTGCAGGGCAAAAAAGTGTCCCTTTTAACAGAGTTTCCAAAAGGGATGAAGTTCTATATTCGACTTTATATTTGTTTTTATTTGTGTATTTTTATCGATTTCTCCGCCAATTGTGGACCGATTTTGAAAATTCTGCCCAAATTGATGCATTTAAATTTGGTGAAGATTTGATCAAGTACATCGTTAACATACAACATGACTCTCAACTCAGCTATCAACTTTACTTACTCAAAAGCCCTGCCAGCTCTCCTTCTAAATGCAATGAGATGCAGAATTTCCGCGGGTTAGAGTGTTTCCGCACTGCATCCGAATCCGAGATCCGACTTCAACCCAAATTGGAAATGTACTGATTTCAGACGGACGGCTACTTCGGACCTAAATTTCTCGGATTCGGATCGGATGCAGTGCGTAACCGCTCTTTATCAATGAATTGACTTCGGGTCAATTCGAATCCAAAAAATCTATTCCAAACCGATTGCGAGCCTCTTGCCTGTTCCCAATTCAACATGTCCGATAATCTCTTTCTATCTCACTCTAACTATTAGCAACTTTATCATCCCACCTTCCACTCATAGTAGATCCCGGACGGTTCAGTCTGGAACAGGTGCGCGTTGCCATCGTAGTCAAACCCTCCGATCAGACAGGCGATGCCGAAGGGCCTCCTTCCGTTGCTCTGGGTGTAGTTCTGTTTCATCTCGGCTATGTACCGCGTTATATACTCGAGAGAGACTGGGTCTTCTACTGTAAGGCGGTGGGACTGGCATTCTATTTGAGCTCTGTAAGGGAAAAACAGAAGATCAATAAATAATATAGTCAAGTTAAGCGTGTCAAATATAGCTTGGTTTGGGATTGGTCGATTTATTCGCGTCATTAGGAGGTAAATCCTACGTAGATTATTATCAGAAACAAGCAAATTAGTTTTTAACTCGAATCTATTTTCCAGAAAGGAAGGCAAAAGTTTGTGAGTGTGTGTGTTTGTATGTTACTTCTTCACGCTCAATCGGCTGGACGGATCTGAATGAAATTTGGCACAGAGATAGATTATAGTTAGAATTAGCACATAGGATACTTTTTATCCCGGGAATATGTTGCCTCTGGATAATTTTCGACTTTCACGCGGGCGAAGCCGCTAGCAGAAGCTTATAGTCTTTCTAAATAAACCAAAAATGCATATGTTTAGATTTTAACCACTATTTCCTTTGAGCAATTCTTTAGTTAGGCAGGCTGTTCTTTAAAATATAAGAGAACACTACCTCGCAATCAGCACCCTAGCATCAGCCCTCAACCCAGCAAAAGCCAGCACGACATGGTCATCTAACGACACGATCTTCTTTTCTGTCCTCTCATCCTGCAGCAGTTCCACAGACTTCCTCTCGACAGCCAGGACTATGACGTTAGGTCCTTTTACTCCTACTACTGGGGAACCTCTTCTCACTGCCTCTTGGGCATACTGCACTTGGAGAAGCTGACCATCCGGGGAGAACACTGTTATTGCTCTGTCGTATGTAGCCATATTTTGCTTTTTAGTCGCAAAGGGTGTAGGTTGTTTTTTCAAGTTCTTAAATAAAATGAGAGTAAAAAATAGATATAATAAGAAAATAAGATTGTTATAAAAAATAACTTCTCTACAAAACTTTTGACGTTTATTTTTGACAGATTTGTTAGTAGAATGTTAAGCTGGAAACAAAATAACGGACGCGGCTTACGGACGCGACTGACAGCCGCGACTTATAGAGTATCTAGGTAATGAATGAACATTACATTGTGCAAACTATCGGACGTAAGTCGCGGACGTGACCTTGGGCGTTCGGACGTCTGATAGAGATCTAGCAGCCGCGTCCCATACGATACGACTGTGCACACTTATCAGCCGCGGCTGTAAGTCGCGTCCGTCAGCCGCGTCCGATAATTTGTTCCCAGCTTTATAAACGGTAAATTTTTTTGTCATAAAGTTAAGTCATCATGAAGGTTTTATTTCCAGCAATAGAGGATACATTCAGCAAAGTTGAATCGCAAAGAAACTATAAAAAAGTTGCATCACAAGTTAAATAAAACATTTCAGACTAAACAAGCATCTTCCTTCAAACTAAACGCATCTAAATTATTTACAAATTTAAATTAAACCTTAACGCTAATGACTCCTTCCAATAGCAGTTGAAATTCTTCAATAAATCAGTGTTACCAGTGCCGTATGTCTCGCACACTCGTCGAGTGCGTTTTATTCGCTGTCCCGGCGAAATATGACGACGTTAATGTTGCCAGCTGATTGATTTTATTGACTTTCGGGCGCTTTGAAGTTCAAACATACTGCAGTTGGGGCAAGGTGCTGTTTGGTATGCGAACTTGGCTCGCACTGCCACGCATCCGTGTTCTAAGATTTCAGGAAGAGATTTGGGCCTAAGTTTGAACGATGTTAAGTATTAATCTTGATTTAAAAGTAGATGAGCGTTAAGACTGTAGGATGTATAAATAGAGATTCATGCATGAGCATAGCATAGTCGCACGATCTTAGCCTAAAAGCGGTTTACTCCTGCCTGCCCTTATCCCGCTTATCCCTTATCCCTGACTGCCTTTTCTTTCATGTCGCTCCTCACACAGTCCATCCTTCTTTTCTATGGCCTTCCCCTCCCTCTGCATCCATCCACATTTCATAACTCTTTTAGTAACATGCGTTTCATCCCTCCTCATCACTTACCAAGACATACAGTTTCCTTTCAACTTTTCTGTCATTGGCGCCAATTTCTAACTTACTCTAATATACTTATTTCTCACTTTTTCCATTCTCGTCACGCCGCACATCCATTTCAACATCCTCATCTCTGCTACATGCAATGTCGTTTCATCCATCTTATTCACAGTCCAATATTCTGATCCATACAGTCTAATCACGGACTTGTAGATTACCCTAAAAGAGGTATACAGGGGAAAAATTAATGTTAATCTCTGTAGTTTCGTTTTAGTCCTTAGTTAGGGCCAAGCTTTTTTTCTATAAATATAAATGAATTCGGCTCTAATCTTGACTCCGGGCTACTACTACTGCTTCTTCTCGTGTCACGACTCATATTTTGTCAGCCCTGTAACTAGCCTGGACGGTATTGTCGTTTGCCTTACGGTGTAGTTAGTTATGCAGAAGAACGGTTGACTACTAGGCTTATTCTGTGGAAAACTTAATATCACCTTGCCTTGTAACTAACAGACAATATGCTTAGATTTCACGCTTGTGTTTACTCAAACATCGATACCTAATCCATAAGCATTATTCCAGAATATGGGTCTTTTGCCCGACACTCGAGATTTGTGTCATTATTTTTTTTTGGGATAATCCCACCGGTTCCCAAAACACTGCAACTCCTGAAAGCCAGAATCAACAGTGGCGATTACCAGAAAAGCGCCGAGGCAATGAAGCTCTTCGAAGTCCCGCAGAATGAATTTAACTGTCTTGAATCCCGCAACGAAATTAATCAGAAAAGAATAACGGAGGAGTAGGAAAAATTATTTTTCTACTTTTGTGTTGGCTTGCCAAAAATTTTAATTCTTTAAGTTGTATCGTGCTTATGCTTCGTAATGGATAGTTGTTTGAGATTTGAAACGATCTGTGTCAATGCCAAGGTTACTAAGATATGTTTAACGACGGATAGCATTACCATAAGTTCGGTCTCGCATAGGTTCATCTTTCAAACAAAAAAAACTAAATCAAAATCGGTTCCTCCGTTTAGGCGTTATGATGCCACAGACAGACACACAGATGTGCTGTGTATGTTAGCTGCTATGTGTGTTAGTTGCTGTGTACACACGTGAAACTTATAACACCCCTCTTTTTCCGGCGGGGGTTAAAAACACTACAAAGCGCAAAATTACTTTCTTTTCCGAAGTTCATGTTTTTTGTACCTATCGTTTTTCGACAGTGAATTCGGAAAATAAGATAGCTATTTTAAATTTTTCGTTTGTAGTGTTTTTTGGACCCGGGTTTTTTTAAATATTTTTCTCCTTTTAGTTTTGGTACCTCAAATACCATGAAATTCATTTATAGCCAAAGTACATGTCATGACATTACAATTTAATTCAATTCCATGACTAGGATACATCGTTTTACAATTAAATAATATCTGAATAGTTAACCGACTATGATGACGCATATTATAATATACTTTAAAAAGTAGTTAGTTAATAAATAAATGGTACCATCGGACTGATCTGATGATGCCGGAAGGTAGGCACTGGAATTCCGAATTAAAACGATGTATCCTAGTCATGGAATTGAATTAAATTGTAATGTCAACGTGACATACTTATTGTTAAGGAGTTCCCTTCACTAAAATTATACATTCTGAGTGCAAATTTATTTATTATTTATTTATTGATTAAGGATCACCAACGAGTAACATAACAAAAACTTTCAGAAAAAATATACATTGAAAAACATTATCATGTTATGCACACTCAATTATAGGTGACCACGCTTACACATTATTGAGTTTGAGATGAGATGAGTATCAGATTGACATGCTCTACATAAAAATTAATACAGATTTAAGTAATTAAATTAAATTCAAAATAACACTGAAATACAATTAGATTAAATAAATAAGATTAAGGTTATGTCAAATTAGCACCAAATATAGACGATAGTAAAATTACAGGTTTTCTCAAATTATCAAAGTACAGGAGTCAAATAAAATAAAAATAAAACTTCAGATTATGTCAAAGTAAAATAAAATAAAAACAAAATCAAATTAAAATAGAAATAATGTCAAATTAAAAAAAATTAAAAAAAAAATTAAAAAAAAAAAAAAATTAAATTAAATGGAATAAAATTTATAAAATTAAAATCAACATTAAAAAACAGATTGAAAGCAAAGGTCAATTTTATTGGAGTGAAGTGATAAATCAAGTCAATTGTTCACTGCCTGAAAAATGCCAAATGATTGCATTGCTGATGAAAATACCAAAATATTATATGTATGCATGTATATATTTGAGGAGTTCCCTCGATTTCCATGGGATCCCTACATAACATTCTGACTTGGTGACAGTACGTACCACCTTGGGAATATAACCTTTCAAACACAAATCATTATCAAAATCGGTCCACAATTGGCGGAGTATTCGCGTAACAAGTATACAATAACAAATAAAATTTCAAAATTAAAAAAACCCCCGATACATTTATCTTGCAAAAACACCCCGATTCAAACAGTAAAATGCCCATAACTTTTGACGGCTAAACCGATTTTATTCAAACATAGCTAAGAACACTCTCGACAAAATTACCTTTCAAACAAAAAAAATTAAATCGAAATCGGTTCATCCGTTTAGGCGCTATGATGCCACAGACAGACACACAGATACACAGATACACACGTGAAACTTATAACACCCCTCTTTTTCCGGCGGAGGTTAAAAAAACATACAGTCGAATTGAGAATCTGCTTTTTGAACTTGGTTGTAAAATCAATTTTATATTAGTACTAACATCTTCGTATCACTGGCACGGCAGTAAATTTTTTTTTTTTTGGAAATACACGTCTCTTCTACGAAATCGTTGGTGTACTAACATTGTATATTGATCGCCAAATGAGCACTAAACCTATCGCAACCTCAAAGAAAATACCATCTCGAAATATAACATAGCAACAAATAACTTCTTCCATATTTCCTTATCAAGCTGAACATCAAGAAGAGCTATTGAGCCAATTTCTGTATCAAGGTTAATGCCATCAAACACAGGAGACCATATTCGTATCAGCCGCCGTTCGCCAAATTACTCTCAAACTAGTTTACATCCAAATTACTAATGGCTGCCATGTTTTGGTGGACTACTATTAGGGGTTCCGTATGCAAATATTAGGTACCTACTAAAATTATCCTAGAACCAGCCTTGATATTACTTGTATATCACGGGGTTTTTATTTTTCTTTCTTTTTCGTGTTTTTGCTTATCTCGTGTTTGCTGTGCGGGTCAAAAATAAATATTTTTCTTTCTTTCGTACTTTAACCTTTAGTAATATCTGTTTCATTGTTTAAGGTTGCCCTATTGGATCATTCTTACATACAAACGTTGTCTGGCGATTACTCCACTGTTTGACGGTGTAAATTAAATTTTACAAAAAAAAAAAAACAAAAAAAAAACATCATTATCTAGCCCGGTATGGAAACAAAATAGTAAAAAAATATATATGTATTTGAAAGTTATGAGCGTCGAAAGTTCCATATTTAAACACTAATTTTAACGCATCTTTTAACGCATCTTTGGGCGCAAATGAATACCGTAAGAAGAAGTGAAATTGCAAAACGGTCATACAGGGATAGATTAATAGATCAACAATGCAAATAATTTTATTTTGAACAGATACATTTAGTAGTTTTTTCATGATATCTATACTCCTAAAGGTCTGTTTATAAAATTTCGCAGCTCGTTTTCTACCTAAATCATCATCCATTTCGCTACAAATTTGGAAAAGTGTGTATTCGTACGCAAACTAGCTTCTTACAACATCTATCTCTTTCGCACGTGTTGTCGGATGAGATATTATGCATTTTAACCCCGCGCACACAATAGTTCGTGCCGTCGACTAGTGCAACCTTAATAAGACATTTCACGCCTTTTTCCCATGGGGTTGGCAGAAATTACTGGTAGCCACAAGCTACAATCTTAACATCTTATTTTGCGTATACTGTCTTATTTTTTTTCTATTTAGGACCTGGAATAAAAACACCAGAGCAACACCAAAACACGATTATTAAGATAATGTAGACAAGTCTTCAATGAGGGTCTTGTCTTAATGCAGATTATGTACACAGGGTTTTACCGCTACGGTTAGGTAGGTGCTTCTTCTCTCAGAGAAGAAGTTCGCTGTGGGAATACAATAAGCTGACAACTTTAAATATTGTATAGATAGGTCTCAGATGAAAATAACTAGTTGGAAAAGTGTAAAATATTTTAACTACGGAACCCTAACCGCTTGTCCGAAAAGTACTAGACCGGTTTTAATAAATCGCTCTTATTATAGTACTGACAAGTTTTATTTGATGATACCAACGAGTTAATCAAATTCGGAAATCGAGAATTAGAAATTATATTTGTTTTTTTAAGAGACCGAAACTGGTCTTTTTGTTAATTTATAATCGTTTCTTATTAATATTGTGTATCTTATCTAGTTAAGTAGTTATAAAGAGTTCTATCATTGCTACCTACATCTTCATGAGTTATCATTCACCTTTCTTTAGGTACGATCGGTCTAGCATAGGGCAAGTACCATTTACCCGAGATCTGACCACGTTGTCGGTCACAGGTACAAATGGTATCTATTTTATTAACCGACTTACCAAAAAGGAGGAGGTTCTATGTTCGACTTCTTGTATGTTTTTTTTTTTTTAATGTATTTTCAACGATATATCCGTCAATTGTGGACCGATTTTGAAAATTCTTTTTTTATTTAAAAGAGTATGTTTCGAAATTGGTCCCATTTTAATTTGGTGAAGATCTGATGAAGAACTTCGGAGATATACAACAGAACTCTTCAATAAATGACGGCAAATCATTCGGGATTGCTGCAATCGGATGTGGGTTTATGGTTTATACCATTTCATAACATAACATCACGCTAGTACGCTCGAAAGGGGTACGCAGATCTCTCATTTCACCGGTTATGTTCAAGTATCGTGTTATTCGGGTAATCTATTCTGGTGTTATAGGCACCTTTCTAAACAACTTGCCTATTTTAGGTAGGTACAACTAAAAAGGGAAAAATAAAAAACATTTTTGCAAAAAAATACTAGTGTTATTTAGGCCTTCTTTGGCGACTACTACATTCATATATATCCGGCAAGAACCTTATCTTATTTCCATTCAAGTCCATTAATTACAAAAACCTCTTTAATTCATTCATAACAACTGTAGTACCAGATGATGTAACGTGTTTACCTACAATTTGTCCTTCCCATCTACTCATGCCCTTACCGACTAACCGTGAAGTTATTTGCTGACCGTGGGCGCAGTGGGGGCGATCGTATGGCCAAATATGCAGGTTTGATGCCCGACTGATGTCATCGGTGATATCGATTCAAATGAGCTCATAATTGTGTCACTTAGGTACTGTGGTTTAGCTGGAGTCTGGTCGTAAATATATTTTTGTTATTTCTTGAAGTAGGTGCCGATCTAGGTTACTCAATACCATTCCTGCCAATATGTCTCTCTTATGGGAAACATGGCTATGCTTCAAGCACAAACCTAGCAGCCTTATTGCGTAATGAATTCGGCAAGGCAAAGGCAAAGAATATGAAAAAACTACCAGTCACATACACGGAAATCCACACCGCATCTTTCATCTCGCATGAAAAAAAAACAAAATCAAAATCAGTTTATCCGTTTATGAGCTACGATGCCACTGATAGGCACACAAATGAACACACCCATAGATACACAGCAACACACGTCAATTTGGAGCAATGGGCAATGGAGAGGGCTATGCTAGGAGTATCCTTGCGTGACCGAATCAGAAATGTAGAGATCCGCAAGAGAACCAGGGTTACCGACATAGCCCGAAGAATTGCCAAACTTAAGTGGCAGTGGGCAGGGTACATTACTCGCAGAACGGATGGCCGATGGGGCAGAAAAGTTCTGGAGTGGCGACCGCAAACCGGAAGACGATGCGTTGGAAGGCCTCCCACCAGGTGGACCGATGACCTGGTGAAGGTTGCGGGGATTCGCTGGATGCGGGACGCACGGAACCGGTCAATGTGGCGACACTTGGGGGAGGCCTATGTCCAGCAGTGGACGTCTTTCGGCTGAAATGATGATGATGACACGTCAAATTTATATCACCCCTCTTTTTCCGTCGGGGTTTAAAAAGAGAGAAAGCCCACTGCAAGTGGGTTTGATAGAGGTTTGATAGAGTGAAATATTAAAAATGTAGTTTTTAACAGCTGATTTTTAGGGTTCCGTACCCAAAGGGTAAAAACGGGACCCTACTATACTAAGACTTCGCGGTCCGTCTGTCTGTCTGTCCGTCTGTCACCAGGCTGTATGTCATGTACCGTGATAGCTAGGCAGTTGAAATTTTCACAGATGATGTATTTTTGTTGCCGCTATAACAACAAAAACAGAATAAAATTAATATTTAAGTGGGGCTCCCATGCAACAAACGTGTTTTTTTGCAGTTTTTGCGATAATGGTACGGAACCCTTCGTGCGCGAGTCCGACTTGCACTTGGCCGGCTTTTTTCCCTTCTCACTTTTTCAGTGTTGATCCCATAATACGTTGATCTGATAGTCTACACTAATTTTATGGAGAGGAAAGATTTGTTTGTAAGTTTGTTTGTAATTGATAAACTCAAAAATGACTGTACCGATTTTGTATTTTGTTTTTCAGCAGTAGAAAGATACATTCTTCCTGAGTAACATAGGTTAGGTATTTTACAAACTTTTATTTAATTTGTAATTTATGTAGGTAAGTGTGTTCGGGTCAAAACTTGCAACTGAATTTTAAAGCAGTTATCCTCCAGCGATTAAAATGAAATTTTGCAAACACGTTTAGTTTGGATGACAATGCATGATTAGCTAAGTGACGTCATTCTAAATCAAATGTGGCGGACGGCCCAAGATGGCGGACTAGTTATTTTTGTGCACTGCCATGATATGGGTATCAAATGAAAGGGTTTGCTGAGAAGAATACGAAAAAAGCTGGTTTAAAAAAAAAAACATTTTTTAATGATTTTATTTTATTCCGAAAACGGGTCTTGTGGCTGGTCAATGATCCTTTTCTTATTCCTTAATCACAAAACCGGTTGTAAGAATTCAATGTACTTGCTTCAAAAACTATAACAGCACCATTCAATAAGCAGTTACGTACCGCAAGTACAAGAGCCCGTTACTCCCATTCACGTTTGTAAACTTTTTGCCTCGCTAATCTCCTTGCCTTTTAAGGTCAGCCAAGTGACCGATTGGTGACGAAAAAATGTATATATAGACGGGTCTGTCATGTTTTTGTGGGTAGGTTGGTATCTGTGGGCTGCCTACGTCGCCAATGTGACTGCCAGTGTTACAGGGCTGATGCAGTTGTGGAAATATCCTAGAAAACAATTAAGATTTAAACATTTAAAAAAACCCCGACAAATTTCTATTTCATGCTACATAATTTATCTAGTAGTAGACACGCTTCTATCGACAATCTATTGAACACGTAAATTTGATATGATATCTTGCGGTAACACCCCGGTTCAAACTTTACCCAGGAAACATCCCTATTATACTTAGATGAATGCATTAAGGTTACACTACTCGAAAATTCTTCCACACAAACGTAGTCTAGAGATTACTCCACTGTTTGACGATGTACGTTCAAAATAAAAAAATATATTAATTTGTCTCATCATTATCTAGTCCTGTATGGAAACAATAATCTAAGAGTCAAACAATAATTTATGATCGTCGAAAGTTCCATATTTCAACATTTATTTTAACGCATCTTTGGGTGGAAATAAATACAATAAGAAGAAGAAAAATTGCAAAACGGCCTCCATACAGGGATAGATTGGTAATTCAACAATGCAAATAGTGTTATTTTATAAAAATACATGTTGTTGTTTTTTTCATGATATCTAGACTCCCAAAGGTCTGTTTATAAAATTTCGCGTGCTCGTTTTCGACCTAAATCATCATCCATTTCGATACAAAATTGCAAAAGTGCTAATTCGTACGCGAACCAGCTTCTTACTGCTCATCACAGCATCTATTTCTTTCGCACGAGTTGTCGGATAAGATAGCATGCATTTTAGCCCCGCGCACAAAATAGTTCGTGCCGTCGACTAGTTCAACCTTAACTTAGTGATTCCTATTCCGGACAGCCCTAATAATCACGTGTAGTTAGATGCCTAATTGAATAACGGTAGTACTACATTTTTTTACCTTTTATTTAACGTCCCGTCACTTATATTTTGATTAACTGTCACTTTCGGTCTTTAGTTGGGTACCTACTTTTTTCAACTTCACTCCAATGAAGAACTAATCTGTTTTTCCAAATAATAAATTATCTTGTACAAGATGTTGAACTAGCGTAAATTTATTTCGGATAGCGCCGCATCTGCAAAGATATTGCAAAATATTCTATGATGGCGGCGGTGATCTCAAAACATCAAGTTAAAGTGGCTTGTTTACTGACCAATAAGAAAAAAAGTAAAATTTTAAAAAATACTCCCCGATTTAAATAGTATAACGCCCATAACTTTTTAACGGCTGAATTTGCATCAAACATAGCTAAGAACACTCGATAAAGTAAGGTAACTAACAAAAATAAAAACGAAATCAAAATCGCTTCATTCGTTTAGGAGCTATGATGCCACAGACAAATACACAAACACGCAGGAACACACGTCAAACTTATAATACTCCTCTTTTGTCGTCGATAGCTAACACATCCCGAAAAATTGCGAAACTTAAGTGTCAGTGGCCAGGGCACATTGCTCGCAGAACGGATGGCCGAAAAGTTCTGGAATGGCGACCGCGAACCGGCAGACGATGCGTTCGAAGGCCTTCCACTAGCTAGGTGACCGATGACCTTGTTAAGAGGGGACTCTAGTGAGACTTTATCCATACAAACACATTCTGCTGTTTTCTTCGTGGATAATGCCTCTAGAGCAATGATTTTTTTCCATAAAATCTAGGTCTAATTAATACGTGCCTGTATCATTTCCTTTTTTCCAAAACATAGAAATATGAACAAGAAATGATAGAAGCAATATGAATGAACAAGAAATATGACAATCCAAAAATCCGAAAAAAATTCCCGTTTTTACCGCCATGTTCAGAAGACTTTCAGACAAAATTTATAAGTTTTTAACAAAAAAGGAAATGATAAAAGCATAGATATACTTTTCCTCTAAATTTTGATATAAGAATTTTTTAGATCAGACCCGGAGAATTTTTGTAGGTAAAATCAGCCTGAGCTGTAGTTGTCCCTTTCGCACTTTACGGGGTGAGGTTGGAGGTGACGCGACGGCAATAGTTTCTACAAATACCTATTTTCAAATTCCTGTGGACTAGAGTCCGCTCTTAAGGTTGCGGGAATGCGCTGGATGCGAGACGCACGGGATCGGACAATGTAGCGAAGCCTGGTGGAGGCCTATGTCCAGCAGTGGACGTCTGTCTGCTGAAATAATGATGATGATGATAGCTATCCTGTACTATTACGAACCTTGTAGAAACTAGAACAAATTTCCGTGCGTTCAAGCATTTTTGTCATACCTATTATTAGAATCAAATATAACAGCTCACAATGTTAGGACCCATTAATATTCATGATAATTAATTTTTATCCGTGGTGCCAGGCAAGCCCAGTTCCAAACGACCCTTTGTGCCTATTGGCCTTGTTTGTTCTGTCTCCTGCTTGATATGGAGGGAAGTGGAAATTTGTATTTTTCCAACTCCTCCGTTATTCTTTTCTGATTTCGTTGCGAGATCCAAAACAGTCACGGACTTCTTCGAGCTTCATTGCCTCGGCGCTGGTGGTCGCCACTGTTGTTTAATAGGCTTTCAGAAGTTGCAGTGGTTTGGGAATAGTGCGGTGGGATTTTCCCAAAAGCCTGACTATATTACAGCTAGGCAAAGACTGCTTTCCATTCCCGATTCTGCGCCACTTCTTGCTGGTCCCTAGGAAGACATCCAAGTCTCTCCTTAAACTGTCCAATAGCAGATCTAGAAGTGTTGATTCAATCTGCCTAGCCTTTTCCCAACTATGTTGGGGTCGGCTTCCAGTCTTACTGGATTCAGCTGAGTACCAGTGCTTTACATGGAGCTACTGCCTCTCTGACCTCCACAACCCAGGTTGTCTGTAAGAGATTGCCCTGTGCGATATGACCGCCCATTGTACACTTATCTTTATAAATGTTTAGTCCTGTAATTATTTAAGTGGTGTACAATAAAGTATATAATAAATAAATAAACCCAGTAACTGGGTAACACGGTACCCCTTGGCAAGACTGGTGTCAGATCTCAAGCTTCTGACTACTTGTAACGACTGTCAGAGATCTTCAAATGACAACCGGGACCAACGACTTAACGTGCTTGCCGAGGCACGGAGGAAACTCGGTATATTGAAATGGTCACCCATCCACGGACCGACCTCGACAAGCCTCTAAGAATCAATCTACTATGCACTTGAGTCGATTGACAAACGGGCCAAGAGGCTTATCGGCAACGATGCACCGGTCGCCTTAAAGCTCCAAAGCCTTGAACATCGGCGCCAAGTGAACAGTCTGTCGGTTTTTTATCGGTTACATCTCGGGGAGTGTGCGATGGAATTGCACAATTTGATTCCGTCTAGCCCTTTCCATCACCGGACAACAAGACGTACGGCAATGCGCCACCGGTACATGGTGGACATCACACCTATACGTACAAAGGGTTTTTTTTTAATCTTTATGCATAAGTACAAAGGCGGACTTAATGCCTTAGGCATTTTCTACCAGTCGACCTTAGGTTGGTGCAGAGATAAAACAAGGCAGGTGCAACTAAATGATAGGATGAATAGAGAAAAAATACGTTAAAAAAAGGAATAACAAATATATACTTAGATACATACATACATATAAACGATGTTATAGATAATCCGAAACGAACAAATCAATTTTGTGATGATTCTGCAAACTTCTTGCGAATGTGCTCACGTGTCTTCAATTTGAAAGAAAGCCGACTGGTTGCCATCCTGATGTTCTGAGGGAGCGCATTCCAAAGGGAGATTGCCTGGACAAAGAAGGACGAGTGGATAAACCCAGAGCGGTGGGAGGGACATTGTAGAAGACGATTATTGGTGGAGCGAAGATTCTTACTGTGGGCAGAGCAAAGGAATTGAATGTGAGAAGACAGATAAGAAGGAGAAGTGGGTTTATCAATAAAAGAAAACAGGGTAGTCAAGGCCCTCAGCGCTCTTCGCTCTTCGCTTTGTTTCCTGATAGCTACAACCTTGGGGTCTTTAAGTCAAGAGTGAATAGGTTACTTCTAGGCAAGCGTGCTTCACCGTCGACCACAATCATCACTTACCATCAGGCGAGATAGTGGTCAAACGCGAGTCTATCGAAAAATTAAAAAAAAAAGACTAGAAGTGTTGAATACAGATTGGATTACAACAAAGTAAACTTTATAGTACAAGATTTTCTGTCTACTATTTTATCTGCAGGTTTAATCCACGCACTATAAAGTTAATTAAACAACTATAACAAGTTTCCCGTTTATGTTGCAGTTATAAACTAATCTGGTTACAATAAAACAAGATATTCTGATCGCGTCGTAAAATAACGCACAATAACACTTTATGCGCATGCGCATGGAATAATTAAACTTGTACAGTCGGCGGCAACAATATTACTTGGAAATAGCTCAGGTAGGGATTAAGAGGTAGATATTAAAACATAAATTAAATAAAAAACTTTTTTGCAAAAAAATACTACCGACTTCCAAATGAAAAACTACAAAGTGAAAAATTACTTTATTTTTGGAAGTCGGTGTCTTTCGTAGATACCAATTATTTGCGATATGGACACCGACTTCCGTAAATAAAGTTATTTTTCACTTTGTAGTTTTTCATTTGGAAGTCGGTAGTAATTTTTTGCAAAAAAAATTTTTGCCGTTATTTATTGAAGAGTTCTGTTGTATATCTCCGAAGTTCTTCATCAGATCTTTGACAAATTAAAATGGGACCAATTTCGAAACATGTTCTTTCAAACAAAAAAAGAATTTTCAAAATTGGTCCACAATTGGCGGAGAAATCGGTGAACATACATAAAAAAACATACAAGAAGTCGAACATAGAACCTCCTCCTTTTTGGTAAGTCGGTTAAAAATAGTATTCGCGAATGGCGGTACTTAAGGTTCCCTTAGTCGACGGCACGAACTATTTTGTGCGCGAGGTTAAAATGCTTGCAATCTCATCCGACAACACGTGCGAAAGAGATAGATGCTGTGATGAGCAGTAAGAAGCTAGTTCTTTACTCTACTGTAATTAGCACTTTTTCAAATTTGTTTCGAAATGGATGATGGTTTAGGACAAAAACGAGCGCGCGAAATTTTATATACAGTCCTTTGGGAGTCTAGATATCATGAAAAAACTACTAAATGTATATTTTCAAAATAAAATTATTTACATTGTTGAATTACTAATCTATCCCTGTATGGAGGCCGTTTTGCAATTTTTCTTCTTCTTATGGTATTTCTTTCTGCCCAAAGATGCGTTAAAATTAGTGTTGCAATATGGAACTTTCGACTCTCATATCTTTCAAATATTTTTTTTTTTTTGTTTCCATACAGGGCTAGATAATGATGAGACAAATTGACATCATTTTATATTTTGAACTTACATCGTCAAACAGTGGAACAATCGCCAGACTACGTTTGTATGGAAGAATATCGATTAGTGTAACCTTAAATGCGCCCGATGGACCCTGGGCTTTGCTGATTGGCTAATATTTTTAATACATCTTGAGCTGTTCTATCTGAGGCCTGCGTCCATACAACACAGATTTTCAAATGTTTGTGACAAAATCGCCGCTTTTGATGCGTTTTGCTTTCCATGATTCGCAACTTTGCAGAACTAGTATTCTGCGTTTTTATTCGCAGTTCTCAAAACCATCCTTTTCCCGTGACCGCAAAACTTGCCAAGTACATAAATAATCGCATCTGGTGTTTGCGAGACGCACAGGACCAGTGTGGCGAAGCTTGGAGGAGGCCTATGTCCAGCAGTGGACGTCTTTTGGCTGAAATGACGATGATGATGATGACATAAATTAAGTTCTTTACCATAATTTACTTTATCTAGGTTTTAAACGGCACGCTTTAAACAGCTGCACGTACGCCGCGCTGCATATATACGAAATGCCACCTGTCCCACCCCATTTATTAAAACCATAAACCAATAGTGAGAGCAGTGTTGGCCCAGTGGTAACGGCCCTGACTTACATGTCGTAGGTCGTGGGTTCGAACCCAGGTAGGCGCTTTACTATGAGTAAGTTGCTTCATCACCACTGCTCTAAAAACGGTGAAGGAAAACATCGTAAGAAAACCGGCATGTCTAAGAACCAAAAATTCGAAAACATGTGACATGCACCAACTCACAATAGGCCCGTGTTGTGGATTAAGGCCCATCCCCTCTCACAGAGACGAGGCCAGCAATGGGAACATTAATAGTCTCAGAGAAGTACTTCCATAGATTATCTTTTAGAAACATATGAACAAATGCACAAACAAATGCTTCGCGAAGTATCACGAAAATATTCTTAAGAGCTTCTTCCCTTAATAGTTGACCTTATGATAAAATTGTTAATTTGTACAGTAAGGGCAGTTCACACACCTGCGTTTTATGCTCCCCTAATAACCGGTGGCATGCGGCAGTGGACAGCTGAATGAAATACATATGAACATTTAAATGTAGGAATATTACATATGTATATACGTATAGTGTGAGCATTCTTTCCGTTTCGAAGGGATCGTGTAAGTGTTTAACCCTGTTTTTGTTCTTGGAAGTTGGTCGTAAAGCCAATATGGCAAAGCTCTTGGCGAATATTTTTGAGGCACACTTTATTTTGCGATTCTGTCACTACGGCTAGTGCATTCAACCACATTCAATGGCAATATTAGGGATTGAATAAAGGATTTTGAAATTGACTTAATTTCTCTTGGTTACTTGTCTTTGCTTTTAAATGAAGTGACATGGCAAAATACTGTAGGTACTCTTGACGAATGAAAAAGGTGTCTAAAAATTCCATACATTTTGTATTTTTTTTCTCAAATTGGTTGTTGCCGAGATGAGATTGAGACCAGGTTATTTTTTTTTATTAAATTCGAGAATTGATTCTAAAGGGCTAGAAAGCCAGATAATGTCAAGTCTGTGAGTCTGTCTATCAGCGATCATCATCATCATCATTTCATCCGAAAGACGTCCGCTGCTGGACATATGCCTTCCCCAGGCGTCGCCACATTGACCGATCCCGTGAGTCTCGCATCCAGCGCCTTTCCGCAACCTTAAACAGTTCATCGGTCCACCTAGTGGAAGGTCTTCCAACGCATCGTCTGCCGGTCATATCAACGATCGTGACGGTCCAAATGCCATAAAGCCAGCGACTCATCATCTTCTTGGCAATCCCATACATTTTTAATCTAGCGCATGCTAAAATGCCAGTGATTCATCATCCGTAACGTTTGGCAATCCCATACATTTTATCCTACCGCAAGCGCGAGGCTTACTCCAGTTGAAAGTCACTTACCTAAAGGCTCTGATCTTTGTTAAGTCAGTTACGTGTACAAGCAGCTTAATTAAGCTTTATCATCTAAGACAATTCCGCCATCACCAGTACACCTAACACCTCTCATTAAATCACAGTTGTCTGCAAAAGTTTGCGACACCCTTTGTTACGTTCAAGTTAGCTGTTTCTAGGTGACTGTGTAGGATGATCGCCTGTCTAAACTTTGAGTTATGATCAGCATCTATCTTTGACAGCTTGGGTCTTGAATTAATGGTGCTGGTATGTGAGTCATAGGAGTTCAGGCACGCAGTATAAGGGATATAGAGAACGAGAATCTGATCATAATGCTTGCTTTTCTAACCCCTTGATTGTCCGAAACGTGGATCTACGCAAGACGCAGTGGCTTTTTAATTGTTTCGGTAATTACAACAGCCATTCAACTGTCAATATTTTCTAAACTAAAACATTCATTATGCGTACGAAGGAGTGGATTTCCCCGCCGGAGTCTGCGTTTCCCGATAGCTACAACCTGGGGGTCTTGGTCAAGAGTGAATAGGTTTTTTCTAGGCAAGCATGCTTCACCGTCGACATCACCTATTAAAATTGTTCATGCACCGAGTAAACCAACGTCAAGCAACTTGCAAGTAAAAGACTTGCAAGTCGCTGCTAACACCATCTATCTATCGCCATGAAACGGACCCTAACGCGAACGATGTACAAAAAATAATCGGTTTAATCAGACAAAAAACGCTAGTTACGTCGGGACGGTTTCTTTATATCTATATCGCATCTGAATTCCTGTATTATAATATTATCTGTGGGCCTCACTCTCCATTCATCTAGAATATTCATAATTGTTTAGTCACATGAGTTTATTCCACTACACATGTGCATACCGAGAACAAACGATTCCATTCAACTATTCTGTCACTGGCGTCACTTAGTCAAAATGAAAGATAATGACGTGTGATCCCTAATTCTCGGCCCCCACTTGCTTTCGTGGACAGCATTGACGGAGTAATAGGTGAAAAAAAAAACAAATAAAAAAAACAATCTTAGACGGTGGCCCAGTGGTATCGGCCGCGACTTACAAGTTGTAGGTCGTGGGTTCGAGCCCAGGCAGGCGCTGTACTTTGTGTAAATTATTTCTTCACCACTGCTCTCAAAACGGTGAAGGAAAACATCGTGAGGAAACCGGCATGTCCTAGAACCATAAATTCGAAGACATGTGACATCCACCAACACGCACTGGGCCCGCGTGGTGGATTACGGCCCATTCCCCCTCACAGAGAGGAGGCCTGTGTCCCAGCAGTGGGAACATTAATAGGCTGATGATGTGATGTGATATGAAAACATATAACCTCCACCTTTTTGGAATGTCGGTTAAAAAGGGGGTACGCTTGGGTTTTTTATAGATGGAGGGAGTTGCGTTATTCAGTTAGATTTATATCTGTGCATGCGAAGCGGTTACCACAATGCTATTTTCGAAGTCTTCTTATGATACCTAAACTATTCATGCAATAGAATTATTTTCCTTTAACTGCTGTAGCAGGTTTTTTATAATTCTCTAGTTTATCCTTTTTATCATATAATAAATCATTCTCATTCTCGATATCATTGAAAACAGGCCCCATCAAAAACCTCCTGTTCAATGATCTAGAAACAACGATATTTATGACTATATCTTCATTTTAATGAGCTAATATATATATGCCAAATTACATGCAAACTAACAATAAAACACACCACCTTCAAAAGGAGATGTGGAAAATGTTAAATACTTGATAACAACACTACATAAGAAGTTATAGAAGTACCGTATATAATAACACTCAAGAACACACGGGATCGAATCTTCCGTATGAATTAAAGACAGATATTTCTTTACTTCTCTCTAAACGGTGAAGGAAAACATCGTGAGGAAACCGGCATGTCCTAGAATCAAAAATTCAAAGACATGTGACATCTACCAATCCGCACTGGGCATTTCAGCCCACTCCCTCTATGAGAGGAGGCCTATGTCCCAGCAGTGGGAACATTAAAATGCTGATGATGATGATTTCTTCAAACAATTTCTATAGAAGCTGGTGCATTTAAACACCAAAACCTTACTTGCTGTTACCATCACAACTATCACAAGTCATTGTTAAATATTGATACAGTTCTTCTATTATTTTATCCTGGAAGACAAGCAAGACCTGAAGTCTCCATACCTTGTAAACAGGATAACAGCAGCTTTCATCATCATCATCATCATCAGCCTTATAATGTTTCCCACTGCTCGGATATAGGACACCCCAGAAAGGGGAGAAGTGACAAAAAGTAGGGACAGGAAATAGATAATTTGTAGGAGACAACCTGGGAAAGAGCAGATGCAAGTACCAGGTGTGTCTCCAACGATTAGGTCCGTATGCCGAAAGGCGGGAAGGACCATGAGGTGGAGGTGGGTTTGCTCGGACATAGGCATCCTCGCAGTGTGAGAGGTAATAAGCCTTAATCCAACACGCGGGCCCAGTGCGGGTTGGTGAATGTCACATGTCTTCGAATTTTTGTTTCTAGAAGATGCCGGTTTCCTCACAATCTTTTCCTTCACCGTTTTAAGAGCAGTAGTGATGAAATAATTTACATAAAGTAAAGTGCCTGCCTTGGTTCGAACTCACGACCTGCGGATACGTAAGTCGGGGCCGTTACCGTTACTACTGGGCCAACACTGCTGAGAGCAGATTTTCCAGGTGTAGTAAACTTTTTAAAGTTTCTGCTCAGCAGTAAAGACTTTCTACAAACTGACGATGACGCATCTTCGTCTGTGTCTCCTTACTTAATGACATAATATCGAACACACGATTAGGAAATAGTGGACCTTCTGATCCTCCCTTCCATACGCCAACTACCTCATTAAAGAAAACTACACCATATTCGGTGTCGGCGGATCATTGTCGATCGCGCCTACGACTAACCTACGCACTCCTTAAACGTATTGTCGACAGCATTCCTATGAGCTGCTTAGTGACAGATAGGCCTAATGGGACTCATTAGCATTTCTGTCGGACCTTGGACGGTTTTTATGCTGTTTAAGTGAGGAAATGGGAAGTGAGGGTGGGTTGTGACATGTGTGGTGGTCGAGGTAGACACAGTGAAGGCGTTTATCATTAGCTGCTTAGCGTTTTCCAACTTTGTTGGTGTCGGCTTCTGGTGTCACCTGTTTCAGCTGACACCAGTGTTTTAAATGGAGCGACTGCCTTTCTGTCCTCCATAATCCAGTACTCTCTAGGTAGGTTCTAAAAGCGAGAAAATCTGTAGTAAAGCCTTTCGGACAGACTTTTCTAAAGTCTACGATTGCTTCGAGCAAATGGTCATCTTCATCGCCAATTTAGCCAAATAGACATAGGCCTCCCCCATCGACGGGCTCTGTGCTACCCGCATCCAGTGGATTCCTGCGGCTTTCACGAGGTAATCAGTATGCTAGAGGACCTCCAGCGTTATTACGTAAGTGAATTCGGCAAGGCAAAGACTTCGACCAATCACATGCAGGATGAAAGACGCGATATGGATTTGCGTCTATGTGATTGGTCGATTGTTCATACTCTGCCCTTTGCCTTGCCGAGTTCACTTACGAAATAAGGCTGCAGATGTTGTGACCAGTCTGGGTGTGATTGCGATAGGCCGAGTTGATGAAACGCTGGTGGGTCTACTACCAAGGTGTTGGATAGACAACAGCCCATTCAAAATCTGCGATATTTTTCTGAAATAATTTTAACGGTACTCATAAAAATTAAATCATAAATCTATCTTCCATAAACATATGATTTTATGACAAACGTAGGAAGACGACCTGTTTCCTAAATCAGAGGTATAGCATGTAATTGACAAAGATAGGCTTTTACAATGTTGTGGGTAGATCGTAATATATTGATGATTTATTGTTTCAATATTTACGAGGGCATTTTTAGGACTCCTTCCATAAGCGAATGTGGTGAAGAAAACTTTTGATATGTAGTCTTTATTTTGCGATGAGTCAATTCTGGCTTCGATCTCGCGTGAAGGAAGCCGATGGGTAAGCAAGCGATTGAACGAGCGAGTCTGTTCACTCTTGCTTTAAAGGCTGATGAGTTAGATAGGTGGTTAGGCTAAGGTTTCCTTCTTCAGCTGAAAACGTTAGTATTTAGTCCTATTGGGACCAAAGAAGAATGCGATGGTATATCTATACGATCGCATTTGAGGACTGGAGTTCGTGTCTGAAGACTTTATACTTAATACCCTCTGATTTATTTTATTTTTAAACTTAAACCAACAGAAAACACAGAATCAGACCCTTTATTAAAGAAACCTTCCTAGGTAAAGTACCAATATTACCAAGCCTAATAAACAAGACATAAATATTCTCTTATTCTAACGGGTGAGGGTTCAAAATCTATAAAATTTAAATAGTAATGATTAGTTCACCTCGACATACAGTTTGTAAATTAATTACATCGCCCTTATAATAACGCGATAAGGTTCAAAATTAACTGAATTTCAGCACGAATGTATAGTTTACATCTTAGTGCAGTTTACAGGGATCATAAAAGTGCTAACATTCGCAAATAGAAGTCGTGTGAATGAACCTTAATGTTGATTGAACTCTGTTTCCGACGCGGTTGCGCAGTGACCTTTATGGGCCATATTTTAAATGAGCTTTCATTGTGTTTGTAAATGTTTATGTTTTTGAGATAGCTGGTGTCTGTTTCTAAGATGGAAAGTCTGCCTGTTTGCATTCATAACGGAAATCAGCGCAAATGGCCCATGTGTTGGATTACTTTAAGTAAAATTTCAAAATTTAAAAAACCCCCGACTCATTTATCTTGTGAAAACACCGCATTCAAACAGTAAAACGCCCATAACTTTTGAACGGCTGCACCGATTTTATTCAAACATAGCTAAGAACACTCTCGACAAAATCACCTTTCAAACAAAAAAACACAAATCAAAATCGGTTCATCCGTTTAGGCGCTATGATGCCACAGACAGACACACAGATACACAGGAACACACGTGAAACTTATAACACCCCTTTTTTCCGGCGGGGGTTAAAATACCTAATCATGCTGTTCATAAATGAAAGTACAATCAGTAACAAAAGTTTAATCGTAGTTTCCAATAGCGAATTTTTTCAAACTAGAAAACAAGTTTTTCTAATCAGGCCTACTTCGAACAAGTTTTAATGTCAAAATTGCATTGTCACGAGAAACAAACGAGTTTGCAAAATTTCATATTAATCGAACACCGGAAATTATCACACTTAATATTATAAAGGCGAAAGTTTGTGTGTTTGTATGTTTGTTACTTCTTCACGCTCAAACGGCTGGACGGATTTAGATGAAATTTGGCACGGAGATAGTTTATAGTCAGGGTTAGCACATAGGATACTTTTTATCCCGATAATATGTTCCCTCTGGATAATTTTAGACTTGGACGCGGGTGAAACCGCTGGCAGAAGCTAGTTAATTTAAAAAATAATAATTAATTTGCAAGCTTTGATTACACACTGGCACCGGGACAGGTGGAACTAAAAAGGTTTGTTTAAAAATCCCGGTCAAGTGCGTGCCTTCGCACATTAAGGGAGGGTTTAAGGGTATTACCAAATCTATACTTAATATTATAAAGCTGAAGAGTTTCTTTATTTGTTTGTTTGAACGCGCTAATCTCAGGAACTACTGGTTGGAATTGAAAAATTATTTTTGTGTTGGATAGTCCATTTATCGAGGAAGGTTATAGGCTATATAACATCACGCTACGACCAATAGGAGCGGAGCATAAATGAAAAATGTTGCAAAACGGTTTTTTTTTCCTTTTTGAGAGCTTCCTTTGGGTGCGCTGCGTAAACCATGTAATGTAGGGTAGGTAGGGTAGATGGGTAGGTAGGTAGCCAGTTAACGGGAGCGAAGCCACGTGGGACAGCTAGTGTAGAATATATTGGTATTTGTTAGTAAAATATACGTGATAATAAACACTATCACCAAATTTCCAGTTCATAGGTATGGGCAGTTAAAAATTCTTCGAAACAAAATTTTGTGACAGACGATGGACATACAGACGGATACCTGGTTGACATCAATAGGGTTCCGTTTGGACCCTTCAGCTTTTTCAAATAAGACCTACTGCACGGGTAATGTTATGTTTTTCGAGCCGTTACGATTTTTGTAACATTTTTTATATTATTTCAGTTACATTTACACAGTGCTCTACTGGCAGTAGAAGCTTGAATTTTTACTTCATGCAATAAGCTGTCGCTTCCAAATTTGATCTTGACCTAGATATCAATATGAGGTCTGAAACATATTACAGATGGCAACACCTGTGCCTATTGTATTAATCTAGAAAAAAAAAGATATTGTCTATCGTAGACCTACTAAAGTTAGTACAAGTCATTGAAATCTTTCATTGGTTGTCTTTGGTCTGATTGAGATCTTTATCGAAGTCTCATTATGTTTTAAATTGAGTTTTTTGAGCACGAACATTTCACTTCTTGTCTGTTACACATTGTATAGTCGAATATATAAGCACTATATTTTAACCGACTTACCAAAAAGGAGGAGGTTCTATGTTCGACTTCATGTTTGTTTTTTTTTTTTTTGTATGATCACCGATGTCTCCGTCAATTGTGGACCGATTATGAAAAATCTTTTTTTGTTTGAAAGAGTATGTTTCGAAATTGGCCCTATTTTAATTTGGTGAAGTTCTGATGAAGAACTTCGGAGATATACAACAGAACTCTTCAATAAACAACAGCAAAACTCTCGGGATTGCTGCTATCGCATGTCTGTTTATTGTTTATACCATTTCATAACATAACATCACGCCAGTACGCTCTAAAGGGGTACGCAGATCTCTCATTTCACCGGTTATATTCAAGTTTCATGTTATTCGGGTAATCTATTATGGCGTTATAGGCACCCTACTAAACAACTTGCCTATTAGGTAGGTAAAACTAAAAAGAGAAAAATAAAAAAACTTTTTTGCAAAAAAATACTACCGACTTCCAAATGAAAAACTACAAAGTGAAAAATAACTTAATTTTTGGAAGTCGGTGTCTTTCATAGGTACCATTTTATGCGATAAGGACACCGACTTCCAAAATTTAGGTTATTTTTCACTTTGTAGTTTTTCATTTGGAAGTCGGTAGTATTTTTTCGCAAAAAAGTTTTTTTTAATGAATGTTAAGTGGATACTTGCTTAACATTCATTAAAAAAAACTTTTAATTTTTGGAAGTCGTCCTTATCGCATAAAATGGTACATAAGAAAGACACCGACTTCCAAAAATTAAGTTATTTTTCACTTTGTAGTTTTTCATTTGGAAGTCGGTAGTATTTTTTTGCAAAAAAGTTTTTTTATTTTTCTCTTTCCACTAACGATTCAGGAAATAACGCCTGGAAACCTTACTTAAAATATTAAAATCACTGACATACAACGCATATGCTAAACCGCTAGGTCATCATCATCATCATCTGCCTTTAAACGTTCCCACTGCTGGGACACAGGTAACACAGGCCTTCTCCCTGTGAGTGTAGGCCTGGGTCATAAACCATCAGGCGCGCCCAATGCTGGTTGATGCGTGTCACATGTCGTTGAATTTTTCGTTCTAGGACATACCGGTTTCCTCTTGATATTTTCCTTCACCGTTTTGAGAGCAGTAGCCGTGCCTCGGAGAGCACGCTAAGCCGTTGGTCCCGGCTGTCATTTGAAGATCTTTGACAGTCCTTACGGGTAGTCAGAAGCCTGAGATCTGACACCAGTCTTGCCAAGGGGTATCGTGTTACCCAGTTACTGGGTTGTGGAGGTCAGATAGGCAGTCGCTCCATGTAAAATACTGGTACTCAGCTAAATCCGGTAAGACTGGAAGCCGACCCCAATGTAGTTGGGAAAAGGCTAGGCAGATTGATTGTTTTGAGAGCAGTGGTGATGAAATAATTTACACAAAGTAATACGCCTGCCAGACTTAAGTGGCAGTGGGCAGGGCACATTGCTCGCAGAACGGATGGCCGATGGGGCAGAAAGGTTCTGGAGTGGCGACCGCGAACCGGAAGACGTTGCGTTGGAAGACCTCCCACTAGGTGGACCGATGACCTGGTTGAAGGTTGCGGGGATCCGCTGGATGCGAGATACACGGGACCGATCAATGTGGCGAAGCTTGGTAAAGGCCTATCTCCAGCAGTGGACGTCTTTCGGCTGATATGATGATGATGATGAATATGCCTGCCTGGGTTCGAACCCACGACACGTCAGACGGGGCCGGTACTACCCACTGCTCTCAGGTCCGGTCTACAAGCATGGAATTTAGCACAAGTGTCACAATACAACAAAGGTGCCACTTAGGCAGGATTTGTGAAAATTAACCCCTTCTCATAAGAGGTTTAATGAAAGTTTTGAATTTTTGCCGATGGGAAATCCACTTGCTATCTTGATTGCTTGCTTTTTGGACACAAAATATATTTGTGAAGTTGCAGAAAAAATATATTTGTAAATAAAGGCTACTTTCCGAACAAGAATCGGTGATTTGCCTTTCCTTACATCCTTATCTAAAGGAACTCCCATATTGTATCAGATTCCATTCAATAAAGGAAAGTGCGTTCAACAAAAACACAGATAACAACTTATTAATTTATAACCAGCAGCTCAGTTGCGAAAGGCGTGGCCTGCGAAAGTGCACCGGTTTGTTGCAGGTTCGATGCCTGCTATGCTAATATAAGATTTATGATCTGGACCTACACTGTATTTAGAATTGTATTTGATTATTAATATTGATAACGTTGTCTGGATATACAGGTTCATACTTACATAGTTGCATGGCTGAAATGTAGGAAAATTGCTAGCGAATCATTTGCAATTGCAAAAACATTTAAATGAGCTTTGCATATCATGCAATAAAGGAAGGGTTTCAGTTTTCCTCATAGAAAGTTTTTGGCAGCTTAGTTGCCTTGATTTAAATGGCATGAATTGTAAATGGGCGATAAAACGTGCAAGAGGTAGACGCATGTGTAGGCAGATGATGAAACATTGAGGTACTTTCCTGATAGCAAAAAAGCAAATTTAAATTGCGTTCATAGGCGATATCGTAGAAGTCTTTTCTAAGAGAATAAAAAAAAAACCGCCCAAGTGCGAGTCAGACTCGCGCACGTAGGGTTCCGTACCATTATCGCAAAAACGGCAAAAGATCACATTTGTTGTAAGGGAGCCCTCATCACTCAAATATTTATTATATTCTGTTTTTAGTATTAGTTGTTATAGGCTAGCGGCAACAGAAATACATCATCTGTGAGAATTTCAACTGTCTAGCTATCACGGTTCATGAGATACAGCCTGGTGACAGACATATAGACAGACGGACCGCGGAGTCTTAGTAATAGGGTCCCGTTTTTAGGGTTCCGTACCCAAAGGGTATAAACGGGACCCTATTACTGAGACTCCGCGGTCCGTCTGTCTGTCTGTCTGTCTTTCACCAGGCTGTATCTCGTGAACCGTGATAGCTAGACAGTTGAAATTGTCACAGATGATGTATTTCTGTTGCCGCTATAACAACAAATACTAAAAACAGAATTATATAAATATTTAAGTGGTGCTCACATACAACAAACGTGTTTCTTTTTTGCCGTTTTTTGCGATACTGGTACGGAACCCTTCGTGCGCGAGTCCGACTCGCACTTGGCCAGTTGTTTACCCTTTGGGTACGGAACCCTAAAAAGGCCGGCGAATTGCATTGCGTCCATGTGAACGTACCTGCTTGCAATGTCGTTTAATAAAAATTGTTTATCGGTATGATATAAATTGAATGGCATTATCCTCATCATCGTCAGTTTTTTGATGTTCCCACTGCTGGGCAGTGCTGGGTGACAGGACTTCTCTCTGTGAGAGGGAAACACTTATTCATATGATTTAACAGGCATCGAATCGCATCGAATCATCAAACTGATCGCTTTGATTAGCAGACATTATTGATAACAGAACTTAACAGGATTAGTACAAACAGGGAGAATTTTTTTTCTTGGTCTTTCCTTGGTCGTTTTTAACCCCCACCGGAAAAACAGGGGTGTTATAAGTTTCACGTGTGTTGCTGTGTGTCTGTGTGTCTGTCTGTGGCATTATAGCGCCTAAACGGATGAACCGATTTTGATTTAGTTTTTTTTTGTTTGAAAGGTGATTTTATCGAGAGTGTTCTTAGCTTTGTTTGAATAAAATCGGTTCAGCCGTTCAAAAGTTATGGGCGTTTTACTGTTTGAATCGGGGTGTTTTCGCAAGATAAATGTGTCGGGGGTTTTTTAAATTTTGAAATTTTACTTGTCTGTAAAGATCCCACCGTGAAAATTTCTTTGGTCAACTTCACCCAAGTTGTCGCGGACTTCATTTCATAGAAGTAGGTAATCCTCTGGATCTTTGTAACAACCATTACCTACATCAATCATGCAATTCAGCATATTCTTCCTCCCCTGGTCCCATTAATTGGGGTCGGGTCTCCTCATCAATCATACAATTCAGCATAATATACCAAAATAGCTAAACGAATGGTTGCCCAAATTATACACCCGGCTCTCCACCTTCCATAACCAATACACTGGATTCTTCAGCCCACTGGTATACCTCACTATGGGAACTCGAGCCCATCTGCACCATCCTTCTTGTAGTTTCACCATAACCAGACGGAAATGAAACGCCTACGCCAATAATAACTGGGACACAAGGCTGCTGACTCATGTAACACCCTTGCAGTTTTGATCATATTTTGACACCACCAACACCTTTGATAAAATCTTCCATATTTAAGACAAGTTGATCGTTGCAAGGACTCTCATACGGTTCAAGGGAACCGAAAAGATGCAAATCACGAGACGAAGACGTTGCATGAAAGATGGAGAAGTAAACAATTGTTTCAGCGTTAATTGGAAACGATGGAGGTTATTCTTTAAACATATAGGTGATCTAGGTACAATGTTGTACGCTTATAAATTTCGTTTCGTCCGGGACTTTGTCAGGCGACATTGCCTCGGCGTTTTTCTGTGTGTCGCCACTGTTGATTCTGGTTTTCAGGAGTTGCAGTCTTTTATGAATAGTGCGATGGGATTGTCCCAATAAATCAAATAAACAATCCCTATGTGCTGTAAAATGATTCTTAAATCTTTGACATTCATCGGGTAGTCAAACACCCCAAAATCGGAAAAAAAAATCAACGAGTCTTACTAAACTACCTAAAGATTGTGGAGTTCAGGTAGACAGACGATCCATGTGAAAGTACTGATATTCACCGGCATATGCTTTGACATCATCATCAGTTTTATAATGTTTCCACTGCTGGGACACAGGCATCCTTTCTGTGAGAGAGGTAATGGGCCTTAATCCACCACGCGGGCCCAGTGCGGGTTGGTGAATGTCACATGTCTTCGAATTTTTGGTTCTAGGACATGCCGGTTTCCTCACGATGTTTTCCTTCAACGTTTTAAGAGCAGTGGTGATGAAATAATTTACACAAAGTAAAACACCTGCCTGTGTTCGAACTCATGACCTACGACATGTGAGTCGGGGCAGCAGTGGTAGCCCAGTGGGGGCTACCACTGTTCTACTCCTGGACAACCCCAACATAGCTGTTATGAAAACGCTGGGCAGGTGATGACTATGTGCAGTAAGAATTAACCTACACTGCCTTCCTTTAATTGTAATTTGCCAGCTGCGAAATTGAACCTATTCCTAGTATTCGAAATGTATATAAAGCCTTGACATTTTTTATCAGACACATCAAGGTTCCAAGTTATATTAAGCACTAGATTATCTACTTCCCAGACTATTGATAAATACGTTCAGATATTGCTACGATTGATTTTGCATATTCTTAGTCCAGAATTACTGTCGAGGTTGACTGCTTGCGACAGAGGAAGCATTTCAGACGCGGTGCAGGCTAGATTCTAGACTTAATGTTATATTTTGTCTTGATTATTTGACATAATGTCGCTGTAGACTGCTCTTGCCAAAGTAGGCAGCTTTTCGAATCGCCTACGCGGCGCTAAATAGGGCTGTCACAATATGTGAAGTGATTCATTGAACGTTTTGAAACCTTTGCGATTCAAATTATGACGTCAGCCGTCATTTATATGAATGGATATGAAATTAGTAAGTATCTATATCCATATTTAATAATATAAGTGCGGCAGTAACTCTTTCTGCATAACTGTTTACTGTGAATATGTTACTTCTAGGCAAGCGTGCTACACCGTCGACCACATCATCGCTTACCATCAGGTTAGATAGTGGTCAAGCGCGAGCCTAACTATATTACAAAAAAACTGTGTATTTGTTATGTTTTCATGAATAAACCGCTGAACCAATTTTGGTATGGAGATAGTTTAGACCTTGAAGAAGGATATATTATTATACTTTATATTCCGAGAGTATGTTGTCTTGGGATAAATTTCGATTTAAACGCGGGCGAAACCGCTGTCCGTAGCTAGTATACTATATTTATGAATGATTGCAATATTGAGCTTATTCAGCAAAATGATGAAACGATTCCTAAGAATTTTAACTCCCCACGGATTATTTATGCAAACAGTTCAAACCACAAAGTCAATACCATTTTTATTTTAAGACTTGTTTTTATTGAACCGAAACTAATAACAATTGTCGTTGAGTTCTTATTAATATTTATTATTCATTCATTTGTTATTAACATTACTGAAAAACATCTCTGTGATGACGAATTGTGTGCACAGATGATTCCATGTTTTGTAGAGGTGTCAGAGTTTAAAATTGTGTTTCTAAGAGTTTTGCACTTACGTTCTCTTAATTTTCATGTGAAAAGGTAAATTAGCTAGGAGGATTGACAGAGAGGAAAACGTTGTATCATAATTATACTCTTACCCTCTTACAAATAAACGCAGAATAAAGTTATACCAGGTATAAACCTATGAAAATGTATGGGTATACCTTAGTTATACCTGGTATAACTTTATTCTGCGTTTATTTGTAAGAGGGTTACCCTCTTACAAATAAACGCAGTATAAAGTTATACCAGGTATAAACCTATGAAAATGTATGGGTATACCTTAGTTATACCTGGTATAACTTTATTCCGTGTTTATTAGTAAGGGGGTATGATAAAAACATTTGCTACCTATGAAAATGTATGGGTATACCTTAGTTATACCTGGTATAACTTTATTCCGTGTTTATTAGTAAGAGGGTATGATAAAAACATTTGCTACCTATGAAAATGTATGGGTATACCTTAGTTATACCTGGTATAACTTTATTTCGTGTTTATTAGTAAGAGGGTATGATAAAAACATTTGCTACCTATGAAAATGTATGGGTATACCTTAGTTATACCTGGTATAACTTTATTCCGTGTTTATTAGTAAGAGGGTATGATAAAAACATTTGCTACCTATGAAAATGTATGGGTATACCTTAGTTATACCTGGTATAACTTTATTTCGTGTTTATTAGTAAGAGGGTATGATAAAAACATTTGCTACCTATGAAAATGTATGGGTATACCTTAGTTATACCTGGTATAACTTTATTCCGTGTTTATTAGTAAGAGGGTATGATAAAAACATTTGCTGATGAAACTGTGAACCTTGTATTCTAAGCTCTTGGGTTCTTTGTACAGTGACTATCAGAGATAGAGATTGTCGAAATACTTACCCAAATGTAAGCCATTGATTACCTGATATTCCTGTAGCGCATTAATCCTATTGATTTTGGATTTTTTGAATATCGTTTCCTTTGCTTGCCCTCTTGTTGCATTTATTGGGCAATTTTCCTCAACATTACCATTCTTAGTGGTTAGGGCTTCAGATTTGACAAACAGTTTAAATCATTAGTTTCGTCATTTGTTTTGTTAGATTCATTATCCTAGTTCTTTTTTAGGGTTCCATACCCAAGGGTAAAAATGAGACCCTATTACTAAGACTCCACGGTCCGTCTGTCTGTCTGTCTGTCTATCCGTCTTTCACCAGGCTGTATCTCATGAACCGTGATAGGTAGACAGTTGAAATTTTCATAGATTTCTGTTGCCGCTATTACAACAAGTACTAAAAACAGAATAAAATAAATATTTAAGTGGAGCTTCCATACAACAAACGTGTTTTTTTTTTTGCCGTTTTTTTGCGATAACGGTACGGAAGCCTTCATACGCGACTCCGATTCGCTTTTGGCCGGTTTTTAAACCGTTTTTTTTTCAACCAGCCCTAACACTTCCAAATTCAAAGAGAAAGAGGCTGCAATCTCCAAGGCTCAACCCGACCTTTTACCAATCTTACGCTGCGTCAGATTCTGACTAACGACTCCCACTCATGTGCTAATTATTACTTTAACAAGTACTTGCGAGGCTTGCTCATAGATTTGCTTAGCTAGTCAGCCCTGTGGTGTAACGCAGAGGGCGTAAGTACTTATAAATAGCTAGTATACTTTGGTCTATGGTGTTATACGGAACTCCAACTTCAGCTGTCTTAAAAGTGTGCAAATAGCTTGCATACTCCGTGCCATACGAACTTCTGATTCTTGTATGTCACAATGGCATGCAAGCTGCTTGCGCACTTATAAGCAAGTTACAGACATGTGTAATCCGAATTCGTTTGAAGGCAACACGAATTGTATTCTTCTTCCAAATGTGTCTACTAGCTTTAAATTTCTACGATGATTGTCCATGTTTTCCTCATTGTGAATCAACAGGGCCTTTGCGAACTAGATTTGTGGAAATAGGTAAAAGGTAATAAAAAAAGATAAAACAAAGGCTTATGGCAGAAACACCGTAAACCTGTCAAAGCTTCGCAGACCATCTTGGACGATATTTTTTAATTAGAGATCAATGTTATGTTTTCGTAGGTACAAGATCGGTCAATGCGGCGACACTTGGGGGTGGCCTATGTTCAGCAGTATCTAGCTTTTAGCTTAGCTTTAGTATCTTTCGGCTGAAATGATGATGATAATGATAACGAAAGGGTTTTTGTATTAAACAGTCAAAGGCGTTTTTATAGTAAGTTTGCTACGCCGTACGTCGCTTTTTCAGACTAATTCGTTACAATTTGATTAATTCTTTGCAAGATTTTTTGTATTTTATTTACGTACAACTCCGCCTCGAAGGACCACGCCATACTGGTTTTTATGACACGCGCTATAAGTTTAGTTACGATTTGTAATGCCTATATGTTGGGGATGTTAAATCGGCTATTAAGTGTAAATACAACGTTTATGATCCGTGTAATGATACCGGTAAAACGCAAAGTAATCAAGGACAAGATAGAAACTAGGTATGTTAATATATTAATCAATATTTAATGACAAAATTGCAGTAAGGTTTATTACGACGGGTACAACAGAAAGACAACCAAGTGTTGTTGGTGCTACTGTATCATGTTCCCAGGGATGTGCCCTAAAATGTGTTGCACAGAGGAGATTCCGGGGTGGTCTGTTGAGAGATCATCTACGTGCTGATGTTGATCTCTGGGGTGGTATTATTGAGGTAAACATCATTTTGAAGGTTTACCGGCGCAAAGATAGAATAGGTCAATATTTAGTTTTTATTCCGCCAAAACAAATCCAGGCAGGGATGCAGTAATGACCTCCCACTGGAAGCGGAATAAAAATGTAATATTGAAATAACATAACTTAATTACTGTCATACAGTTTCGCTAAGTAACGCCTGATAACTTATCATAAGCTGTGTAAAAAAATTATAAAGACATGTGACATCCACCAACCCGCCCGCGCCCGCGTGTTGGATTACAGCCCATACCCTATCCCAGAGAGGAGGCTTGCACGCACAACGGACCAAATGGATGTCTAAGTGCGGGTATGGGGGTCCATCTACCCTATCCTATATCCTAAAATAGTATGACTTGAAGTCGATCAATGAATGAGTCAAGCGTTGTGAAACTTGAGATATGCCATTAATTACTTATGGAAGGCATATCCCAAGTGTCGCAATAATTGGAATCTTAAATAGGAAGTTAATAATAATAAATCAATAAGTTAATTTAATACAAAACTGTATCTTTGAAGAATACCTATAAATAACAACAGAACCATTTTTCCTTTCAATTTAAAATTAACGGTTTTTACCACAATTTGCGGTTTAAGCTACTTCAAAACCCTTCCTTCCTTTTATTTATAGGCAATCTATTGGCCTTGCCTTGCCACAGTCTACACAAATTAGTTGGCTAGCATCACCATGGCAACACTTGATATTTGATATATAGATTTCTGGGACATTCTGGCCTGCATTCCATGGTCCATATTTGAATAGGCAAGGGAAGTAGCCTTTTCTAAGGTCTAAACCTTAGAAAAGGGAAATATGGATATGGCACTTATTTTATGTATATGGCTGAAATATCATCATCACTATCAGTATTCTTAATGTTCTCAATGCTGGGATACAGGCCTGCTCTCTGTGAGAATGGGTCGTAATCCATCACGCGGGCCCAGTGAGGGTTGGTGGACGTCACATGAATTCGTATTTTTGGTTCTAGGACATGCCGGTTTCCTCACGATATTTTCCTTCACCGTTTTGAGAGCAGTGGTGATTAAATAATTCACAACAAGTAAAGCACCTGCCTGGGTTCGGACCCACGATATGCACTCTGCTGAAATATAGTTTGTAATTTTTTGCTCTAAAATAAACAAGGTAAAAACAAATAACAAGTTTTGTAATTTGGCGTTTGTCCTTTTTTATTTGAACTTATCTTGCAGATTCAATGTCGACCTCTTTAATTATGACTTTGTCATTCATAATGTCATTTGGCTACACCTGTGCAAGTATTTATTACTTTAGTAATATCTGCACTCAAATTGAGAAAAGTGTTTCTATCATGATTCTCGCAAATCATTCACGAATTCATGCGGCCGCGAAACTAAATATGTTTTCCAGATATATATCAAGCTTCTTTTAAGTCATGATCCCTAAGGAATCCCTAGATACCCAAACAATCAATCTTTAATTATCATCATCCCCTGCCCTTATCCCAATTATACGGGGTCTTCTTCCATGCATCTCCATTTTGCCGTCATCTGAATAGTCACCTCAATAATAACATATTTACTTCATGCTGATGACGTCGACATATTCTGTTGCTCTTTGGGTGAATTCGAAAGAATAGCTACCTATAGAATTTGTTATGGTACAAGCAGTAGAACTATTTAATTTGTAAGAATACTACATTATCGCATTGGGTCTAGCCTGTAAGGATATTGTATGTTTTGAGTGAACAAATAAATAAATTTCTAAGATCTATGAAATCAACCATACACACATGTTACGCGACTACGCGGTAATAATCATTAATCACTTCATTAATTCCTTCCATTTTTGTATCTATAGCTTTTTTATTTCTTTTATCTGGACCATTCAGCCTGTTATATAGTCTTTCCGGCCTTGTTTTAAAATAATTAGTATCGTGAGGATATAAATCTGCATGGCCTTAATAGTTTTACGCATATATCGAAGTGGGAAGAGTTATTGTCGTGTTTCGTGAGATGCATAGTCCCGTTACAGATTTTTTTATACAGTCGGTCTTACACTCTTTTCTTTATGTAGATATATGCGACCGTGATGACGCTTTCTGATGTATTAGTGATATATTTATAAGATGTATCCTTAAAAGATCTTCTAGGAAGACGGATGTGTAATAAATTCACTATCGTCATTCTCCTGTCTCTTCTTGGTCATCGTGTAAATAGTCACACCGTTTCCTACCTTTATTTATATATATCTTTCACACAGTCATTATTAACCGACTTTCCAAAAAGGAGGAGGTTCTATATTCGACTTTACGTTTTTTTTTTTGTATTTTTCACCGATATCTCCGTCAATTGTAGACCGATTTTGAAAATTAATAGTCATGCAAATTTGATATTTGATTTCCGATACACAAAATATTGACTCTAAAGACCACACAATGTCTTTGATCACTCCTAATAAAGCACGTACAAAATAATCTAGCTGTTAGCAATCTAGCGCCGTCAGTGTCGGTGTCAAAGCAGCTCACTTATTGGTAATAGTAATAAACTTATTCGCGTCTGACTCAGTCCTGACTGACATCTGGCCTTCCATAGAACTGTGACATCATTCGCGAATCACGTTTCGACGGTGACTTGAATTGGAAATAATTGTAAAGGAAAATAAGACTGTCCTAGATTTTATTTAGGTCATATTGCAGATGATGTTGTTTTAGGAAAATGTGTGAGGTTCTAAGTATTTAAATGGGTTAGGATGTATTGTTGTGAAGCGAATATAGCCACATCTTTTGTAGTTTTCAGAGAAGACAATAAGGAAAGCGTAACCCATTTATAATTATGCGAGTATAGTTTAAAATTCAGGTGAATTTCTATCAGTCCTTCCTTCTTACGATCCCTTACACAAGACGACCACCACAATATGATCATGATGATAAACCAACGTAGAGAGATAGCAACTCCAATTTAAAAGTATAGAACTTACAGAAGCTTTTGAACGGTTCTCACAGAGCTAGCGGACTATAAAAAAATCTGGAAAACGTCAGGCTTTATAAGAGGACCTATTAAATTTAAATTAGGTTGCAACAACATGTGTTGTTTAACAATATAGGTAATAAAAATACCTACACGCGCTTGGCATTCAATCGCCTACATGAATTAGCATTGATCAAGGAAAATGTGTTATTAACCTGTCACTAAATGAACGTTATGCATTCTTGCCGCGGATCGCTGTTTATGGGTAACAGCCTCCTGATTCCTAAGTAATATCTTAATTAGATCGTTATATGGATCTTTACTGGAAGGTCTTGCATGTTGTCTTAGTTTATCTTGATTGAGGAAACTGACAGTTGGTCAGCCATTACGCAATCTATAAGTATCTTATTTAGTTCGTTGATGTCACCTGCTGCATCGGCTTTTATGGTATTCTGATATTACTAGGATGACTGTTAGAGTCTGCGTGTCATTCAAGACATATAAAGAGTTTTTTTTTTCGTGATGGCATATACCTGTTATAATTTATATCACTATCCAAAAGTGATAATTATTCAAACGATGTTAACCTTTTCTCTTTATTTGTTTCAGGTAATTACGGATTGTTCCAGTTACGATTTCTAGGCTTACCACTTTAAAGTATACATCTGAGGAAGAAGGATATGCCAGAATCACTCAGGTTTAAAGAAGCAGAAACAGATTTAAGAAAGCGTGCGGAATTTTCGCAGTTGCGGAAGAAGATAAAGTGGTCTGTTGCGTCACTACTGGTAATATTGCGGAACATTTATAGCGACTTTATTAACATTCGGGACAAATAGACCAGCTCAAATATTGCCAATAATGGGTCCTTCTTTGCATAGTGCAGTCGGGTAAAAAAGGAAATGGTACGTATTTTAAAACTATGCAATACATCTTAAGGTGAAAAAATATTTTCATCTTAACTCGATTTCGGCATAACCGTTGCATCAAGGTAATAATCTCAAAAGTTAATCAAAAGGATTACCTGGAATCCATTTTGTATATTTTTAGCCGAGGTACGCGAGGTTTAAGTTTATTTTTTCGGTCCATCGTGTTTTCGACGGCTTTGGTGTTTTGTTATTTATTGCATGTTTGGAGTTAGTTCTCAGGATTATAATGTCAGGTATTTACGGTGCACAAAAAACAATACAAGTTCTTAAGCTTGTTAGAGAAGATTTGTAATAGGTTCTTGAAATCTTTCCTTTTTCAATGGTACAACATCTAATCAAATTTTGCATTTTGATGTTCTAAACGCATGGTGCGTTTAGCTCTTGCGATGGAACTCTTGCATCATTATCCTTACCTTTAACAATGTCAGCATAATAATATTATATATCAAAACCATATCACATTACCTTTTATATATTATAGTATATTATATAATTATTCATCTTCCATACCTTCACCTCTTTCATTATGTTTTCTTTCTATTTAAACATACTAACTGCCACACTCAGAGACGTTAACGGTTACTTAAAACTCTCCTTAGTTGAGATTTTTGGTACAAAATCTATACTAATGAGCGCGTTAAGTAACCGTTAAATGTCTCTGAGTGCGGCAGTATGTCATTTTCTTGTTTATTCTACCTTTAACCTGGTTGCTGCCAATCTTTATAAACTTTTGTACCCATGTTTTTAAATATTATAGCTTTGTGAGTCATAATCAACATATTTCCGGATTGAATCATCTGTGTTATTAATTGCAACACATCCTGGTACTTTCTTAACGACATGGAGAGAAAGTTGCAAGAATTTTGAATCTGCCTTTTCATGTTTTATGGGATTTTGTTGTGTATTCCTGGCCGAATTCAGTTTATTTTTCTTTGCATCTAGAATGTTTTTTCTCTGTTGAATTTTAAAATGGGTAATCTTTTTCTTGGTTCTTGGCATGCTCCCTAATCTGTCTTGCCAGACTAAACTTCGTCTTGGTATCTTGGTCGTGTACTGCGTTATTTTATTGGAACATTGCCTAATAATTGGTATTAAGTTTAGCGTCTATCCAACTGAACTCAATACCGTTATTGGTATAGTTTTTGGGACAAGTGCACTTCTTAATAGTCCTTTGCCAATTACAAGTGCAATTAATTACTTTTTTTTTATAAATAGGCAAATAGGCGAAGATACTGACCTCTATGTAATGATGCTGTTAACCTTAGTTTAGGAACCAGGAGCATCACATTTCTTTAAAAAAAATACTTTACTGTACTTAGGTCTTTATTATCTCGTTATTTGGTTTTTCTAAGTTCATGTTTTAAATGTAAATTGATGATGGTTCTGCCTCATAGTGTATATGTGATTCTGTGGCTTATATAACTATATGTGTCACGTTATAAAGAATTGACTTGTATCTTTTCTACACCGCTCAAATGTATACACCCGTTACGCACAATCCCGTAACAGATAACATCCAACAAACTGATCTGGCAAAAATCATCATTAACAATACTACAAGATTACATAATGCTACAAAAGAAGCCAAAGTAACTGCAGTGTGGGCAGAATTGCCGAGAATGAGGCTAAACGTGACAGAGAAAGACTCAGCCTTGACTTTAGTGCAGCAGTTGAAACTGTCAATTTAACACAACCTATGAAGAATAATTACGAGTTTTTATCAGCCTACGCTACTGAGTCATTGGCGTCTGAGTTGCTACACCCAAATTTTTAAATAAGGCGTACAAAATTGGCGATTAATTTTGATTTTAGCGAAATGCTAGAAATGACGAAGAAGGATAAAATGCATGTGATTAAAAAGTTATGAGACATGTAATAAGTAACAAAAGGCAGGAAGATGATAAAGAGGAAATATATAGATTTGGTCTGAAGATTGAATGGTAAGATCATTAGTGTTTACTGTTATTAATAGGACCCACTAAAGTAAACGAGAATAAGATTTTCTCAGGTTCTTTTTTATTCTCACTTAATTTAACCCGCTTGAGATGAGATTTTGCTATACGAGTATATTTATATTCCATCATTGTGTAATGATCAAATTGAATGATCTAAGGAAGATGATAAATGTGATTAATATTTGTATGGAATGTGCGTCGCCCAATGACTTCTAGTTTTTAGATCTTTAACTAGTTTGACATTTTCATTTATTTGAGTCATTGCAATAGTTCCTTGAATTCGTGATTTCCGGATTCCAATGTAATAAACCTATGCATAAAATATTTTAATATCATGCTAATGAATAATAATAAAAACCGCATTATGCGCCAGATTGACATTGGATCATTTAGAAATTATTTATTAATGATGGCATATTTAAGATTCTCTTAACTTACGTTCATGGTTACGGTTAAGTGGAACCCGATAATATGGGAAAACCCATTTCCACAGCTTTCATCTATTTTTATTTTTGTGCCCATCAATCCTGCCCAGTTACTCCCAATTTATATCGTGAAACATAATTTATCGACTTCAAACGGCTCATCGTTTTCGGGAATCCAGCTGAAATGGTCGAAACTTTAAAAATGGAAACTAAAACTAAAAATAGTCGGGTTCGGTGGAAATTGCTGTAGCAACACACGTCTGCAAGCAATGGTCGCCCGGTCGGCCGCTACCAAGTTTGTATTGAGCCTTCCATTCAAGCCTCCGCACACAAACACGGGGCTACTTGCACACACACACTGATAAACAAAGCGGGTTTGACAGTTCGCGGCAGCCGCATCAGTTGGCCGATGCTCGGCGTCGCGGTACGATCGCTCACCGCCGCCATCTTGAATTTACGAAACGCGGGCTATTTTTTTTAATAAAAATAAACTAAACGTGTCAACTGTGTAAGTGTGTGCTAATGCTAACGTTCTTGTGGAGGTTTTGAAATTCGAATTTATTTGAAATACGAGGATTTCGGTATTCACCATTAAGTTTTTTTTTAACGTGGCATGGACCGGTGTTATGTAAATTGCGAAATAATTATCGGGAAATCGATATATGAATAGTATTGTAAGTACTACTATGGTGTTTACGGTGAATTTGTTAAGGTTTGTCTGTGCTCTCCGACATTTTTTAAATAGTTTTGTTTGTGGGTGACGTCCCGCCAAAATGTAGGTTACGGTTAAAAGACTTTAACGCATCTTGTTGTCTGTTTCATCTCAATTCTTATTGGATTCACTAAATTCTTAGAAACATTATTTCTTATTTAGATTTAGAAGATCCAGACATTCATTTTCATCTAGTTATATTTCAGTTACCATTATGCAACTATTTCTCTAATAAAATATTTTTACTGATTAAAACTAAACATTGCTAGTTAAAAAAAAAGATTCCGACGTATTAAGAACCTCCTTTTTTTGAAGTCGGTTGAAAATCGATGGTGTTGATGCATTTCCTATAAAAGGTTCTGATCTACCTATTTGTTATAATAATAAAGTTAACAATGCCGTAAATGATGTCATTGGCATTGTTGTACTAACTTGTGGTATTAAAAGGAAAAATTACTACATTTATGAAAATATATGTCACGTTACACATAATATTACCTATTTACTAAAGTAAATATAAATATTACTTTGCCTAGTGAGACTCACGTTTTTGTATTCGTCAGAGTTGGTATGTCGTTCTTCATAATTTTCTGAAAAACTAAAATATACTCTCAAAATTAATACTGATTTATTTTGATATCCTTACCGTCTTATTTTTATAGCATAATTAGGGATAGGATAATTAATTGGTATTTTTATACGTGTTCAAAGTTTGTAAACAAACGTAAAACACAATCGTAATTTTCATATCGGTCATATGTAGGGTAGACTAAATAACATTGTCATAATATTTTTGTAACAAACTACCTTCATTCATTAAATTGATGTTTTCAATCATATTCATAGGAGCAAAATGATACAAATGATTCAGAAAAAATCTTGTCTATGAAGGATGTCGAACTTTTTTTTACTGAGTCAATTATTTTCGGCTTAGATGAATCAGATGTTGTTACAAGCTAACGGGCGGTAAAAAAAGATTTTGAATAGGCATTTAAATTTTGTATGTATACGTTTTCTGATGCTTCCACCCATGTAAAGATATATTAAAAACAAATTCTTAGTTAGGTGTGTTGTGAAGGTTAAGGTTAATCAAATTAAAGTTATCAAAAAAAAAAAAACTCGTAACTATGGTATAATGCGCTTAAATTAAGGCTCATCTGTCAAAACTCCACTTTTGTTCAAGGTTACGCCAGGGCTCTTATTGACGTCACATTCCCAAAAATCCTAAGCAACATTCTTTTCCTCTTTTTAAAGTGCTTAGGATCCAAATATCTTTTTATATACCTGACTCACAGATAACGTCATAAGCATGTCGGAAAGATGACAAAATTCTTACACTATCAAACATTCAAGGAAACTCCGACCTTACTACTTAGGTAATAATGATCTCAGTACCGTTTATGCCCGTAAAATTTTTCTATAATATGTTAAAGAGGTAAGTCAATACTGTAAATAATACACAGTTTTGATGTAGTGATAGATCATTTAGCGTGTGAACAAGAAGATGAGATAAGCCTTGTGCAGACGGAAATTATTTATGCAACTAATGCATTTGTAATAGTTAGAATAAGATGATATAGACAAAGGAAAACGCTTTACCGATCCTAAGTAACATTGAAAAAGGACAGGAAGATGATGATGATGATGAATTTAATGTAGTGCTTTTGACGATATTGCTGCTTGAACCTCAATAAGAGTAAGGAAAATGTGACGAAAACAATGTCAAGGAAAACAGGTTAAAATACGCTAGTACGTTTAGGTTTTGCGAATAATTGATAGACGGCAACAACGATAAAAAATATCAGTTACAACTTATAAAATTAATGTAGGTAATAAGTAAGTGCTCAAACTATTTAAAATTATTAACATATTAATGAGAGGGAATTCTCCAGAAATGTGTGAAATACTCTAATGATAAATCAATATTCAAAGTAGTACACAATAAGAATATAGGTACTCCAGTGAAGTATAATATTCGTGATATTTTTAAAGTCAAAAGTGTATTAGTCAGAATACTCCCTTAGATTGTTATCGAGATAATTTCCGATTGGCTAATCCAGTTCAATTTGGCGAACCTGTTCCACGAGTTTGAAATAACGTTTATATCTGTCTGCCACTCACTGACTTTGCCTTTCACACTGATAAAGTATAGAATCTGGTTCTCGTCCTACGCGTATCCTTTAAACTAGAAAGGGCTACTGTTGTTTAAGTGAAGGAATCAAGGGTTGGTAAATTGTTAGTGGCTTTCTCAATATATATGCCATATATTAAACCCGGTTCTTTATCTGGACCAAATAATTGAATGTATTGTTAGTCTTAAAACAAAAGAAAAGAAGGCGAGGAAACTGAATGCTGCTTTGTTAAGTTGCCCAGATTAATTGAACACAAAACTAAAAATTGTATAAAGTGCATCACAATTCACTCGATAAATAAATAAATATAGACGTCAGTGAATTCACAAAACATGCAGAACATAAAATGCTATCATTAGATAAGATATAACTCAGATATAGTGAGGCGGAACTGATTTGACGTAATACTGACGATACGAACGATATTTATATCTAACATGACCAAGAAGTTTATTTAATGATGTCAAGTTTGTGGTCGTTCAAGGACGACTCAGTATTTGATGTTTTCTTAAGTATTTGTAATCAATGCATATTATAAAAACGAGTTCAAAATTTATTCCGAATGTTTGCTCGAATTGGTGGCGCTATCTTGGAAACTAGTGATTCGATTGTGGTGCGAATTTTAATATCCTGAATTATTTTTGAGACAAAAAGAACAGAGGTTTGGTTTCATAAAGCAATTCTGAGAACTAATATAGATGAAATAGATGATCGTAAAACCAACGGTAAATAAATAAAAGAAGAAGCAAATAAGAAAGTTGGTTCAGACCATGACAGAGCGTGTATCGGTTAAAATATTGAAATACAATTAGCCGCAGTTAATTTCAAACGCGACGACCGTAGAGGTGTCACAATGGAATATGTTGACGGTTGTCAATCAGTAGGGTTGGTAGACTTAAACATAAATTACTTGTACAAAAAACATACAACCGTAATGCCGGTTATTGCAAAAGAGGATGACAAAAAGACAGTGACTACTGTTACGACGATTGATAGATATTATATGAATGAAAAAGATATGAGATAGGACGATAGGATAGGAGGAGATAGGAGGGATATGATGAGAGGCAAGACGATGATTAACATGATGAGGGAACTATTGAAATAGACTAGCTTTAAACTGAATTTGTCGTAACATTATTTTGCAAATTAAATGTCTTACAATATTGTTATTTATATTAAACAGTTTTGATGATTCTGAATGACATTCACAAATGACAAACATAATTTAAAATGCATTCAAATTAAACTTCATTTAACTCAATTAGATTGATGACATTTATCATTATAAAGATGAAGATGTTCCAACTCATATTATCTAAATCAGTTTTTAATTTTAGATTTATCTGCTTATGATCTACAGTGGCAACCATATCTGCTACATCCTCTAACTCTGAATATATTACTAGAGAGCTTTGACCAACAGTTTTAATGTCAGGTCTACAATACGCTTTAGATTTCACCAGTACCAACGTATTTGCTGAAGTTTGAGCTACACTAGTTTATGTAGATTTCGAATTATTCATTATCTTTAAACTTTTTGACTAATTTAATTGGCGGATAGCCTTTTTTGTTAAAGTAAAATTATTAGTAAATGGCAGGATGCAGATAAATGAGTATTTGGTAGAAAGCACGCCTATAGTTTCCTCTTTGCAATTAAAAGCACATCCTAAATAGCTCATTTCATTAGTAACGGGGTTTACCAAATCGCAGATCTCAGCAAAAACATTCATAAAAACCATAGTATTAAAAACCAGGTTACAAATATAAATGCATAAAAACCAACCAGCTGCGACCCTTTTACACACCATAATGATACAATAATCAGTTTTCGCATGTCAGTCTCCCATCTCGTCGTAGGAAAGTATGGCAGAACTATGGAAAACTTCCCACGTGCCTTACTCATGGTATCTACCAATATAAAAAAGAAAGTTAGGTAATAAAGAGTACTGTGTTCTAGCTCAGACTTAGATGGCTTCTTGATACTTAAACACGTCAGGTGGATTAGTGATGGAGGTCTTATATTGGCAGGTGTTAGGCTAGACCTAGAGACCAATTCGGCTTATAAATTTAATTGGCAATTAATTAATCCAATTTGTCCAGCAACAATGGACAATACTTTGTGTAGTTTTTCCAGTGATCTACACAATAGCTGATATTGTACTAAATATATAGAAAGTATTTTATTATAATTTAGGGTGTAAAGCCACTTATCTTTTAACAAGCTTAGTTCCTATCTATCTTTATAATCCATTTTTTACAAGTTCCTGCAAGTCGGTGCATTGATTAAAACATTACTTTTATTGATGAACGAAAGGACGTCGTCGACTAATATAGATCGGATCATTAAATCTCTCTATTGCTTCGTTATCATTAGCTTTGCTCATTAATTTAATTACAGTAGTGGCAAAGTCATCGTCAAATTTGTGTTCCATATCGATAACTTTATCGGACCAATCAGAAATTCTGTGTTCATTCTGAGTGCAATATTTTAGATGAATGCAATGTTAAATAATGCTAATATTTTCTCTTTTTGCGGACGAAATAGAGCTTGAAATTGTACTAATTTGAGGTTTGTTGGTGTTGAATTTATTGCTAAATAACACAGTTATGCATAAATTGTTAGACTAGGCTTGGTAACGCATAATAGGAACGCTCGGATATAAACTGAAGATCGTAATCTTGGAGAAAATTCGCACAAATTTTGTTCACTATTTATTATATAACTAACCTCATTTATGTCAGAACAACTTTACTTAGTTCAATTGTTTCTTGTAATATACCTATTCCAGTAGATTTTAATTGTTTTGACATCCTTAAACTGGCTGTTATTTTTAAGTAGTGTCTCTTTATATGGAGTTCATACAGATACACTGCCTTAACGCTTCGCAGTGCATCTCAACGACCGCCAACAGACCCCGGCTTGGCAAGACCGGCTTCCCTCGAAGTGTCCCCTTCAATGTCATATGTTATGTAATATTTTATTTTTATTAACTGATCTCAATCTGCAGCAACTTATGCAAATGCAATTATATTTTTTTATTCTACCATTTTTGATCAATACTCCGTTTTTATTCTTATTGATCTTTTTAACGTCCGACCTCTAAAACACATTATTTCAAATACAAATAATTTAAAATTTTCAGTCTAGGAGTCCATTAAAGTAATTATAGTTACAATATTTGCTCAAACTACTTCTAACAATTCAATCCATTTGAACAAACTACTACCAGTCAGCTAAGATAACGAAGAGTATTCAGAAACGAGGCCAGCATACGATTATATCGTCGTGGAAGGCGTCCAGGTCGCATTTTGTTTTGATACTTTCATGTCCCGCAGCCATATACTCCGCAATGGTCATAATGAGCGATACTTACAGAGAGGTGAAAGGTGCATGTAAAAGTCTCTAATTGCACTGCACTGGGAATTATGAAGTAAGAGTCGCTTAGACTAATGGTGGATGACTGTTCCAAATTGGTTCGTCGATTGAATTTAATGTTCGTAATAATAGTCTTTATCATGCTCTAGTTAATAACGATGATGAATTGCGTTTTTTGAATACTGGGTAGGTTAAAATCAGTGATGTTAATTACTTTGTAACCGCAATTGCAAATCTAGATTTGGCTGTGATTACGATCAATGACACTCGAAAAGATGAGGTAAAGGAACTAGAAGAAGGTTAAGATTTTAATGATCATAGTCTTGAGCATAATGTAACCTACGATAGTACCTACCCTCCAGCAATACGTGATTACAACATCTACAACTACCGTATCAAACGTTCGTTTCGTGCATCCCGGCTCGCAGCAATCCCGTTAGTGAACCGGTCTCGGAATGCCGTGCGTTCCCCACATTGTTTTGACGAATACGAGACTGATTTTAGTTCTCCAATACGTCTTTGTTCTCCTGGTACTTTCATGTGCAATTTGCGCTATGAAGCTTGACGGGGCAGGCAGAATTGTCAGGCTTGACAATGATTGCATAAAATCTTGGGTTAAACTGTAGGACAATTCCAATATGCTTGACTAAAGATTAGAATGATGGTTACTAGTTTATGTCTATCCCAGTAAAATAATTCCCTTCACCAGTTCTCGGCTGTGTTTCATGCACTTTATACATCTTATTTAGTTCTGCTCCCAGATCAACAACAAAAATGATATCATCAACTGAAATTATGGTATAGTAAGCCATAATGTTCTTCTGTACCTCATGCGGTTTTCTGAGTACGTGATAGGATAAGATGCAGTAAAACATTTCTCCTAGTATGCTCTAAATATTGTTTTTTCTTAGTTAGCTCGTTAAACCTACTCTGTAAACTGAAAAACGCATTTAGGAAGTGTTTTACTACTTGCCTTTGTGATTCTTATTCTTTTAACGATTTCGTCTTTCTATAGAACTGGTGGTTAATCTGTAAATTCTGGTCTTTCCGTTCTACCTGCACTTAAACCCGAATAAATTACCTCTGATTCATCTTGCAACCAAAAATCTTTTATCCCAACGAAATATGATTCACAGTAACAATGACGATTGTATTACTCACATCTTATGCAATTTCACTAAATAAAAAGCCAGTTCCAAACCGGTAACCGAAGTTCTCAAGTTGTGTGCTTAGAATCTTGATTATCTGAAGATGTAATCCTAGTCGCATGCCTAAGTAGTTTTAGAAACTGCATTTGCAAAGGAGATAAAGACTTCGCGCGTTGAAGTAGAATGGGCTCTCATTAAGATTGCGGTTGGGCTGTTGACTCAATGAGAATGTCCGAATTTGAATGCAGACAATTGATCTGAACTGAGAACAGTTAATTTTAATGTGCTGGCTGCAATTTAGGGGGCTACGTCTGTCTTTGTATAAGCTTAAGATTTGTTTGTGTCCAAAAGGACCAACGACCTTAGCTGGACTTTAATAAATTGTACCTTTGCAATGTGTGTAGAATCTCAATAGGTCATTATGAATGCTGATCTGGTCATAATCCAGATTGCCTTGTCGCTACACGTAAGATAATTACAAGGATAAGATGCAAGATATCTAAAGACAAAATCTATACAAATTAGCAACCTAAAAAGATCAAATATAATAAAAATGAAACTTTGAAGGAAAGATAAGCTTCTAAACTATTCATTTTACACAAAGAAGACGGCTCACTTGACGTCAAAAGTTTAGTTCTGCATATAAGAGATTACACGGCTGTGTCAGGTAACGGTGTGCGCGGTCAATGGTCATGGAATGGATCTCGTTGGAGCAAACGCTGCGCTGTCACGCACAATAGGTGATTCGTCTTGAGAAATTTTAATTACTTCGCACGAGACTGTTTCGTTTTTGTTACAGATTTTGATATGATTAAGGGGTTTTGGATTTGCATTTTGTGTAATTTTGTCTGGTTTGGAATGTTTATGTGAGTCTATTAGTTCGTTCTTATCATCATTGTTAGCAACGTCTGGTTCATCATTGTTAATAAGTATCATTGCTTTAAACTTGTATTATCTCATGTAATTCTGTCGTTTATATACTACATACTTAGTATTTACCAAACTTTATCCTTGTCTAAATTCAGCCTTTAAAGCCATATTGATCGCTGTTTATTTGTTTTGATTCAACAGACCCAAAGCATTATATTCTGTCACAATATTGTGGTCAGTAAAATTATTAAAAATAACCATCACTTACTTTAACCATTTTATGGGAAGTTACTTTACCCTCATCTGGATCACGAACATCTTAATGTTACTCATTATTAAAGGATCCCGCATATTCTGTTACACATCAAAAACCCCAAAGCAATTTTAAAACATACTTCCCTCAATATAAAGTTGGTTATTGCTTAATTGTTACCAAGTAATCTGATACATTTGACGGTGTCTTTGGGATTATGATCCTCAGAAACTTGTTATAATATTTAGACGACATTGGTTTTGGTGTCATTATCACCGTTTTTTATTTTTTTTTTATTTAAGGACACCCTTAAAAAAACATTAGGACCTTAAGAGGCATTTAACTATGAAGTTTTGTCAAGAGCATAAAGTTCGTGAAATAAATTCAAGAGCATAAAGTTCGTGAAATAAATTCAAGAACTCTCCAGAAAAGTGACATTGCGCATCCTTAATTTTGTTTTTAATTTCGACAATAACGATCGCCGATAAAATGTTACATTGACTAAAATGCAAGTACAATTTTACATCGCTTTACGTTGAAAATGTTGATTTACCTACTTACATAAGAGTTAAAGGCAGGATACCTATATTCAGCAGTGGGTAGAACAAGGCTGCCATAGATAATGATGATGATGACAAGAGTAACTAAAGTTGTCTTTGACAGTTTTTTGTAGTTAGACAAGGAAATAACGTAATAAAATATTTTGGTATCCCGATTAGAATGTATTATCGACATGCTAAAAATAACTTTTGGTTCATTAGGAAGTGTCTGCTAAAAGCCAGTCAGACATGCCAAAGACGACAAGGCTTTGAAAAATGTATATTAACTGTTAATGTCGTGGTCTTCATTATAAATTCTGGTAGGCTTATCATCTGTTTTTGTAGTGTTTTGAACATATTCTCGTGTCTTTTTTCAGAGTTGTTTTCTTTTCAGGGTTTGTCAGCTTATGATTTATTATTGTTTTGTTTTCTATCTATGTTTTCACTTTTCATAATTGTATGTGTCCTGTTATCAAAAATCCACAACGAAGTTATATGGGGTCGGAAATGTGATATGAAATGGAAATTCGAGAAAAGGATGGTACCTACGGCTGTACCTTTGTTTGCTTGACTGCAGATCTCTAGATTTGTTCTAGTATCTTTTGAATCATTCAATAATGTAACAATAATAATTGTGTTAGTGAGCCAAGGAAAACAACTAAATGCTTGTAGGCGGATAGTAATTTGTCATTCATAAGTATATCATTGTCATGCGTGGTTGTTACAAGTACTTCTTATTGTAAAGGATATGCAGTATTGTCATATAATATAGGAGCATGATTTGGTAGGGTGGTACCTTTACCTAGTTCATCTTCGACATAATTTACCTTCTTAAGATTACTATTGTACTCGTATTGTATTGAATTGTTTATTTCGAGATTGCCTCACTTGTTTTCTAAAAAAAAGGTTTCATTCAAGACTTAAATCTTTTCTTTCAATCATTGCTAAGATATTAAGTGCTTTTGCTCTTATTCCAACATTTCCAACACTAGAATTAATATTTGTTTCGGGATATTTACCATGTATATTATGATTTATTTTTAATTCTAATGATTGTGACCATGTGTCAGCTTAAAAACTTATATTTCCAGCACTGCTCCTTTAACTCCGTTTGGGTATTACCGAATGCACGTTCGCTTATACAAATTAGGTTAGCTTCAAAAGGCATGTTATTATTCAGCTATAATGAATGTACTGTCACGTACAGTTTTTTATGACCTACCTCAAAAACATGCGTTTGATGTGTTTGCGTAGCATCTATGTTGGTAAATATTGTATTAACAAATATGCTTACGCCAAAATCGCTTACTGACATGAGATTACATTGTGGTTGAAGATACGGCAGATTAGTTAGTTTATTTATTGCTCAATATGTTTATTATGCTATGGATTTTATATTTGGCTCTTAAGGCGGTACCCCGCGGTAAAACGCCGCGCGAGCCGTTTTTTGTACTGTTTTTAGGAGCTATCTACTCGTTATTTAAAAAGAAATATCAATTAATAATAATACATTAAATTTCTACATAATATTGATTCTAAAATGGTAGATTTAGTTTTTTTTTTTAATGTTGTATATATTTCACTAATCTCCTTAAAAAAAAACATGAAAATGAGAAATAATTATTGATATTATGCATCTCCTCGTAAAGTGTTCATTAATTATTTTTTGTACTAACACTAATGGATAGACAATTTAATAACGAACATTTTTGTAGAGTTTTTTTTTCAAAAGACCAAAATTCGATTTTTTAAAGATTGTATTCTACAATCTAGGCGTATTCACTACTGTAATTCATGCGCCACCAGTGCCGCTAGACCAATAGGAATGCTCATATCTCATGCCGATTTTTTGGTCAGGGTACCGTCTTAAATTGAGGATTTTGAAATGTATTATATAGTGTTTAATTATGTAGTGTAATTGAGTATCCTAATTGCTAAAGCTTTTGTGGGCGTTTGGACAATATTCATTGCACTGTTGGTAGGTAATAAACATCAATTTTAAGAGTTAGGTTTCGCAATGTAATGCTGATTTGTCAAAATTAAGTCTATTGTTTTTGTCTTGCGCAGAAATGGTATATAATATGCTGGCCTAGAGTTATTAATTTGATACGTAAAGCACAGTAATTTCCCAACTATATGTGGGTCTGCTTCCAGTCTTACCGGATTCAGCTGAGTACCAGTGTTTTACATGGAGCAACTGCCTATCTGACCTCCACAACCCAGTAACTGGGTAACACGGTACTCCTTGGCAAGACTGGTGTCAGATCTCAAGCTTCTGACTTCCCGTAACGACTGTCAAAGATCTTCAAATGACAGCCGGGACCAACGGCTTAACGTGCTTTCCGAGGCACGGAGGAAACTCGGTATGTTGAAATAGTCACCCATCTACAGACCGACCTCGTCAAGCGTTGCTTAAACTTGATGATCGACCAGTGCGGCTGTTATTATTTAGCCACGAGCTCCTTGAAATTAATAAATATTTTCCAACAGTGGAAAATTACTTGAGCCTGAAAATTAAGCTTCTGCAGGATATAGGACGTAAAATCGAGAATTCCATCAGTTGAATTATATTTTACTTTTTATCCGAATCACCAAAAATATTCTTGTAACTCCAAATTAGTAAGCCCATTGTAATTAATATCAAAAAAGCCGACTTCTCGAATACATAACACCAAGCTAAAATTGGAGAACATGTTCAGCCCTATTTGGCTAAAAATAATTAAGTTTCAACAATTATCGAAACGTTTCCAAGATATCAATGAGAATGACATAAGATACTTTAAATACTAGTATTTATTTGTTAATCGAGGATATCAAGATAATTCGGCATCACTCGTAAATAATTATGTCATGTGTGTTATCGTATATGGTAATAGTCTTTTAGTATGAGATAATACCTACATAATGAAGAAAATATTTTTGGCTTCAAGGGAGTTTTGAACTGATCAATTTATTTAATCGCAAACGCGTAGTCGCCTGGCAAAACATTAGGGCTCCATTGAAAATTACATGCAGAAGCTCATATACATTTTTATTTACAGTGAGGAAATGGCTTTCAAAGCTATGGGCAGTGGTGTCTCATCCCATACAAAGAAACCGTGCCGACCTACTGTACTGATTATTTTTTGTACATCGATCGCGTTCGGTTCCGTTCCACGGGTATAGATGGTGATCTATCTATCGCCGTGGAACGGAACCGAACGCGATCGATTTACAAAAAAAATCGGTATAATCAGATGAAAAACGCTAGTTACGTCGGCACGGTTTCATTGTATGGGATGAGGCATCTGTATGCTAGTATTATATTATCTGTGCTATGGGCAACTGTGTCTCTGGTTTTAGGGTGAGATTTCTCTCTCTCTATCACTCTGGGATTTCACTTTATGTCTCTCTTTACATGACATGAGAATGGGAACTAAGTGTATTGTGAGAATTTCTCTCTCTTTTAAGATTTCAAGAAAATGGGCCAGAGTGTATTTTGTCTGCTAAGTATCGCCGAAGAAAATATATCATATTTTCTGAGTCCTTCCACTGAAGGTAACGATTGAAAGGTCCACATTCTGCACCGAACGTTTACTGCTACTATTTTCAATATTAAGTGCCCCAAAATAATTATCTATTTACCTTGAATTTATTATTTATTATTAATTTTTTATATATTTATTTACCAGTTTTCGCCACAAGTCATCATAGTAACTGATGGCAGTGAACTCTGCTCGTTCCAAAAGAGAAGTAGGCCGTGAAGATATCTCGATTTAATAACACTCAAGTGCTGACAGCAGCTGTCATTATAACAAGCATTCGTTTAACCATATATAATTGTTACAATTTGCGAGTTAAAATGCTTTGGACTAGGTAAGTGTGGTATACGAGCTATATGTAGAGGAAACCGGTTTGTACTAGTATTATTAAAACCTCATGCAAGGTAGACCAAGAAGGATGTATATATGATACTAAATCTTAAACAGTAACGGATATCCTAATTGAGTATGTAACCTTAGATGATTTTAACATTTCTAAAGATAAGATTTAATCCGTTGTACCTTAGGACAATTCGAAGGCAATTATAAAGACATTTATTTATGACACAATACTTATTTAAAGACAAAAACAAAATATGTAAACAAAAAAAAACAATATTAGAAAAAAAATCGCATGCAACGGCAACGCCAAACAGACCCACAACAGCATATATAATTGACACCTAGTTCCTGACGCTGGTCGTTCCAGAAATAACAGTTTTGAAAATTATAATGTACAGCTGCCTAAAATTAAACCTAAAAACCTCAAATCCCATACAATAAATAACAAACTATCTTTACAAACGATCACTAAACCCAAAGCGGATAGTACCGAGGTTAGTGAATGTAAGTCTAAGGAAAAGGCACTAGACCTCAATGTAAAATGTAACGCTCTTTACTCGAAGGTCTTACTTGTTTCCTTAAGACGGAGAGGGAAATAAAATCCTCGGGTACGGTTTAAGTCTGTACTTCCTTTTGTAGATGTTGTAGATAAAAAAGATTGGGAGAAACTGAAAAAAAAAACATCCGGTTAAGTGCGTGTCGGACTTAGCAGATTTAGGGTTCTCTACCAAACTGCAAAATTAAGTTGGTTGTAATAGGAAAAATGAGGGCATTTTAAAGAAAAAAAACAGATGTTTCAATAAATTGGTATTTTTAGTAAAATATACGTAACTAGCTGTTCCCCGCGGCTTCGCTCCCGTGGGCCACCCCACAGGACCCGTTTTCGGGATAAAAAATAGCCTATGTCACTAAGGAATAATGTAGCTTTCTATTGGTGAAAGAATTTTTAAAATCGGTCCAGTAGTTTCGAATTTTGATTCGGTACAAACAAACAAAAAAATCTTTTCTCTTTATAATATTGGTATAGATTATTTTAATTTAAATTTATTTGACGTTCAAAAGTGCCGTTTATTTACCTAGTGGAATAAATATATTTGACTTTGACTTTATCACCAAATTTCAAATTCATAGGTCCATGGGAAATTAAAACATTCTTCGGAACAACATTTTGTAAAAAATTGTCGAAAATGGGGGAGCGTCCCCATTTTCGACAATTTTTTTTGTCGAAATTTTTGTTTGAAAATTTGCTGTATGGAAGCCCATAAAAATAAAATATTTTTAACATTTTTGCATGTTGAAAATTTGAAGACTCTAACTCCAACCATTTGTATGTAAAACCCCCGTGACAGACGAGGGACAGACTGACACGAGAGTGACGGCAATAGGGATCCGTTTGGACCCTTCGGGTACGGATCCCTAAAAATTGGGATTAGTATTAAAGTCATGTGGTGGGATATTGCCTGATTAAAGATGGTTGACGAACTAATTTATCAACCAATCTAGTGTTACTCAATCGTGTTGGTGAACGACATACAGTTAAAAAATATGGTACTAAATTATTTTCTTGAAGTTATTCGTTATTGTGTTTACCAATGGTCCACGTTCCTATACTCTCCACAAAGTTGCCAAAATTACTATTTTTGACAAACAAATGGATGTTGAGAACAATTTCCGTAGTTACATAGCACTAATGCTGCTACCATCTTCCTCACTTTTCCTTTTATGGCCTTTGAAAGACTTCAGTCATTGTAGAAGCAGGGTTTTGCTATTATCTTCCAACCACTAATAATGGTCCTTACACCAACCTTCAAAAGTTAAACTGTCTGCAGTTTTTCAATATAACGAACCACTCTCCCGAGTGTACTAGGACAACAGTGGGCGTCAGAATGTCGTCGCCTAATTTCGCCGACCAGTTTACTGAATCGAACACAATTTTTCAATTAGCACCGACTTTGGCCGACATCTTTGGCCGACAGTCGGCGTAACCTAATTAATTGACAATTGTGTATTGAAGCAATGATTTTTAAATGGTTCTGTAGTGTTTTAAGTGAATGGCTTGTGTTGTTCTTTTTAAGGAATTGTCTCTTCGATGGTGGGCGGGGTTGACTGATTTATTGTTCAGAAGATATTTCGTAATGTCATCATGAAGCAACCGATTTTTGACGTTGTCTTCTTCGAAGATATTACTCAGTACAGTTAACCTGCCTTTAAATTACAGAATCCGATTTAAATCTTCTTTTCTAAACAACGTCACCATCACCATTGACTTGCCCTCGTACTTCTACTTTCTAGAAATCTTTCTCACAGTCCATCGTATTAAGGGTTCCGTACCTAATGGGTAAAAACGGAACCCTATTACTATGTCTCCTCTGTCCGTTAGTCTGTCTGTCAAGAACCGTGATAGCTAGACAGTTGAAATTTTCACAGATGATGGGATTTCTGTTGCCACTATAACAACAAATACTAAAAGCAGAATACAATAAATATTTAAGTGGGGATCCCATACAACAAACGTGTATTTTTGCCGTTTTTTGCGATAATGGTACGGAACCATTCGTGCGCGAGTCCGACTCGCACTTGGCCGGATTTATAGTCCAATTAAATACTTTTAATTTGAATTATAAGGAATTCTGAACATACCTTCAATTTTTTTTTTATAAACTAGACACGTAAAATAGTCTAAAAAAATAATAATTGCCCCATAGAATAGAACAAGATACATTTAAATTAAGAAGCACGTCCAAAAGTCGCCAAATACAGATCCATAGACGAAACTTAACGACTTTGACCAGAAGTCGTAAAATTACTTTATTTGTTTTGAGACTCGTCAAAGTATTAGGCGCTTTTTTTTTAACTGACGTGCGCCATCATTGTTTGAGTAAGCGATATCTTTTTTTTCTATATGTGTTGTCAAACTGCCGTGTTATGTTCGAGTATAGTGCTACTTTTCTTAAATAAACTGGTATGAATGGCGTGGGCGTAGGTAGTAAGTGAATTGGAATTTATGGTTCTGTGTAGTTTTTATCCGACTTCAAAAAAGGAGGTTATGAATTCTGCGTGTTTTTAAAAACTTCTGAATTAAGTAGGGTAAGATAACCAGTTATTGGCACTTTAAGAGAGTTCCTCCCCTAGCTTCGTAATCAATTTCTCTGAAAATCATATTAATATACATACAAAAATTATAATGACACCGAAGGAAATATTCTAATCTTTATTTTAAAAGTTGTTTCATCCAGTGAAATAGTAATTATATACGTACATATATTTCACTAATTTATAAAAAAAATATCTAAAATCCTATTACTGGAATAGAAATTCCAATATTGCTATTCTATGGTTTTGTTATTTTTTTAGCCTTTAAACTCAGAAGTGCCAATAACAAGAGGGGTGCAAGCGATAGAGTGGTATACCCTATAATATATATATATATAATTTATCTTATTCAGCATAAATTATTTAAGTAATTGGCTCTTCTTCTATTTTTGGTCCTTATTTGACAAGGAAGGAGCATACAAATGTATGTGATAGGGATAGCAAAACACGTGATTGATCAAAATTAAAAGCTTGTTCTAATTTTCTACATCCGACGTCATCCAGGTTAAATCGACAGAAAAAGATTGGCGTAATATTATTCTTCCAATTTACAAAATAAATATTATTTATCATTTGTCATGAAAAATATATTTTTCAACTAAAATTTTTTGAAAGAAACCGTGAAATAACTTCCGAAGGTTGTACCAATAACGTCTGTAAAACAACAATAAGAACATTACCATTTCAATAAAAACTGCAAATAAATAATTAACAATTGCAGAAATTCAATTGAATATTTTCGCATCGTCTGTAGCAATGTCACAATGGCGATTTTTCACTTCATTAGGTACAGTAGCTACCGTTTTATTTAAGGCTCTCGCAGACAGGCACTTTGAGACTATGCGACAATGAAGCGACGACTATTCCATAGAAAGATTGTCTATTGAAATATGTCCCGTGGAATGGTTTTAACCCCCGCCGGAAAAAGAGGGGTGTTATAAGTTTCACGTGTGTTGCTGTGTGTCTGTCTGTGGCATCATAGCGCCTAAACGGATGAACCGATTTTGATTTAGTTTTTATTGTTTGAAAGGTAATTTTGTCGAGAGTGTTCTTAGCTATGTTTGAATAAAATCGGTTCAGCCGTTCAAAAGTTATGGGCGTTTTACTGTTTGAATTGGGGTGTTTTCTCAAGATAAATGTGTCGGGGATTTTTAAAATTTTGAAATTTTACTTGTTTGAATAGACACATTGTTGTGGCATTGTCAGTTGGAGCCTAAGACAGTATATTTGACTTAGCCAATATTCTGCAGCCTAGTTTCTGTATCTAATCCTTTCTTTTCTTACTGGATACACTCTAATGCAATTAAAAGCAGGCTTCTTGCTAAAAGGGTAAATACGTCTGGCCCTTTGTTCTTTTTAACCCAGTCGATATGGACCCAAAAGCTGGAAAGGTCTTGTCTTCGTTGTCATCTCAATACTTTGTTGCTTAGCCTGGTAGCATTTGAGATTCAGGATTGACATATAGTAGTCACAGCGGAACTTTGTGTCTCTGAAGTTGGCTGCAAGACCCTGCACTGTTGCTATTTTTGTGTCCATGTTGAAGTAGAAGATAGCATTTTATAACTGCCTCTTTCACTCGCTTAACGTTTGTCGTATCGTCCTATCTCGCTTACTGTGTGCAGTATACTCGATGACAAACTATTTCTTGCGCAATGGTTCGCAGAGGCAACTTCAGAGACACAACGATCCGCTGTGACTGCTATACGCTACTGAAATGATACGTTGTCAATAGCCTCATCATCATCATCGTTCTCACTCCAGAACTTTTCGGCCCCATCGGCCATCCGTTCTGCGAGCAATGTGCGAGCACTGCCACTTAAGTTTGGCAATTCTTCGGGCTATGTTGGTAAACCTGGTTCTCTTGTGGATCTCTACATTTCTGATTCGATCACGCAAGGAGACTCGGAGCATAGCCCTCTCCATTGCAATTTGGGTGATTGTAAGCTTTCTGATGAGGCCTTTTGTGAGCGTCTCTAAGCCATAGGTCAGATAGCCTGGATTCAATATATGTCTACTTCGTTTACTTCGAAGCTTTGCGACAATTGCTCGAGATTGACGACATTTGCTCTCAAGCAAATCTCGTTGTCTTAAATTAGATATTCATTGAAACAGCTACTTGTTTCAACCTTATTGATACAATTGGCACTCTTAATAATATCAGAGCTTGCATATACATCGAATGTAGTGACGTGTTTTGAAGTGGAGAGAATTGAATTATTTGTGGTAATTTCGTTCTGGTCTAATAGTGCTTTGTTTAGCAAAACATATGTTGGAAAACTTTTGTGCAAAAGTAAAAACTGCGCAACTACATCCGAGGGCGAGTTTGATTGCGCAGTTTTCACTTTTTCATTTTTCATTAGTCATCATCATCATATCAGCCGAGAGACGTCCACTGCTGGTCATAGTCCTACACCAAGCGTCGCCACATTGACCGGTCCCGTGCGTCTCGCATCCAGCGGATCCCCACAACCTTCACCAGGTCATCGGTCCACCTATTGGGAGGCTTTCTAACGCAACGTCTTCCAGTTCGCGGTCGCCACTCCAGAACTTTTCTACCTACCCCAACGGCCATCCGTTCTGCGAGCAATGTGCCTCGCCCACTGCCACTTAAGTTTGGCAATTCTTCGGGCTATATCGGTAACCCTGGTTCTCTTGCGGATCTCTATATTTCTGATTCGATCACGCAAGGAAACTCCGAGCATAGAACTCTGCATGCACTTTTTCATTATTACTCAAAAGTTAATCTAATTAAAATATGGTTTAGATCTGTATCCAGTTAGACTAGGAGCCGACCTCAACGTATTGGTGAAATAGCTAGGTTGATCAGTAAAGAAAGAAATAGAAATACTGAGTATATTGAGTAAGAAGTACTGACTCAAAAACTAAATGAAAAAGTAGAGTTTAAATTAAATAAATGTCCTCTGTTAACGATACCCGTGGAATCGCATTGATGTAAACGGTCTCAAATAAACAAAAAGGCTTTTCTGAGTCGAATCGAATCGAAGTAAATTTAATTTGGTACGTACTGAAAAAAAAAACAATTTTCATCATTTTGGTAGAATTTCGGAGCAATGACAGTTGAGTTTTCTTATACGATATCTTGCGAAAACACCCCGATTCAAACAGTAAAACGCCCACAACTTTTGAACGGCTGAACCGATTTTATTCAAACATAGCTAAGAACACTCTCGATTAAGTCACCTTTTAAACAAAAAAAAACTAAATCAAAATCGGTTCACCCGTTTGGACGCTATGATGCCACAGACTGACACACATAAACAGATACACAGATACACCGATGCACAGCAAAACACGTGAAACTTATAACACCCCTCTTTTCTCGGCGGGGTTTAAAAACCGCTGCCGGATGTCACATTGGCTTTGACCACAGATTACGTCGCAATCTGTGAGCTAGTAGATACCTTAGGATCTACTGTTTTGAGCTGGTTCTCATGTGTACCTAATAAAATGTAACTTACTTCTGATTATTTATTGCAAACGTTATTAAAAATCAATCAACAACTTTCTGTACTTAATATCAAGATGGTGCAACAACTGACGTCATAACGCGACAATAATTACATTCGTTACAAAATGCTCAATCTTTTGTAAATTATGAGTATTTTTAAGTTTACACAATATTGTGGTAAACTGGTAATTGTCTAGTGGGAATTTGGGAGAACAATACGCGAGCTACTTCGTAATATGTATAATAATAAAATAATTCGAGGTCTTTCATAGGCTATGGATGACCTTTCAAACCTTATGGGGCCAAAAGAAGAAAATATGAAATTAATATTTGTTATTGGAAAACATCTTCCCGTAAAATTCCTTTTTTCAACTGGGTATGCCGAAAATGCTCTCATACTTTTGAAAAATACCTTTACACCAACTTTTATTTCGTTTGAAGAACTGCTTTCATCTTAAAATTACGACAAATATCTCCTTTTAAGTTTCAGCCTATTAAGGTTACACTAGTCGATCAGTCTTCCATACAAACATAGTCTGGCGATTACTCCATTGTTTGACGATGGACGTTAAAAATTAAAAATGATATCAATTTGTCTCATCATTTGTATGGAAACAAAAAAAAATATGAGCGTTAAGGTTCCATATTTTAACACTAATTTTAACGTATCTTTGGGCGGAAATAAATACCATAAGAAGAAGGAAAATTGCAAAACGGGCACCTTACAGGGATAGATTAGTAATTCAACAATGCAAATAATGTTATTTTGAAAATATACATTTAGTAGTTTTTGACTCCCAAAGTTATTAAAATTTCACGCGTTCATTTTCGTCCTAAATCATCATCCATTTCGCTACAAACTTGCAGAAGTCCTAATTCGTACGCCAACTAGCTTCTTACTGCTCATCACAGCATCTATTTCTTTCGCACGTCTTGTCGGATGAGATAGCATGCATTTTAACCCCGCGCACAAAATAGCTCATGCCGTCGACTAGGGCAACCTTAATGAAAAAAACCAGTTTTATCTGTCAGTTTCATGACTTTTACCTACAGCCCTTTCAAATTAATGTTTTATTTTTATTTTACCAGCCCTTTTATTTATACGTAGTACAATATCGATATTTTTTATCACTTTCATGTCAATATAAGATGGCTTCTCTCTCCCTTTTAGTTGTTGCTCTATACTTTTTAACTTCTTAAAAAATTAGTTTTGGCACAATAAAACCCAGCATCACTTAATTTTGGGATTTGAAAAACGAACAATGCATCGAAAAGCCGGACCCTAGCATGTCATTGTCTGTGACCTTAGTTTAGAGTGGGGTTCCACTGACGGCTAATTAAGGTGTTTTTTTTTTTTTTAAGATGTAATTGCGTTTTGTGTTTTTTTTGCCAAAATACATTATTGTACTGTATAGTCAGTATATTTTGGTTGTTTTAAAATAATCTCTGCATAAAGAAAATATAATCATGATTTATTTAATGCATTTCATGTACAAAAATAGTGAATGAACAATATTTCTGTCAATCTATGAAAAAAAAACATTAAAAAATTTAATCTTTATTCTCTTTCAAGTCTATGTCACAGATAAACTCAGGAGTTATTTGATAAGATTATTTTCACTGATATTATACTACTAACCATTCACAAGAATGTAACAATTAATTTAACGATCGCAACTTGATAGTAAAATGCGTAAATATTGGCAATTAGCCAGGAAGAGTAAATTACTTTTGTCATTGCGTAGTGAATACTGAATAGTGATAATCAGTTCATTTCTAGTTTCAACCGGTTGCCGCCACATTCTAGATGAATGAATCGGCCATATACTTACCGATGATCGTAGATAGCTGGCAAAAAGCCCAGAAAAAATACCTGATGGTTTACGATCTCGCATCAAAATAATTTATTTTATGACGTCTAAAACACAAGCAAATTCACAGTGCTTTATTGACATGAAAAAGACTTCGTTTCATCAAACCCTCAGATAAAAACAAGTAAAATTTCAAAATTTTAAAAACCCCCGACAGTTTATCTTGCGAAAACACATTTCAAACAGTAAAACGCCCATAACTTTTGAACGGCTGAACCGATTTTAATCAAACATAGCTAAGAACACTCACGACAAAATCACCTTTCAAACAAAAAAAACTAAATCGAAATCGGTTCATCCGTTAAGGCGCTATGATGCCACAGACAGATACACAGATACACAGCAACACACGTGAAACTTATAACACCCCTCTTTTTCTGGCGGGGGTTAAAAACAATCACATTCGAAATTCAAAGGTCGAATGGTGCCTTTTTATTGTGACAGAAATGTGTGCATTATATAGTGGAGACAGGGGTCAATATGTTATGTACAGTTTTATAGATATGCTTATTCTCTGTCTCAGTGTGCTTAAGATAATTCGTTTCTGCAGTATTTTAAGAATAAACTCTGTATAAATAAAACCACTAGCCCATTCACTTGAGCAATAAATATCCCCACTAGTTTCTTGCAAAACCTTGCCATTCTTTCCGCTGCATGCAACTGGCACCCCAACCTTACGATTGTTCGCTGATTCCCACGGCCGAGTTGGTCAGTGTGGCCGAAGGTCGGCCGACCTTGGATTTTTGTCTGCAGTCGGGATATAGCTCACAGTACAATTTGGGGTACTTACTTGTATTGTTGGAAAACCTGTTTTGTCGTCTAGCTAGCGTGTGAAACTTGATTGCAAGGAAGTTCGTTCTGTGTTATAAACACAAAACGTTACATGGGTCCTTGACAATACAAAACACAATAAGTGAAAAATAATTTGTAATTCAGACGTCGTTTTTTTTTCTAATTTTACCACAATATACCAATTAAAACTTCCAAGTCTGATTTATGTAATATTGAGTGGAGGTAAGTGCTCGCCAAATATCTGGGCCGCCCTGAAGTAGGCTTGCCGAAGCGCTAGGCACGAAACGGTGCTGTTTTTACCTGACTGCCGAAGGAGGGTAATGTGTTTATCAGTCTATGTATGTCTGTTCCTATGTGGCGTTCTAGAGACCAAACACGTTGGCCGATTTTGATGATTCTTACGTCAATCGATTCGTCTTAACCCTGAGATTGTCATTGGCTCCATCAAAATTGGAAAAAAAATATTTTAGGCGCCATATTGTGGGGCACCAATATTTTTTTCTTCCAAACCCATTGTGTGGGTTGTCAAAATAAAGGGTTGTAAGAGGTGATTTCAAAAATATATAACACTTATATTTTTAAATGTACGTAATTAAAAAAAAATAACTAAAAAGTTATAAATAAATAATGTTAATTAAAAAAAATCAAAAACCCGACTGCTTCAAAAGCGAACTCAAAAGACGTAAACAACAAGAAGAAAATCATGCTGTGCAGTCGGAGGTTAAATCTGGTTTTGATAAGCAGCTGTTTTTTGTTTTCTTATAAATAACTTTTTTTTGTATGAGATTTACTACTGCGCAGCCATTGTTTGATTGACAAGAAGTTCGGCAAGAACTATACCTATATCTAATCTAGTTTATTTTCGAAATAGATGACACCATAATTTTTCTTAAGGCAACTAACAGTTCTTAGGCTCTTCTCTATTCCCAACACGTACACTAGACCCGACAGCCATACTTACGAGGAAAACACACTTAAATTGAAATATTTTACTATAATCAGCCATTTTTATTCCGCACAACTAGTTCTGCTGGCTAATGGAGCGAGGTTTGCAAAAAATCTAGATTAAAGTCGCTATTGTATTACGCTAGAGATTGCGCGCGAGTTTGTCCGTGAAATTGCTCTGACGTATCAGGTTTTATTGCGAATTGCGAAATATTATGATTGCAGGTTAGGTAAATAATTTATGTAATATAACAAGCCTTTATTTTGTGGTTTTACTGTAAGATGCTGGTGATTTCTTTAGATTTAAAAGTTAAGTGTAGTTTTCGGAAGTGATTAGGAAAATGGCGGCCGCAAAGCTCAAACAATTGAGTATCGCAAAACGCAAAAAAAGGAACTGCTTTCTGCACGTGCTGTTTTCATTTTGTTCGATGTATAGTGATGTAGACTGTGAAATTGTGGCAGATTAAATAGTATTTCTAAGTATTGAGTTGTATTACAAGGTCGGCTTGGCAGTCGGTCGACAACCTTACAATCTTAAACGCGGCTTAGTAAAGAAAATGTCGTTTAAGACCAAAACGTAATAGTGTTTATGGTAGATTTAGAGCTATAAAATTGCGTATAAAATCCTGTGCTTTGTTTGCGTATTCGTGAATATAGCAAAGAAGTGGCTACCCTGCCGGATTCAGTGTTTCCTAATAGCTGTAACTTCGAGGGTATTTTAAGTCAAGAGTGAATAGGTTACTTCTAGACAAACGTCCTCCATAGTAGAACCACACCATCGCTTATCGTCAGGTGAGATTGGTACACGAGTCTACCAACAATAAAAATGTGGCGCTAAAATCAACGGTTTTAGCCGAATCTAATACAGTCAATAGATTCGCTTACTCACCCTGTCGAATTGTATCGATTACAAATCGTTTCGAAATCTACCTTAAAGGTATGAAACCTTCCGATGCTTCAAGTCAACTTGAACGATTACAATTGCATGCGATTGCAATTATTCGTAATTGGAATTTATATTTCGGTATCGTTAAAATCTTGAAATAAATTGTAAGAAATTAACCGACACCGTTAAGTCTTACCAATTTTTTACCCGAGACAAAACGAGTTTTCTCTTATATCGTAAATATTTTTCGCGTATTAAGGTTCCCCTAGTCGACGGCACGAACTATTTTGTGCGCGAGGTTAAAATGCATGCTACCTCATTCGACAACACGTGCAAAAGATATAGATGAGATGATGTGATGAGCAGTAAGAAGCTAGTTCACGTACGAATTAGCACTTTCGCAAATTTGTATCGAAAGGGATGATGATTTAGGACTAAAACGAGCGCGCGTAATTTTATAAACAGTCCTTTGGGAGTCTAAATATAATGAAAAAACGACTAAATGTATATTTTCAAAATAAAATTATTTGCATTATTGAATTAATAATCTTTCCCTGTATGGAGGCCGTTTTGCAATTTTCCTTCTTATGGTATTTATTTCCGCCCAAAGAAACGTTAAAATTAGTGTTGAAATATGGAACTTTCGCCGCTCATAACTTATATAATATAAACTCATAAAATATATATATTTTTTTAACATTTTCGTTTCCATACAGGACTAGATAATAATGAGACAAATTGATATATTTTTTTATTTTGAACGTACATCGTCAAACAGTGGAGTAATCGCTAGACTACGGTTGTATGGAAGAATTTTCGACTAGTGTAACCTTAAGTTGAAAACTGCGTAGTACCTAAATAAAACTTATGTATAAGCAGTATATAAGCTGTTTTGCGGTTGTAAGATGACAAATTGACGCTTCTCGACTCATGAAGGTCGATGGCGAATCGAGATTAATTCGATTGAGGCTGAGTTCTTGATTTATTAAAGAATCGTTTCGTTTATCAAGACTACGCGTTAAAAAAAATTGAATTTTACTTTTAACCAACTTAAAAACAACGGTTCTCTGTTTGATGTGTATGTTTGGATTATCTCGAGAACCGTTGGTCACATTATTTTAATGCATTACAAAATTGGTTTTTAGTGCGTGTGAAACAAAAAGTAATTTATTAAAACGTATTCAAACTGACATTGAATATTATAATCTCTTAAATATTTTCTAACGTGTTAACAATTTTATGTAATTTTGTTTTATTATTTAACGACCGTGACACTGATCGGTTTGAAAAATAATAAATCTTCACCAAATAAATTATGCATGGTTTTATCATTCAAGTTTTTTCTTATAATCAATACAAGCAAGGTATTTATGTAATACAACTATTACTTAATGGTTCTCGCCATCTCTAATTCTTTTTAAATGTCTTTGTTAATTAATTCTTAGTAAACGAAACATTTAACATTAAAAATGTTCCAGTCTATTTTCTTAATAGGTCATTAGTTTAAGTTATTAGGTTTTTAATGTGAGAGCACAGACAGAAAAATAATTAAATGCATGCCAAAAAGTTTTTAATGTTTGCGGTCGGAGCATAGACAAACTTGACTACATCAAAAGAGGTTGTTCACCAAAGTTTTTATTTGTTGCACAGTCACATTATTACTTTTTTGTTCAAGGTCGTCAAAATTACCTAAATCCTCGTTCTCATGGTAAATAGTATCATTAAAGCACCTCCAAAAGAACGTGTGAGTCATTATTTGTGTGTGGCAACACAGACCTCGTGAAACGAATGTAAATCATCCGTTCCTTTTGTTTCCACAGGCCGTATCCAGTTTTATTTACACAAATGTGTAAGAAGCTTTATGTGAAAAACCGAACACAAGTGAATCATACTTTACCGACAGCGTATCCGAACGTATTATAATATTTAAACGTAACCAAGCATTCCAAATTGAAAAAAAGAACTAATCTTTAATTTAGTGTTGCCATATTAACATTAACAAGCTTTTTTAATACTCGATAAGGCGGACATTTAAGTGAGTAATAACAGAAAAAAATCGTGTCAAGATCAATAAGTGTGTGTCAAGGGGGTTTCTGCAACTTTCCTTTTGTAGAACAAGCGAACTGGATGACATCGATCGTGATAAAATAGTGGTGAATCGTTTAAATACGACCTGTTACCTTACACGGGCTTATTGTGGCTGGATTTTGGCGAATCCTTTCATAATAACTCGCGAAGCGGCAGTGCTCGGACCCTAATCACCAAAAAAAAGTGCTCACTAAAAAATAATCTCAAAACAAACAAAACAGTGAAACCCAACCTTAATTAAAACAAGTGAAGTTCAAAATTCGAATTATGAAAAGTGTGTGTGCGTGAAAATGTCAACACAAGCTTATTACAAGGAGCGACTGGGTTTCGACCCTCAGGAAGCGATCCAAGATGGCGTCAATGGCGGCGGCGGGGCCTACTATGAAGGCCCTCATCCATCGAAACGGCACAGGGGCGAACATTCAGAGGCCCATGATCAAGTTTACGAGGAAAACTTGACCAAATTCAAAGGTACAACGTGTTGGGGTTTCTTTATTCAGCAGTCAGGTTCGTGGTGGTGGGATATAGAGAATGCGCGTGGCATTGTGTGCAGTACAGTCAGCGAAAATAACTGAATGAGAAAGGGTGCTACTTGATAATATCTGAACAATGTCTTGAAAACTTTGCGTAAGGCCCAATTTGACCAAAGAAACTGATCAGCACAATATCTAAATCGCGTTCAAGAACTGTCAGTCTCATCGTTCATCAAGAATATTGACGCACTTGACCGGGGTTCAGATTTGCTCATCGCGTTAAGTTTCCTTGATGAATTTGGTAACTGAGACTTGTTCAGATGTTATATAAATGCCCTTCTTTAAAACTCCTGACTTTACTAGTGTTGGTTTGGAATGTTTGTTTTTAATAAACACCGATTTGTTTAGATACAACTGCCATGTTATAACATTCTTTGCGCGTTCTGTTAATAGGAAAAGTGGGCGCAGACATCCGACAGTAAAAAGTCATAATTTGAGGTTTGGTTTTCGCCTATTTCCTCCTCCAGTATTGGACCAATTTAGAAGATAATCCATAAACTGAAAAAGTAAGATATATACTGTGCCCCTATGTTTTTTTATTTAGATTTTGATGATATTATCTTAAGGCACCGATTCCCTTGAGTAGCTGATTTTAAAATGAGAATCACATCTAAACGGCTAGTCGTAATTTATTGGAAAAATATATGTTATAGTAGACCATTTTCTTAATAATTTAATCTGAGCAAATTTTGAGTTTTATTCGTATAACATAGTGTAATTAATTTGTAAAGTTATGTCTAAAACGGGCAAAAACACGACAATCACACCAAAACCGCTGGGCGTATTTTAATGAAATCGACATCATATCAAAGACAATTTAATTATCTACATTTTGATCTGAAGCTTTTTTTTTAAAGTCAAAGAATAATAAGGAAAGTACAAAAAACTACTAAATTTTGGGTCGCGCGGGTGTGAAACGAGTGCGCGTTTCGTTCCCTCAAGGTCGTTGGCGTTAGTCGTCGTCTTAAGAAGCACTAGAACCTTCAAAATTGCGCTCTCAACAGAGGCCTAGTGTACAAATTTGACAACTATAAATGAACAAATGAAAACATAGAAGCACATCATATATCTTTTTTATTCAATTTATGGATTATTTGGAGGAAATAGGCGGGAGCCAAATCTCGAATTATGATTTTAACCGACTTCCCAAAAACAAGGAGGTTATCAATTCGACTGTATTTTTTTTATTACTTAGGACATTCAGTCGGAGCTCTGTACGCATTTCCTCTTAAGCTATGTATGGTTGCCATCCTTCCGCTAACACACCCAAATGGTTTTTTTTTATAGTTGTCTACTTGAAAAATCTGAATGAATTTGACATTTGCAAACTATCTTGAAAATCTGAATTTGAAGCAGCATTTTCAAGTTTATTTTACAGTAGGCAACTCTTTTGATTAAAACTCAGAGCAGCTATTTCAAACTTCCAAGTTTTAGCCTTAATTAAAATATTCTTTCCAGTTAAAATTATTTTAGTGGAATCTATATTTAACTTCCATCTTTAACCTTTGAAAGTCAGCTGTTGCTTTAATAAGTTCGTATAAAAAGCCAGTTTTAAAACAAATTCAAGTTCGTATAACTAGTTTAAAGTTTTTGTAATTATTATTATTATTTATTGTTGTGTTGCCTTGTTAATTTATATTCAAATGAGTTAACGACTTTTTAGATTTATAGTTTAAATTGTAACGATTTTTATGTTTTTTTACTAATTATATTTGTGTTGTTTTGGCATGTCTGTACATAAATCTGGATTGATGTCAAAAATAATGATCTGATTTTGATGTGGGTTTTTACTAATAGTTCGATTTGTGAATTTTAATTATGGAGTTCATATAAATCATATTTTTTTTGTGACATTTAGGCGCCACCATCTTTAGGCGCTTCAATGATATTGCTAATAGGTGTTTTTAAACTCCGACGGAAAAAGAGGGGTGTTTTTGTTGGACGTGTGTACCTGTGTGTTTGTGTATTTGTGTGGCATCATAGCTCCTGAACGGATGAACCGATTTAGACTTTTTTATTTGAAAGGTGACATTATCGGGAGTGTAATCTATAATTAATGAAAATCCGTTCAGCCGTTCAAAAGTTATGGGCGCTTTATTTATTTATTAAAACTTTATGCACAAGTACAGAGGCGGACTTAATACCTTAGGCATTTTCTAGTTAGTTTTTTTTTTTAGTTTTTTACTGTTTGAGTCGGATTGTTTTCGCAAGATATCGTGTCATATTTACGTGTTCGATAGATTGTTGATCGAAGCGAGTCTACTACTAGATAAATAATGTTGTTTAAAAAGGAGGAAAAAAAATATCGAGGGTTTTTAGAAAAAAACAAGGGGTATCGTGTTACCCAGTTACTGGGTTGTGGAGGTCAGATAGGCAGTCGCTCCATGTAAAACACTGGTACTCAGCTGAATCCGGTAAGACTGGAAGCCGACCCCAACAATAATTTCGAAAAAGTTTAGGCAGATGATGGTCAGAATTTATTTGTTCTATGTATGTCTAAATATGTTGTTACACGAACAGCTGGATACAACCCTTCACAGATAGAATTATAATAACAAAGATTATTAGCAAACAGCTTCAGCATCAAATATGTAGATTACAACATTATCTTACGCACCGTTGCGTTTGAAGAATCTTTGAAGCAGGTTCATTTTCAGCAGACGGTTACTTCACTTACTTCACGAATATAATATTCTTATTATGTATCTCAAACTGAACATTCACTTTCAAAGAATACTTTCTTTAATTTAACTATATAATGTGTCCACAGCTTCAGTTGGCTGATAATGTTTAGAAAATTATATTTTACTAGCGGACGCCTCGCGTTTTCACCCGCGTAGTTTCCGTTCCCGTGGGAATACAGGGATAAAAAGTAGCCTATGTCACCCAGGGTTAGTGTAGCTTCCCAACTCTGAAATAATTTTTGAAATCGGTCCAGTAGTTTTTAATTTTATTCGTTACATACAAAAATACAAAGCTTTCCTCTTTATAATATTACTATCGTAATAGTATAATATTCCCTTCGGCGTTTAGAAAAATCCATTTTTAACCCCCGCCGGAAAAAGAGGGGTGTTATAAGTTTCACGTGTGTTGCTGTGTATCTGTGTATATGTGTATCTGTGTGTCTGTCTGTGGCATCATAGCGCCTAAACGGATGAACCGATTTCGATTTAGTTTTTTTTGTTTGAAAGGTAATTTTGTCGAGGGTGTTCTTAGCTATGTTTGAATAAAATCGGTTCAGCCGATCAAAAGTTATGAGCGTTTTACTGTTTGAATTGGGGTGTTTACGCAAGATAAATGCGTCGGGGGTTTTTTAAATTGTGAAATTTTACTTGTTGAAACACATTAGTTCCATCTTCAATAGTTTAAAACTCACTGTCTATTATAATTTGGATACATAGATGGATACATTGTCTATTTCATCCAGTTATTTGAATCATCATCCTCCCGCCATTCTTATTATATTCGAGTCTTTGGAAAACTCTTTAGATCAGCACTTATTCGAATCCATTGGGGTCGGTACAGCATGTCTTAATCATCCATACATCTCAAATCGCCATCATTTCTAACCCCCGATGGCAAGAGGGGTGTTATATGTTTGACGTGTGTACCTGTGTGTTTGTGTATCTGTCTGTGGCATCATAGCTCCTAAACGGATTAACCGATTTTGATTTCGTTTCTTTTTTGTTTGAAGGATGACTTTATCGAGAGTTTTCTTAGCTATGTTTTTTGAAAATCGGTTAAGCGGCTTAAAAGTTATGGCCGTAAACACCCCGATTCGAACAGTAAATTTTCGAATCGAGGTGTTTTCGCAAGATACATTTTATATATATATTTCATACATTTTACCATCAGGTGAGATAGTGGTCAAGCGCGAGCCTATCAATAATAAAAAAAAAAAAAAAAAATGTCATAATTACGTGTTCGATAGATTTGTTGATCGAAGCGTGTCTACTACTAGATAAATGAAGTAGCATGAAATAAAACCGGCCAAGTGCGAGTCGGACTCGCGCACGAAGAAAACGGCATAAAAATCACTTTTGTTGTATGGGAGCCCCACATTTTATTCTGTTTTTAGTATTTGTTGTTATAGCGGCAACAGAAATACATCATCTGTGAAAATTTAAATTGTCTAGCTTTCACGGTTCATGAAGCGTGGTATCTCATGAGATACAGCCTGGTGACAGAAGGACATACAGACAGACAGACGGACAGACAGACAGACGGATCGTGGAGTCTTAGTAGGGTCCCGTTTTTACCCTTTGGGTACGGAACCCTAAAAACTAGCCAGGGGTTTTAAAATTTTACTTGTAATAGTCAAAAAATACAAAATCCATCCATCTTCCGTCACTTGGATATGAAAGTGTTTTTTAGTAAATCCACATTCACTTTCAAGTAAACTCTCGCCTCTTCAACAATAATGTTATTCAAGAATACGTATACATAATAATACTTAACAGAAGTAAATGTCGGTGACTGTAACATTTCTCGAAATCTCGACTCCTACGATCATTTCGTAAACCCCTGAGTCATTGGGACCATACATTTGAAAGTCTTGCAGTCGAAATGTATTCATGAAATTCAGAATTACAGATTAATTACGTCACTGGGCTTATATTAATGGCTGATTCCAACTCCAAGTAGGAGTTAGATACTGTCCTAATATCGCGAGGCAATTTAAATGATGATGAAATGAAGTATGATGCCACAGACAGGTACACAAATTCACAAACACATATATGGTAGACAAGGTTGCCTGCTTGTCGGTCTTCTACAGACTGTACTTCGGTGAGTGTGCTCAATAGCTCCACGACCTCATCTCACCAGCCCCCTTCTACCATCGGACATCTAGACGCACTGCAAGTTACCATCCTTACCTTGTTGCCATTCCACCAATTCGCACCAAGCGCTTCCAAACATCCTTCATAATGCGCACAGCGAATGAATGGAACTCACTACCTGCGTCTGTTTTTTCGAACGCATTCAACCCGAATCTCTTCAAAGTTAGAGTGAACAGGCTTCTTCTGGGTAAGCTCACTCCATCGTAGACTCTGTCTCTGTCACCTCTGACCTAGACTAGAGTCAAGAGCAAACCCATCATAAACAAAAAAAAATAATACATACGTCAAACTTTAAACACTCTTCTTTTTCCGTCGAGGGTTAAAAATACTGGTAATCAGCTTCTTCCGATTAGACTGGAAGCTGACCTCAACAAAAAATTGGATGAGTGATGAGCTAAGGTGTGGAATTCCCTGCCGGAGTCTTTGCTTCCTGACAGATACAACCTTGGGGTCTTTAAGTCAAGAGTGAATAGGTTACTTCTAGGCAAGCGTGCTTCACCGTCGACCACATCATCACTTACCATCAGGCGAGATAGTGGTCAAACGCGAGCCAATCGATAAAAAAATTGAATTAGTACCGAATTTCTTCTTAATATTAAAAAGGCGTAAGTCCAGAAGTGCTACCCAATTATCGACTAACTCAATTAAAGTATTTTATTCAGTTTGAGGATTAAACTATTAAAGTGTGTAGGTGTGTTTTCTAATTCTTGAACCTTTTAAAGAAGTTAACTAAGAGGCTTAAGGTTACACTAGTCGAAAATTCTTCCATACAAATGTAGTCTAGAGATTACTCCACTGTTTGACGAAGTACGTTCAAATTAAAAAATGATATCAATTTGTCTCATCATTATCTAGTCCTGTATGGAATCAAAAATGTAAAAATAAATAAAAAAATTGAACTTTATGAGCGTCGAAAGTTCCATATTTCAACACTAATTTTAACGCATCTTTGGGCAGAAATAAATACCATGAGAAGAAGGAAAATTGCAAAACGGCCTCCATACAGGGATAGATTAGTAATTCAAAAATGCAAATAATGTTATTTTATAAATATACATTTAGTTGTTTTTATCATGATATCTAGAGTCCCAAAGGTCTGTTTATAAAATTTGGCGCTCTCGTTTTCGTCCTAAATCATCATCCATTTCGATAAAAATTTGCAAAAGTGCTAATTCGTACGCGAACTAGCTTCTTACTGCTCATCACAGCATCTATTTCTTTCGCACGTGTTGTCGGATAAGATAGCATGCATTTTAACCCCGCGCACAAAATAGTTCGTGCCGTCGACTAGTTCAACCTTACCTCTTTAAATCTTATTTTTAGCCCCCCGGAAAAAGAGGGGTGTTATAAGTATGATGTGTGTACCCGTGTATTTGTGTATCTGTCTGTGGCATCATAGCTCCTAAACGGATGAACCGATTTTGATTTAGTTTTTAGGGTTCCGTACCCAAAGGGTAAAAACGGGACCCTATTACTAAGACGCCGCGGTCCGACCGTATGTCTCTCTGTCTGTCTGTCACCAGGCTGTATCTCATGAACGATGATAGCTAGACAGTTGAAATTTTCACAGATAATGTATTTCTGTTGCCGCTATAACAGCAAATACTAAAAATATAATAAAATAAATATTTGAGTGGGGCTCCCATACAACAAACGTGTTTTTTTGCCGTTTTTTGCGATAATGGTACGGAACCTTCGTGCGCGAGTCCAACTCGCTGGCTGGTTTTTTTTTGTTAAAGGTAACTTTATCGAGAGTGTTCTTAGCAATGATTGATGGAAATCGGTTTAGCCGTTAAACAGTTATGGGCGTTTTACTCTTGTTTTTGCAAGATATCGTTACATAATTACGTTTTTAATAAATTATCGATCGAAGCGTGTCTTCTATAAGATAAATCTAAATAAATAAAAACAAAAAAGTGTCAGGGGTTTTTAAAATTTTAGTTGTTATTATTTGTGAACTCATCATCTCAGCTGATAGATGTCTATTGCTGGACTAGGGTAAGAGTTGCTACATCAGCCAGACCTGTCCTTTTCACAAACACTCCCGGCCCTCACCAGGTATTCGATGCTCCTTGTGGGAGACTTTCGAACGCTGCGTCTTTAGAGACGCTTTCGCTACTTCGGCACGATCGGAACAGCGTTCTGCAAGCAATGTCTCACTTAGGTTTGACAATTCTTCTGGCTATATCAATAACTTAACTTCTTCAGCGGATTTCTTCATTTAGGAAACGATTGTCTTTTAAATACAAATACAAAACATTTATTGACAAAAAAATATCAGTACCGACATCAGGTACGAGATAACTGTTATCTACTGATAACGCTATCTAATCGCCATGTGTACTAAACAAAGATATAACGTAACTAGTATTATGTACTAGGTATTTACTGGTTCATTAACGTTGACGGAATATTATGTTTTCTTAATGGGTCGAGGATTATGTTAATGGGTGAGAAAGGTACTCTTGAATATGATGACTTTTACTATGGGATGAACTCTGAAATATGGGCATAAATACATTAACTACGTTCACATAACTCGACAAATGTTAGGGAACAGTTGTTTTTTACGGGGTAGGTTTAAGAGGAAGCCCCATGTAAAAAATTCTTCATATTCATGAATACTTTCTCTTCCTTTAATAATGGCCACGAAGTAGACGACATATTTCACGCTTTTTAATTTATCTAGACACGCTTCCATCGACAATCTATTGAACACGTAATTATATCTTGCAAAACACCCCGATTAAAGCAATAAAACGCCTATAACTTGAGAACGGTTCAACGATTTGCATCAAACATAGCTAAGAACACTCTCGATAAAGTCACCATTCAAACAAAAAATAAACAAAATCAAAATCGATTCATCCGTTTAGGAGCTATGATGCCAATAACAGATACACAAGCACACGGGTACTCATGTCATATTTATAACACCCCTCTTTTCCGTCGGGGGTTAAAAAATACATGATAGACACAACATGATCATCTTTACAATAAAAAAAAATGTGTAATTAAATTTGTCATCAATATTTATAAGTCGGTTTCCATTCGTTCTTGGTAGCGGTCGTTATGCTATTCATAGCATAAATATAAATACAAAATTACAAATATACCACACACATATCTAAACTAATATTATAAAGAGGTAAAAATTGAGCAGGTTGCGATGGAGCATTATAGGGTTATCTGAAGTCCGAAGAGAGGGGGAGGACTCGATAATCCTCAAATCCGGTAACCTGCTCTATTTCCGAGAGGGAGACCGGCAGTCCCAGGGTGGTGTCGGGTTTATCGTCCACAGGTCCCTTGTGAACAACGTGGTGAAGATCGAGAGTGTGTCGACCAGGGTGGCGTACCTTATACTCAGAATATCCTCTAGATATTCGCTGAAGGTCATACAGGTCTACGCCCCAACCTCGGCACACCCCGACGACGAGGTAGAGACCATGTATGAGGATATCTCCAGAGCCATGCATGGTTTCAAAACTCACTTCACCGTTGTCATGGGGGACTTCAACGCGAAACTGGGCAAACGAGACGAGGATGAGCTGCAAGTGGGGCAATTTGGAGTTGGACGACGGAACCACCGGGGTCACCTACTGGCCAGTTTTATGGAGAAGGAGGGCCTCTATATGATGAACTCCTTCTTCAAAAAGCGTGAACACAGGAAGTGGACCTGGCAGAGCCCCGATGGTGCAACAAAAAATGAGATCGACTTCATCATGTCAACCAAGAAGCAAATGTTCAATGATGTCTCTGTGATCAATTCGGTAAAAACCGGGAGCGATCACCGCATGGTAAGAGGCACATTGAACATTAATATTAAGCTTGAAAGGTCTCGACTGATGAAGTCCACGCTCCGTCCAGCACAGGTCCAGGTCCAAAACCCCGAGAGCTTTCAGCTCGAACTCCAGAATCGTTTCGAGTGCCTGGGGAGCTCCGTGGACGAATACAGCGACGGGTTCGTGGAAGCTGTCCATACGGTCGGGTCTAAGTTTTTTTTCAAGACCCGTCGTACAGATAGAAACAAAAAGCTCTCTGATCATACCCTCAAGCTTATGAAGGAGAGGCGTGAGATGATCCTGCAGTCTTCAGATGAGGCGTGCAAATACCGGCAGATCAATAGACAGATCTCTAAATCCTTGAAAAGAGACCTCCGCCGCTTTAATACCGAGCGTATTAAAGACGCGATTGAGCGAAATAAAGGCTCCAAGGTGTTTTCAAGGGATCTGTCTATTGGGCAGAGCCAGCTCACGAAACTGAAGACCGATGATGGCAGGATTGTATCCGCCAAACCGGAGCTTCTGAGGGAGATCGAGAGTTTCTATGGGCAGTTGTACACGTCAACCAGTAAACCCGTTGCGAATCTAGCAAACGACCCAAGAGCTAGATTGACCCGACACTATACCGAAGATATCCCGGACGTCAGCCTGTACGAGATTAGGATGGCTCTGAAACAGCTTAAAAACAACAAGGCGCCGGGTGATGACGGAATCACGGCTGAACTCCTGAAGGCGGGTGGAAAACCGGTCCTCAAGGCCCTTCAGAAGCTTTTTGATTCCGTCATACTCGAGGGCAAAACGCCACAGGTATGGTGCAGGGGTGTGGTGGTACTCTTCTTCAAGAAGGGCGACAATGCCCGGCTGAAGAACTATAGGCCCATCTCGCTTCTTAGCCATGTTTACAAGTTGTTTTCAAGAGTCATCACGAATCGTCTCGCGCGCAGGTTTGACGATTTCCAGCCTCCCGAACAAGCCGGATTCCGAAAAGGCTTTAGCACCGTAGACCACATACATACGCTGCGGCAGGTTATACAGAAGACCGAAGAGTATAACTTGCCTCTCTGTTTAGCGTTTGTGGACTACGAGAAAGCCTTCGATTCGATCGAGACTTGGGCTGTACTGCAGTCTCTCCAACGGTGCCAGATCGACTACCGGTACATTGAGGTGTTGAAGTGTCTGTACAAAAACGCCACCATGTCAGTCCGTCTTCAGGATCAGACCTCGAAACCAATCCTTCTCCAGCGCGGCGTAAGACAGGGAGACGTAATTTCTCCGAAACTGTTCACTGCTGCGCTGGAGGACGTCTTCAAGGTTCTGGACTGGAAGGGGCTTGGCATCAACGTTAATGGCGAGTACATCACTCACCTTCGGTTTGCCGACGACATAGTGATCATGGCTGAGACCATGGAGAGCCTCAGTAAAATGCTCGATGACCTTAGTAGAGCTTCCGAAAGAGTGGGTCTTAAAATGAACATGGATAAAACCAAGGTCATGGTGAACGCCCATGTAACACCCACTCCTATCAAGATCGGAGACTCTACACTTGAAGTTGTAGACGATTATGTTTACCTGGGACAAACGGTCCAGTTGGGTAGGTCCAACTTCGAGAAAGAGGTCAACCGTCGAATCCGACTCGGCTGGGCGGCGTTCGGGAAGTTGCGTGGTATCTTCTCGTCCAATTTACCGCAGTGTCTCAAGACAAAAGTCTATGACCAGTGTGTGTTGCCAGTGATGACCTATGGGACCGAGACGTGGTCGCTCACAATGGGCCTTATCAGAAAGCTTAAAGTCACCCAAAGGGCAATGGAGAGGGCTATGCTCGGAATTTCCTTGCGTGATCACGTCAGAAATGATGATATCCGCAGGAGAACCAAAGTTACCGACATAGCCCGAAGAATTGCCAAACTTAAGTGGCAGTGGGCAGGGCACATTGCTCGCAGAACGGATGGCCGATGGGGCCGAAAAGTTCTGGAGTGGCGACCGCGAACTGGAAGACGATACGTTGGAAGGCCTCCCACTAGGTGGACCGATGACCTGGTTAAGGTTGCGGGAAGGCGCTGGATGCGAGACGCACGGGATCGGTCAATGTGGCGACGCCTGGGGGAGGCCTATGTCCAGCAGTGGACGTCTTTCGGCTGAAATGATGAATGATGATGATGAAAAATTGAGTTTGTCACAAAGTTTCTCACAAACTCAAACTTTTTCTTTTTTTTCTCTGGAACTACTGAACCGATTTTAAAAATTCTTTGACCAGTAAAAAGCTACATTATTCCTGAGTGACATAGGCTATATTTTATTTTTATAGAGATCCACATTATAAGTCGGTTTCCATTCGTTCTTGGTAGCGGTCGTTATGCTATTCATAGCATAAATATAAATACAAAATTACAAATATACCACACACATATCTAAACTAATATTATAAAGAGGTAAAAATTGAGTTTGTCACAAAGTTTCTCACAAACTCAAACTTTTTCTTTTTTTTCTCTGGAACTACTGAACCGATTTTAAAAATTCTTTGACCAGTAAAAAGCTACATTATTCCTGAGTGACATAGGCTATATTTTATTTTTATAGAGATCCGTATGAAAATTGCAATATTGTAACCCAAAGTAGCAAAATTTTGCCTATACAATTCATTCTTTGACGTGCGCTGAGAAAACTATTGACGATACATAAAAAATATGTTCTACATGATTAAAGTACTCATTATTACCTGCAAAAAATTCTGCGAGAGAATATATCTAACTATCATAGTTAAGTCACAATAGCAGCTTTTATGTTCTAAATTTTAACTAGATCGCCGGTAGAAACAAAAGTTGTTTATACATACATTCGTATTGTAATATTAATTCTTATTCAAATAATTAGTTTAACAAATTGGTAGGTAGGTAGCCGGTAGCCGGTAGTAGTAGTAGGTAGTTGACGGGAGCGAAGCCGCGGGGGTCAGCTAGTCTACATATATAGTAAAGTAACACCTTACCTAATAAGAGTCTGAAGTACATGATAACCTGGCTTAGGTAATGTGTGCATGACCCTCGCCTACAAATGGTAGCTTCCCTTCAACGGATTAGTCAATGATTGTATTTACATTGGAAAATAGCAGCACAGTCATTCATGATTACAAGACTCCGATTTCTTAGGATTTGAATTCTACAAGTCAATTCTTTTGCAAGATTGATTTTTGTTATTATATCCAGCTTGTGCTTCCTCCATTCCCTTCACTTTTCCTGGTTCTGTTTCTCCTCTTTCCAATTTGCAAATTTGAAAAGTAAAGTTGTTGTGCTTTTTTCATCACTAACAAAACACTATAACAACTTATTCTGCCAATGATACTTTGCGATAAATTTATAATCAAGCAAATGGAAGCATGAGGTACTGTAAGCAACTGCTGCGAAGCGGTATACTCCCTCTCACAAATAAGTGACTGTTTTAGCAAAAAATGCCACCCATTTTGTACCAATCCCTCTCGAGCCCGCGCTTCCTCCTTCCAGTTCTGGCGACATCTGTTTAGTTCGCTCCACCGCATTTTTTTAAACATCATTCAAACATTACGCCAACGTATTTGCACGGTCACACATCGCCAGTGTCACAACATTTTTACGACGCACTTGCACTCATTCCATTCAACAATGTTCATTCAATTGTTCACTTTTATCGATCAATCAACTCGAGTGTAGGAATTGGTTTGTTGAACCAATTTTTTTTTTGTAAAAAATCAAAAGATATATATGAGTTTCAGTACAAAACTATTTTTAGTTTTTTTTTTTCACTGTAATTACAAAGTAAAATCGATTTGAAAATATATTTTTGAATCCAGTACCGAAAACACCCCGATAGTTTGCCGAACAAACCCGAGCCCGTGTGACGTCACAACGTTCATTTCTACTCATTGTAGCACATAGCTGATACATTGTTTTGTCTTTTAACCGATTCAATCTTGTTATTATCGTCAATATATTGATGAATATCGAATATATTGATCATAAATATCGAACCTTAAAAGTTATCGTGCTTGCTTCGTACCATAATGTACGAATACTACAAAAAGATCCCAATTATATGTGATTCGCGCAATAGCCTAGTACCTAGCAATCTACTAAATTTAAGCAATGTTCTATGTCTAACTAGATTCCAATTATTATGTGTTAATTCTGTTGTTATCTTGTTCTAATTTAGTATTAGATACGTATTAAATTCTTACTTTGATCATTAAATACTGATAATAGTAAATTTTTAAGGGAACTTTCGAGCAAAGTTGACATTGTTGTATAATTACGTAACTTGAAAACATGATTTTTTGTTTATGGTGATATATTCATTATTTTATACTTAAATGACAGATATAGACGTAAAACTAACATTTCTGTTTGAATTGTGAGAATCGATCGACGTATTTAAGAGATATTTACGGAAGAATTAGTTTAACGAAAATCTACCAAGTTAATATTTTTACGTTTCTGTTCTACAAACTTTTTAGTGTTTGTAAATATATAATATAGACATTAGTGTTCAATATTATTAAGGGATATTGTCAATCTGCCTAGCCTTTAACCCAGTAACTGGGTAACACGGCACCCCTTGGCAAGACTGGTGTCAGATCTCAAGCTTCTGACTACCTGTAACGACTGTCAAAGATCTTCAAATGACAGCCGGGACCAACGGCTTAATGTGCTTTCCGAGGCACGGAGGAAACACGGTATGTTGAAATGGTCACCCTCAATGGAGCTCCTCTATTTATTAGGGGATATGTAAATAATGGGAATTACCAAAAATTTTATGTGTATGTGTATCATATTTAGTGCCTATCTAATGAAGTTTTTTGTTAACCAAAGTCAAAGTTTCGCGCCAATCGTGTTTGTTTACTTTTTATTTTACACCAATATCACCTACCTATATGTAAAAACGATTACGTTATGACAATTATGTTTCCTAATGTACCTGGTAAACACCAATAACTAACACCGGTCCACTCTCACGTATTATTTATTACGACTAGGTACTTTAGTTATGCTCAAAACTTCCAATTCGTCCATCAGGTGGGTATAATATCGACATTAGCCTTTAAAAATCCTTTATCACACATGACTAAATAAAATGTGTTGTTTATTAATATATTTGCACTAATTTTCGGATATTTTTAGTCAATCTACGTGTAGTTGACACTATAGTATCATGATTTCCTTGAACGTTATGACGTCACTAACATGGCGACCAATTGTGGCCCGTTTGTAGTCACGTGGTTCTTTTCAAAATTTTATCGATTTTCAATTGCGTATAATAAATTTAAAAAAAATATTTAAGTGTTTTTTAAAACGACAATATAATCTAAGTTATGTAAAGTTTCGAAATAAATAAAAAAAAACGTCATTATTTTTAAATTCAACAACCCAATTGTAATTCTTCGGAATCTGCTGAATATATATAGGTATCTTCTTTCATTCACTTCCATTGCATTACCACTTATATTGGCGCTGCGATCTTCAAATGTTTTCCATCGTCATGATCATCAGCCTGTAGCACAGTCCACTGCTGGTCACAGTTCTTCTCCAATCACAAGTCATTCGACTCTATGGTCAGCAACTCTCATCCCGCTACTACCAGCCATCTTGTTTTCATTATCACAGCAGCCCAAAGCATCTACTACTGGGGCATAAGTCTCTCCCAAGCGTCATTAATATCAACCTGTCCTGTTTTCTTGCATCCAGCAACTCCCGCCAGCCTTACTACCTGTCTTTGCTACAACCTCACCTTTAAAAATAACCTATCATCATGCATCTAAATGCAACAATTATGATCGATGCAATCATACCGTCTGCATCTAGCCTAACACCGGCCTCAAAACTGATTGTATTGACCCGGAGACATTGGAACGAATTGGTTAATTAGTAGCAATCAACTATCATTGATATAACGCTTATAAAATGGCATGTGTTACCCTGAATCTGTCGGACTTCGGCAGTTGGTGCTCGAAGATATTTAGTTAACGGTGTCGGCAATTTTGATTAGTAAATGTTTGTTTACTTTTAAATGATTGTCATTCGATTAAGTGATTTCCATTTCTTTACTTACATTGCATGTCTAACTGTCCAAGATGTGCCCCCAACGTTATAAAAGTCGTGCTCTTTACTATATTGGTGTCTCAATATTGATCTTCCGTTTCCTTTTTTCGTTCTGCGACTCTTTAATCGTCCAAATTCAAATTAACATGAGTTCTAAATTCTTTCCTTGTGAAATACTAGGGAATTCCTGTCTGTGATAATTCGTCACCGAAAGGAATTCCCATTTTTTTTCCTGTCTCTTAGGCCCGCCTCCTCTGTTTGATCGTATATATTCTTGCTAACCATTCAATATTATAGCTTGTATTTTTATCAGCATCAGTATTCAACTCTTACTTGTTCAGCTTTATGTCCTCACTAGAATTTGTCTATTACTTTATTCGGTATATTGTTTAATACTTACTTGGAACTTTTCTTTACCATGTTTCTCTTTACGTCTTTTATGTGCTCTTTCATGGTTTGCCACATAAATACCAAAAACCATTCGTTCGTCGGCAGATTTTTATGACTTGTGAGATGTGTGGGCAGCTGCCATTAAAGGAGGTTTTAGTGGATTTCCTTCTATTTCAAATTCCAGTGGAAATAACAAATGGTGATGTGGTGTAATTACCGAAACTATGGCAATATAGACACATTTTACACCTACATATATAACTTGAATACTGGTAAGTTCCATATAGAGTAAGCTTCACCTTTTATCAAGCAAAACGTGTATTCTAAATTACATTGATACATTTTAAATTTGGTTCGTTTATACTGAACAATATACATCGTCATACTCGTCGTTCTCCAATTTATTTTGTGTCAGATAAGTAAGTCTTCTTTATCCTTACAACCATGTATTAGCCGTCTTCTCAGTGTCCACTTCCTTCCTCGCCTTATCAATCGTGTATCGTCGTACACAACCGATTGATTATTTCTTTGGCCAGCTTCTTTTTTTGGAGCTATCTATATTTGGACTAAACTGTTTTCTTGTCAGATGCCCCTCAGAAATCTTTGTATCTATCCTGTATTGTGCCCTTATTGGTAATTTACCATGCTCTTTCGTTTTCTGCTTCACCAATGAAGTCAGAAGTTCGGTAGGATTCAAGTTATACTTACTTTACTCTTCTCAATTTACATAACACAATGTAACATATTTACATAGATTTGTATAGTTACTAGTTCAGGAGCTCTTACAAAGTATGCTTGATCTGATAAAGTTCAGGTAGACTATACGTCAAGTCGCGGAGCTAGGCTTCGTAGAAACGATTTATTAAGCTCGTATTTATAGCTGTTACAATGTTGGAACTTGTATGAAAGTTGCTTACTTAGATGGTTTACAAATTGTTAGTTATGACTGTTTTAAGTACATAGATTTATGTATTGAAATGGAAAGGAATACAGAACGAACTATCACAATTTTATACCCAAATGGTTGTGGATATAGACCTGATTCTTTGAAGCATTTTCTTTTATGGGTTGTTTTTCTTGCGGTGAAGTCTTTATGAACTAAAATCTAACAACACACTACCAGTCCACCAAATTGTCGCATTTTCATTCAAGAAACTGACATTGCGTTCGCATTCATTAATGAACGAGATATCGCATAAAATTGTTTATTTTTCTTTCCAAGACTCAATCCAACAAATAACAACATTATTATAACTTAAGCTACAACTGTCGAGATTAGCAACTAGGTCAATGCAGTGTACACAATTTGCATTTCTCAAGGCGATAGAGAGTTTTCGACGTAAGTAATTGTCCGCCCACTGATAAGACTTTGTATAAGGACTACCCACTACCACCTGTCAGTTTGCGCAACTTGACGTCCTAGTTTTCATGGTACCCTGGTACTTGTGTTGGTTGCTGATAAGCTTGATTATGATCTATTTTGTGTGAACTGCCCACTACCGTAACTTGCGTAATATTATTCATTACTTTATCTATGTTTTCGTGGCCCTCAAAGAAAACAACTCTTCTCCTTGCCCTGATTCTGGGACGATACAAGTAAAAGAACTACCTAAGCATGTCAGTTTGCGTTGCTTAATTTGACGTCCTAGTTTTCCTTTACTTTGTTGCCCTGGTACTTGTTTAGGTAATCTGGTCTAGCTGATAAGCGGTTGATCTGTTTTGTGAGAACTGCTCACTGCCACAGCTTGCGTAAGTTAAAGTCATACTTAATATTATGTGATATATACATATTAAGTATGACTTTAACTTACGCAAGCTGTTTATGTTTTTGTGCCTTTTGAATAAATATATAATTATAACAAAACCTACTGCAGTTTCTGTAGTATATTTAAAAGAACCTTTTCTTGGAAATGCAGTTAACCAGAATTGGATTTTCATCCGTCTGCTGTTATCCCAATTAATTTGTGGCCAACGTAGTTATTTTCTTTCTATTTCAAGCATCTCTTAGCCGTGACCACATCGTTAAATTCCTTCCTTGCTATATCATTATTCACAGAATCCATCCATATTTTATATAGCCCTCTATATCCATATTTAGATTATAAAGAAAATTCTTAGAAATTGTAAAGTAACACTCTAGTGCGAAGAAAGTGTTTTACACTGTTATCTTTGCATAACATAACGAATGACGCGGTAATGTTTATCAACATATCAGGTGGAATGATAACCGTTGATGCAATTACTGATTGTTACACTGAGCTCACGTGCACTGGGACAGGAGCACCATCCGGTACTGCTAGATATACTTGGGATATATGAAGTTACTCTTGTCATCATCTTCCTGCTCTTCATCATCATTATCATTTCAGCCGAAATACGCCCCCTGCTGGACATAGGCCTCCCCTAAGTGTCGCCGCTTCTATCGGTCCTGTGATCCAGCGGATTCCCGCAGCTTTACCCAGATCTTCGGTCGATCGAGGGAACCTTCCAATGCGTCCTGCCCTTGATCTTATTTGGACGCAGTATGCCTTCTTCTATATAACTCTGTTTGCCATTATTAAAAAGCCTCTTCTCCTCTAGCCATATCTTATTTCACGTAATCAATATATAATGTATTTGGTATATCGTGAAGGTTCTCTGTATCTACTCGAATTCCAACCTACCAACCTAGATCACACAATGCTCGATGCGTCTATGATGTAAGCGATGCTACAATACATACCAATGTGTACTATTACATTAATTTTCTTATAGGTAGTCTAATAATTAGTCTTGTTTTGCTTTCTGGTAAAATATATTTTTTCGGATTGTTTCTTATCCTGTCAGATTGCAAGGTTCAATGAAACCTTTGTCAAACATGACCTCTTCTTTCAGTGGTGTTTCTTCTTTATCATCTTCTCTGAGGGATATGAAGATTTGAATCATATTTTGTCTTATATGTCGACCGAATTTGTTCCAGAATTCAGCTTGTGTATTCTGAAAACCATTCCGCATTCATATCACTTCACGCTCGCTCCATTCTCTCTCTTGAAAACTTCGTCTGAGTTGTCACTCACAGATTTTACAAAATAGGTACGCAGAGTTTTATTATTTTCAGTGTACTAGTTGGTACAATATTCAGCTGACGAAATGACGTAACTTGTCCGGCACCGTGTGAATGTCCGCAACTAATGCAAAGTCGTGAAGCATGTTGAATTCAATCAACACGATTGGTAGAGAGCGATGCACTTGCGTGTACTGGTGCAATGCTGGACCTTTGTCCACCATTGTGTGTTGGCTCGTGAATCGATGGAATTGGATTTTGGCCTTTATTGGCTGTAAATCAGGCCATACACTGGGGTATTTGAATGTTTTCAGGCTGTTGGGGTGTACATTCTTTGCGGTCCTAGTTTCATTGGCTGGGTGCGTCGTTGACTGCTTTCCCAGAGCAGTTATTTCAACTACTATATAGCATAGACGATTGCTCTGTTATAGAGGTCCTAAACCTTGCAGAAACTTCACTTGAGTGTGTTGGTGCAGTGCTGGACAATGGTGTATTGGTCGTGAATGGAAGTGGGCTGTTGGCCTTTATTGGCCGTAAATCAGAGCAAACGCTGAAATAATTGTATGTTTTCGGTGTCGTTGGCTAGCGTCCCAGAGTTGTTACTTCAAGTAAAATATGTGTTCATCAAAGGTTCTACCATACCTTGCAGAAATTACAAATGTGAAATAGAATACATGTATCACATTTTCTTGATCTTTATTAACAAATAGACCGTAGTGGTTCTGGATATGACTGACAAGCAACGCATTGCATGAATGCCTGAATTTCAAAGACTATCTTCTTTATCTATGATGAAGATATAAAAATGCACTGAAGAAAGGTGAAATCTTCCTGATTAAGAATTCTACCATTTATAGGATGCAACAAAATGCTAAACTTTTATATGGGAGAATTCTGAGGACCTGCTTCCGAAACCAAGTCGTAGGCTTCTGCCTGCTAGTCAATGTTAAATTCCTTAGCGTATGCCAGAGCATCTATACAGCTGTAACAATAATAAGTGTGAGTGCATCAGTAGCTTATCTAATGCATAGTGTAGGAGTAGACGGGGGAAATGGGTCGTTAGTCAGTGCAGGCAATGAGCCAGCAACGCTCTTGTGTCCTATTGTAATTTGAACCCCAATACATTGGTTTACAAGGTTAGTAATGTCGTCTGTAAGGTCTTGAGAGGATTTATTGTTGCCTTCTATTTTATAAAAGCCTGATGGGACCTTTTGATGATCCGTAATATCTACTTCTATGTTTAATCTACTTTTGTATTTTGTCAGCGAATTGCCTCGTGAAGTCAAAAATTGTCTCAAGGGCATTCTCTAAACTATCACGATAATAAGTATCTTATATTACTCCAGACCATGGTCTACCCGTTTCCCAATTAATTCAGTCGTTGAGGCTCTATTGACTAACAAACATACATATATTTTATAATAGTTCTAGTCATCATCTGCCTAGCCTTTTCCCAATTGTTGTTGGGGTCGGCTTTCAGTCTACCGGATTCAGCTCCACAACCCAGTAACTGGGTAACACCATACCCCTTGGCAAGACTGGTGTCAGATCTCAAGCTTCTGACTACACGTAACGACTGTCAAAGATCTTCAAATGACAGCCGGGACCAACGGCTTAACGTGCTTTCCGAGGCACGGAGGAAACTCGGTATTTTGAAATGGTCACCCATCCACGGACCGACCTCGTCAAGCGTTGCTTAACCTTGAAGATCGACCCGTGCGGCTGTTATTATTTAGCTACGAGCTCCACTATAGAATATTAGTATACTTATACTTATAATAGTTCTAGTAAAGTTGGATATTAGTATGAAGTGTATATTCATTTTAACGATACAAATAAATTAATTCCTCAAGATTAATTTCAAGATGGTCGGAAATATTTCTTGGTTTTTGTTGTAGGCGAATTATCTGGTCGAAATGGTGGGTGTGCTTCTAGGTGTAAGTTATGTATGTTTGCTTGGATATATGTGTTGTGTGTGATAGTCATTTTGTTTTCTTGTTCAAAGGAATGCGAAGATGTCTGTATATAATCTAGGTGTTCAGTGTCTGACAGAGGATATCGATCGCTTTACGTCAAGTTCTGTTTATCAGGGATTATCCACTTGACTGGACCGCCTGTCAAGGTCGTGGCGGACGTTGTGACGAATTAAAGAGGAATTCTGATTGATCCTGTTTCCTTAGTAGTGTTGGTTGCGGTTTTTACAGTGAATGTTGTGATGACACAAATTCTTGAATTGATTGTAGTGCAATTTTTATGTCAACATTGGATGGAAAACTGGGGTCACACCTATGTTCGTTGTAATTTGAAAGAGCTCTAATTAATGGGTTTTTTCTTAAGTTCAACAATGGTTTTCTGCCTGTGTGTTTTGTGTTTATTTGTATGCAATGCAAGAAAAGTTATTAGTAGGTCTTTACGAAACAATAAAAATAAAAAAAATTGGGCGCACGGTTGGCGCAGTGGTTGTGCGATTGACTGCTGCGCTGCGTGTCGCGGGTTCGATTCCCGCACGGAACAAATATTTGTATGACCTACAGATAGTTGTTCCGGCTCTGGGTGTTGTGTATGTGAGTTTATATGTTTGTAAACGCACCCACGATACAGGAAGAAATTCCTAGTGCGGGGCATTTTTTTAAAAAAAAAAAAGAAAGAAAGAAAAGAAGAAAGAATACTGCGATTCTTGTTTATTTCAATATTTTTTTTATTATTGCAATTACATCAAAGCTTCAAGTGAAGCTAATAGTATAAGATCCCGTTATAAAACGACCTTCACCGAGATGCTTATTTAATGAAACGTATTTTATATTTAATTTAATAAGTCAATAAATATAATCCATATGGGTTGCCTAGCAAATTTCAGTCCAAAGTATGTTTAATTAATAATTAAAAGAAAAAAATTTTTTAAACATTTCACCGGTATGATTATTAGATAAATTCTATACCAATCGAAAGTATGAAGCCCATAGAATATGCAAACGTTAGGTTGCCTATTCTTTTCCGGTCACAACTATCGGGTTGCCAGGTATAAACAGGTAAATCTGTACTAGCATTTTGCAACGGTCTGTTTATTGAATGAAATTTAAATTAAATTAAAGATTATTTTATTCTGAACACGGTGGTATAGAGTTGCCTGCGAAAAATCAGTCCAGAATTGCGGTTGTCGAATTTAAAAAAGTTAAATATTGCTCCGAGTGAATGTGTGGGACTGAGAGGTCCCAACCGACCATCCCATGCGATAGAAGAGGACACAGCATAGCAGCTGTTTAAAGTCCGCCTATTTAAAGAAAGAGAGAGCGCATGCTATTTGGGCTTGGAAAATAAAAGGATAGCGATAGACTCGTATATACTATGCATCATTTTGGAGTAGAGTGTCGCTATAAATACAATTGAAAAAACGTGCTACTATTTATTGTTGGAAAAAATGGCAAAAAAGTGTTTTTTGTGTGGATCGGATGATGAAATAATTGATTTTAATGATGAAACTTTTAAAAACTGTGTATTAAAGTTAGCTTTTCGTAAAAAAAAACACTTTAAATACAATTTTGTTGAGCTACCCAGTGCGTCTCTTCAATTTGTAGGTTATCATACCATGTGCTACAAAAAAGTGACCGTTTTGAATAAAAAATATAACGAAGAATTTCTTAATTTTAGTGCTGAACATACAGTAACTACATAATAATTGAATCTTTAAAATTATCTTAGCTAATACATCTTCTATATTTTTTTCATGTTTAAATAATTGTTAGTAAAATTCACCTATGGTTTTGTTAATTTTCGACACACATATTTTTTTTGTAATTTACTTAAAAACGGTAATTTATTAATTAAACAAGAAAATGATCTGATTTCCTTTTTTTTGTAACAATTAATGAGGATGTTTTCAATCAACTATTCTTATCAAGAGGCTTCGACTCCAACTCCATACCACCATGCTGGATATCATTAACTCAGAAAATTTAACGAACTATTTTCGTAAATTCCATGTGGCTTAATGCAACGGATCCAATATGCGTGAAACTTGAGCCTGAGAACTGCTGATGGTTCTTAGATTAATATTTAAAAACAGGTGGAATCATTGGGGATCATACACCTTTAAAGATAGAAGACATGATGACATGATAGATGAAAAAAGTGAAACAGAGAGTGATGACGAAGAAGATTCAGAAGCTGAAGATCGTAGTTTTATGTCCGATGACTCAGATTCTGTTTTTTTTTTTTGTATTTTAATTTTTTTACTATAAATAGAAGTAATTTTTTATTTGTTGTTTTTTTTTTGTCTACTTACAATAAAAATAAAATTTGCAAGACTACCCTGATTAAAAAAATTCACTTTTATGGGTTTTGAATTTTTTCCAATAGTTTCAATTGATTTCAATTTCTCTGTTTACATTTATAGATTTATATTTATTTATTTTAATATAAAAAAAAAACTATTTCTCTATTTAAATAATAAACTACTCCAAAATGATGCATAGTATATACGAGTCTATCGCTATCCTTTTCTTTTCCAAGCCCAAAAAGCATGTGCACTCTCTTTCTTTAAGTGGGCGGACTTTTAAACAGCTGCTATGCTGTGTCCTCTTCGTCGTCGTAGTCGCACACATTCACACGCAGCAATATTTTACTTTTTTAAATTCGACAACCGCAATTCTGGACTGATTTTTCGCAGGCAACCCTATACCACCGTGTTCAGAATAAAATAATCTTTAATTTCATTTAAATTTCATTCAATAAACAGACCGTTGCAAAATGCTAGTACAGATTTACCTGTTTATACCTGGCAACCCGATAGTTGTGACCGGAAAAGAATAGGCAACCTAACGTTTGCATATTCTATGGGCTTCATACTTTCGATTGGTATAGAATTTATCTAATAATCCCGGTGAAATGTTTAAAAAAAAAATATTTTTTAATTATTAATTAAACATACTCTGGACTGAAATTTGCTAGGCAACCCATATGGCTTATATTTATTGACATATTAAATTAAATATAAAATACGTTTCATTAAATAAGCATCTCGGTGAAGGTCATTTATAACGGGATCTTAGACCATAATAAAATCAAATTTTATCATCTCTCAAAAGACGAACTGATACAGACGCCGGCGCCAAACTCTTTGGCATGCAGTCATCATAATATAATCGCGCTCCCATTCGATAATTCTGTCAATTACGTTCGCGAAACTGCCAACAGAGGCAGCACTTGATGCCGACACATGAGCTCTTGAGCATAAGTGTGAGAACTCTTATGAAAACTGTTCCCCTGGTCAATCGTTGGAGAGATAAGGAGCAGTTTTGAGTATCTTCTTCTTATTCTTGGGAATATTTTAGCCTACATATATGTAGAATATTAGAGCTTTTTGAATATTTACAACATTGTTCACAACCGATAAAGTCTGACCTATTTATTTGAATTTAGTGAATGCTATTGCACATGCTATTTCATAGTCGCCTAGTACTGCAACATCAGAATCTATCTATCGCTTGATGAAATGGTGAATTAGATGATATCCAAAATGGTGTTTACCTAATAAAACACTGATTTCATTGAGATTCAAGGCTAATATTTTAATACCAGCAAATTTTATAAATAAGTTCAAGCAGATATTTAAGGGAAATAAACTCATTAATAATTTAAAAATTATTCGCAAATAAATCCAAAATAGTATAAATAAAACCACCAAGTTTCGCATAAGTTATTTATGATTCCATCTTGATTGATGAGGAGAAATCGCCGAAAACAGTCAAAAACCAGTGTTGAGAGGTAATAATCAAAATAACACCATCGTCACTTAGCACTTCAATAAAAGTTTCCAGTTATTTGTCAAGGGTGTGTACTACACATCATTAGGTGTGTTTTGAATTGGAAGTAACATGGACACAGTAATTGATTTGCTGCCATGTTAAGGCGGTACCCCGAGCAAAATGCGCGCTAGCCGTTTTTCGTGCTGTTTTTAGGAGCTATCTGCTCGTTATTTAAAAAGAAATATCAACTAATAAAAATACATTAAATTTCTATATATTATTGATTCTAAAATGGTCGTATTCTTTTTTTTTAAAGAGGTATATGTTTCACTAATCTCCTTCCAACAAAACTATAAAAATGAGAAATAATTATTGATAGCATGCATCTCCTCGTAAAGTGTTCATTAATTATTTTTTGTACTAACACTAATGAATAGACAATTTAATAACTAACATTTTTGTCGTATTTTTTTTTCAAAAGGCTAAAATTTGATTTTGTAAAGATTTTTTCTAAAATCTAGGCGTATTCACTACTGTAATTCATGCGCCACCAGTGCCGCTAGGCCAATAGGAATGCTCATATGTCATGCTGATTTTTTGGTCAGGTTACCGCCTTAAGCAATAAGCATGGTTAGCGCGAGAGCACAAAATATTGATGGTTCTCTATTTACAACGAACTTGTTTTTACTCGACTGCCGAGGGAGAGTAATGTGTTTATCAGTCTATGTATGTATGTTCGTTTCGATAAGGCGAAAAAAGAAAAATGGCGGATTTTGGGCGCCATATTGTGGGGGCCTTCCAAACACATCGTGTAGGGTTTTAAGAGGTGTTAATAATACAATAAAATACTATAAAGTTATAAATAAAAAAGTAAATTCAAAAAACCGGACTGCTTAAGAAGCGAACTAAAAAGACGTAAACAAGAAGAAAATCATGCTGTGCATTCGGAGGATATATCTGGTTTTGGTCAGCCAGCTCGCGAATATATATCCTCCGACTGCACAGCATGATTTTCTTCTTGTTTACGTCTTTTTAGTTCGGTTCTTAATTAGTCGGGGTTTTTTTAATTTACTTTTTATATTTATAATGAGTATGACGTCGCTATTGGTAAAATCTCATTGTCCACACTAAATATTTGCTCACTTAAAGCATAAACAGATGAATATATCTGCAATAAATCTTTATAATCTACACACAACGTAGACATAGCTCATCTCCACGACCATACTTGGCTAGCCTGCCCGCCTGGTACGCTAAACATTTTAATGAACCATCGCCACGCTTAATTAAGATATCGCGAACCTCTTCCGCCTCATTCGCTCCTGGTATGTTTAGATAATTTCCTGTTTTATATCTAGGTTTAATGTTGGTCTAGATTTTGCGACTTAGTTCGTTACTAAATGGAATTGAAGTAGTTTTCTGTATTAATTTGGCGTCTTTTTCATTAATTTTCGAGTTTTTTTTTACTTTTTGTCTCGATTTTTATTAAATTCCAGTTCAACGAACTTCATCTTCCCTCAAAAAATCTTTGGATCAGTAACATACCAAATCATATTCTTCATAAAAGATTGAATCTAATAACACTTTTGTAACTACGAAAGAAATAAAAACTCCGGACAAAAAAAAACGCGTATCCAATATCCAATCATTGTAAAAAGTGTAGACAGTTCCCATACACTGTACTTCCGATCTAGAAATAATTTGGCAACTAGCCTCGCGCGCCAAAATAGTTCACGTATTAATAGACCAAATAAGAATGTTATCTATCCAGACCAAGTTCGTTGACCTGACAGCTGTTTAATTCGGCCGTGTTATATTGATAGAATAATAAAGTGTGCAATTTTTAAATGGTAGTGATGATTGGAAATTTTTTACAACCAATGTTTAGATATTGGCGGAAAAATTGGTTCGTCGAAATATTCATGTTTTGAATTTATTGGAGTCGTTGATCTCGATTGTTTTACACTTGTCTCATATACCCAACATATACCTAAATGCTGTTTCTTTTTCCGTATTGCCAACTTGAAGAAAAAAACGTGTTATAAACTCTTTATAGCAATTTTAATGTTTAAAATGGCATAAAATTGACAATCGGACATTTTTCTGCAATGGAATGGTTTTTTATTTTTTATTGCAGAACGTCACGAATAAATATTTAATTTAATTTTCATGTGTTTATTCCTATATTTTTACATAAATTAATTTTCATTTTCTTTATATTTTTTCAGATGAGCGTGATGCGATACAAAAGAAGACGTTCACAAAATGGGTCAACAAACATCTCAAAAAGGTAAGAACAACATATCTTTTGCTATCTTTTATCTTTTTACTACTACCAACTGTCACAATTTGCTTATTGATTACGAAAACTTAATTACAAGTAGGTACCTACGTGGTTGAAAAACTTCTAATTGAATATAATAAATTAGGCTTGACGAATTAATTTAGATTTAATATTTATAATGCTACTCGATACACCTTTTATAAATCAATTATTTTGATTTCACGTCACTGACAACAATGAAGGAAAACATCGTGAAGAAACCTGCAGCCTAATTGTGTAAGTTAATTCGGCAAAGGAAACAATCTGTTTCTTTCCCAAAAACACACACATACACTCTGAAAACTAAAGAAGTTGAATAAAGATTTGGTTACGCCAGTTTTATCAAAATCATTATTTGCTTTATTTTTTGATTATAATAAATACTCGTAGTTGTTTATGTCAAAATTACTCTGGTTTGGATGCTTGTATGTTACGCGGGTTAATGTGATCCCTCGCTCGCCATTGGCCCGTTTGGAGTGCGAACCCCGAACTGTCATACATCATCAACCAATAAGACTTGGTTTCGATGTCGGCGCGCGAGCTAACGCATCTTTCTGCCGCTCACAATTTTCGGTTGTCTTTTCTGAAGATTCTACGTTAAAAGACTGTGTGTGATATCAAACCTGTTCGCCTGTGGTTCCTGAAGAGGTGTACATGGAGGCAGGAGCATTCGCCTTCGGGATATGCAGGTACGTCCAAGCCTAGGTACAATTGTCCAATGTGCAACTACGAGTCAGTCAGCCAGCACCTATCTTAAAAATACAGTCCACTATTTAGGTATTTCCATCATCCCCTTGTTATTTACGCACCATTTAATTTGGTCCATCTCACCGGATGGCAATCGGATTAGTATTATTGAGAAAAATCCGATCGTGATTCGACTCGAGTTGGCTTTTACGCATAGTTGATATTGAACCTTGTTGCTTTATACGTTAGGTTGAAATTCGATTATTAGTACCATAGGTCAACGACTCATATTTTGCAAATATCCCGTAGTATTCACTTATTACGCATTATATCACAGTTTATAACGTTATTTTATTATTAATTACAATATTAATACGTTTTCTAACGTTTTTAATAAAGTAAATCGCTCGCGCATCCATACATACGAAAATTACTTTTATTTCCTACCTACCTACATTCGCCTTTCTGCAGACGTTCATAAGTTCGCAGTTAGTATTCTTATCTGATTTACTTACAGATTTTCGTTAAATATTCGCCCTAGTCTAAAAATTAGACTAGTGTTCTGTCGCCAATTAAACCAACCAAATAAGTTAGACCCGCACTAGTCATACATATTATAACTACGCAAGGGTTCTAGTTACTGGTCGGATAGTTGTTCGCAATCAGCTGTTTACTAGTCGATTGTTATTTACTTGGGTTTAAGTAAATAACTTTATTAAAAGCGCATCGAATTGTAGACAGCTATTATATTCAATAAATCCTCACTTATACATACTTCTAAGGTGTAAATAATTTGGGTTTATTATTTAATTTCGTAGGTAGGGAAGGTATATACATATATTACATTACCGCCGCGCCGCGGGCAGGTATTAACCGTCGGCGTAGTATATCGGCACCTATAGAGGTATAGGTACGTATGTACGTAAGTCACATCGCAGGTAACTTATTGCATTGACTTGTAATATTTGCTGTTATTTCGCTCGCATCGCATCTTTTATTTTATCGCGCGTAAAAAAATACGCTTATTTTGTTTGTCGCAGAGGTGATAACTCAGTTTGCGCATTGTTAAGTTTCAACAATGGCGGCAAAGGATGTGGATAGATATTTGTTACAAATTAAATTATTGGAAGCTAAGCGACAATTGTATTTTGAACAAATAAATAAAACATTCCAGTTATCATCGAAAACAGATGAGAAATCGAGGTATAATTTCTTATCTCAAGCTCGCGCTATTGATCAATTACGTAAAGAATTTGTAAGTCTGGTTGATGAGATAAATTTATTAAACTTGCAAGTCGATCCCGACTACGATATTAATTACCAGCCAATAGCGGCCTTTGACGATTTATATTATTTTATAAAGGAGATTTTCAATAGGTTGGATAAACCAAACTCCCCTCCACAAGCCGCGCTAAATGCCGGTATTCAGGAACATACTATAAAGATTCCCCGTATTGAATTACCTATGTTCGACGGTGAAATTCAGAACTTTCCTTATTTTTACGAAACGTTTAAACGTATAATACATGAGAATAAGACTTTGACTGATTCGGAACGTATCCATTACCTAATTAGTCATCTTTCTGAAAAGGCTAAAAACATATGCGCTGGTATAGCCCCGGCTGCAGAAAATTACACTGTTATTTGGCAGGCTTTGCTGGATAAATATAAGGATGACAGAGCTTTAGCTACGACATATTTAAATCAATTGTTTGCATTAAAAAATATAAACGGTCCTTCAGCAAATAATTTGGAAAAATTAGTTGATAAATACGCAGCTACTATCGCGGCCCTAAAACAGCTTAACATTGATAATTTGAGTGATTTTATTTTTGTTTATATGGGGCTTAGGCTTGTAGATTCAGATACAGCGAAAGGTTTCGAAACTGCGATTCGTAGTCAAACGGATATGCCTAAATATGATGAATTTGTTAAATTCTTACGAGAACAAGTTAAAATTTTGTATCGCACGAGCACTTCGTCGTCATCACAACAAGCTCGTGGCAACCCTACGGCACTGCAGCCCGCTTCGAGCGGCCGCGCCGCCACCTCGCGTGCTTTTCCCGCGCCTCCGCGCGCTTTTGTTTCCACTCAGCAGACTCAAGCCTCCGGTAAGCTATGTAAGCTTTGTAACAACACTGCGCACACGCATCTCTATGCATGTAACCCATTTACGAAACTTTCGGCTCTCGATAAATTTAAATTTGTAAAAGAAAATCGTTACTGCGTTAACTGTTTGAGTAATCAACATACATCGTTTTATTGTAACTCGAGCACTTCTTGCCGTAAGTGTAATGCGAAGCATCATACGTTGCTTCATTTTGGTAAGGAAATTTCACCAGCGCAGTCGAGCACCTCCACTGTAGCTGTAAACCAGGAGACTGAAATAATTGAGATCTTGAACTTACTTGAAATCGAGGAGGAACTCAACGCAAATCCTGTCTTGGATGATTCTTCGCGTGAAGAGGAGAATCCAGAAGTATCGTTTTGCACATTGTCTTCTACAAAGTGCGAGTCAAAAGCAACTACGCAAATTCTTGCGACCGCAAACGTTTACGCGACCGGTCGCAATGGTCGAGATGTAGTGATTAGATGCTTACTGGATCCCGGATCTCAAAAACATTATATAACAACAAAATGCTGTTCTAAGCTAGGATTAAAGATTGAATGTGATTCACCTGTCGCTGTGAAAGGTATAGGTGGCTCAACACAGATAGTGAAGGGCACTGTGAAAGTTAATTTCAGATCTCGGTTTAATAATTCTAAATTTAATATTCATGCACTAGTACTGAATCAAATCACAAGTGACTTACCAACGTGTCCTGTAGATACAACATTCCTTGATAGTTTGCGAAACATTCCCATGGCAGATAGTTCCTGGGGTACGCCAGGAGAAATAGATTTGTTAATAGGCGTAAGTCTTTTTGCTGAGATGTTGCGACCCGGAAAAATAGTCGGAGAACCCGGCTCTCCAGATGCCCTTGAGACTGTTTTGGGTTATATCGTTCTAGGTGACGCTCCAGCGGCTTCCCAAATTCACGCTGCAACTTCTGTGGCATGTCATGCTGTCACGACTTCAGAGGTGGAATCTTTAGTTCGGAAAATGTGGGAACTCGACGAGATAGATCCTAAACAATTTTTAAGTGCGGATGACAAACAATGTGAAGATATTTATAAGGAGACTGTAACACGCAATACTTCCGGACAATACGAAGTAGCTTTACCTTTTAAATTCAACCCTGACTTGCTTGGTAATTCTTTTGAGATTGCCAAACGCAGATTCTCATACTTAGAGCGTAGGTTTAATGCTCAGCCCGCTCTGAGAGCGGCATATGACGATGTCATAAGAGATTATATAGATCAAGGTTATTTATCTGCTGTAAACACGATCGATACGAATTCTCGACACTTTTATATGCCACATCACGCGGTTTTACGGGATGACAAAGCAACGACACGGGTCAGACCTGTCGTAGACGCAAGTGCTAAGTCTAGCAGTGGATTTTCCTTAAATGACCTGTTACATGCTGGTCCTAATCTCCAACGTGACCTTTTCACGATCTTGTTGAATATGAGATTATTACCTGTTGCTATCTCAGCTGACGTAAGACAGATGTATCTCAGAATCGGCGTTCGTGAGCAAGATCGTTGTTTTCAGCGAATCTTATACCGTTTCATTTTAGCCCATGATGATTCACCTGTGTGCAATTTTGCAGATAGCCAAAACCCTGTCAAAACGTTTGAATTCAATCGAGTAGCCTTTGGATTGAAATGCAGTCCCTTTTTAGCACTACGCACTGTCGCACAACTAGCACAAGACGAGGGTCATCGTTTTCCTATCGCGAAAGAAATTGTCCAGAGAGATCTTTACATGGATGATATAGCCAGTTCGCTGATGAGCTCTGATCAAGCGATTGCAGCCTTTCAGGAGCTGATCGAGCTGTTCAAGGCTGGGGGTTTCCACCTAGTCAAATGGAGTAGCAGTTGTAAAAGGGTACTCGAACAAATTCCTGAAGATTATCGTCTTTCACAGAATGTCGAATTTGATAAAGATGACACTCTGAAAATATTAGGCCTATGTTGGCATCCTTATGATGACGAGTTCGCTTTCAAAGTGTTGTCAGATGATCGACCTTGCACTAAGAGGAACATTTTGTCCTCTGTTGCACGTTTGTTCGATGTTCTTGGCCTAGTGGCACCGATCATTTTGTATGCCAAGCTTTTAATCAAAGAGCTTTGGATTGCCAAAATTGACTGGGACGATGTTCCCCCCCAACGGATTATACGATTGTGGAATCAGTTCCAAAAGGAACTTCCCGACGTTGTAAAGATGAGATTTCCTCGACACATTGGTGTGATGGAGGGTTGTTTAGTGACCATTCTTGGTTTCGCTGATGCAAGCGAGAAAGCCTACGGTGCTGTCGTTTATATCCGAGTAGACACTGAACAGAGTCAGGCAACTGTCATGTTATCGTGCGCGAAATCAAAGGTTGCACCTTTAAAGGTTATCTCTTTGGCACGTCTGGAATTATGTGCAGCCTTATTGCTTTCTAAATTGATAAAAAAGGTTTTTGAAACTTATTCAAGCAGATATCCAGTCAATTCTATATTTGCATTTTCAGATTCGACCGTAACATTAAATTGGATCCACTCGTCACCTCATAGATGGCACACGTTTGTTGCTAATCGAGTTTCAAAAATTCAGGATAATTTGTCGTCTGATCACTTTTACCACATTAAAGGCAGCGAAAACCCAAGTGACTGTTTGTCCCGTGGGTTAACTCCAACACAACTTGTGAATCACCCTCTGTGGTTGCATGGACCCCCCTGGGTCAGTTTACCCAGGCATGAATGGCCTATTAAAGCGTTCGTTCCAAATGAGTCTCCAGACATACCAGAGCTTAAGTCAGTTTCACTGGCGACAGTGAAACCTGTTAGTGAGGAACCCTTTTTATATGAACTAGCGCGTAATTACTCGTCGTGGCAAAAGTTCCTAAACGTCGCGAGTTACGTTTTCAAGTTCATGAAAAAGCTGCCCGCTGGGCCTATTGTTGTAACGGATTTGGAATTTACGGAACGCGAAATAATTAAAGAAATTCAGTTAGTTCATTTTGGTGATGATATTCAAAACTTAGAAAAGGGAAATTGTTGTTCTCCACCTCTTAGAAAATTAAATCCAATTTTTAAAGATGGAATTATACGTGTGGGTGGCCGCCTGATCAACTCAGACGAGAGTTTTGATTTTAAACACCCTATTCTGCTTCCTGGTAAGGATTATGTGGTGAACATGCTTATACGTTTTTATCACTGGAAATATTTGCACACAGGTTCTGGATTATTGACATCTGTTCTCCGTGCTAGATATTGGATATTATCTGCTAGACGAGCAATTAGATCCATTGTCTCTAAATGCAATGTATGTTTTCGGTTTAGGCCTAGACCTGGGTTTCCTATGATGGCAGACCTCCCAATGCCTCGAGTGAAAGCTGTAAACAAAGCTTTTGTTCATACTGGCTGCGATTACGCCGGTCCAATCCAAGTAACCCCTTATCGCGGCAAGGGTATAAGAAGTCGTAAGGCTTACATTTGCCTATTTACTTGTCTCACCACACGAGCAGTACATATCGAGCTTGCAAGCGATCTAAGTACAGCTTGTTTCCTGGCAGCAATGAAACGTTTTCTGGCTCGACGTGGATCCATTCAATCTTTTTATACAGATAACGGAACAAATTTTATTGGTGCTCGTTCTTATCTTCGCGATTTATACACTTTTCTAGAAAATGAATACGGACCAATTTGCAAGAAGGAGCTAGCCGAAAATCGTATTCAATGGAAATTAATCCCTCCAAACGCTCCCCACTTTGGTGGTTGCTGGGAGAGTAACGTCAAATGCATAAAAACTCATTTGTATAAGGTCATCGGCCACCAGATTTTAACTTTTGAAGAACTTCAAACTGTTTTGGCACAGATTGAGTCATTACTAAATTCGCGACCACTGACCGTGCTTACCTCTGATCCTTCAGATCCAACGGCTTTGACGCCAGCTCATTTTTTGCATACTGCTCCTCTCAAATTTTTGCCAGCATCTGATGTAGTTGACTCGATTCCACATCTTCTAACGCGATATGAGCTCTTAGATAAATTAGTACAGTCATTCTGGATGCGATGGCGGAGGGAATATCTGCATGACTTACAAGTTCGTCAAAAATGGAACTCACCATCCCTTCCTGTCAAAGAAGGAATGGTTGTAGTTATAATACAGGATAATGTCACACCCTTGCATTGGCCTTTAGGCGTCATAGTACAAACCTTTAAAGGCAAGGATGATGTTATCCGCGTAGCGACGGTAAAGACTAAGCACGGTATTTATCAAAGACCAGTTGTTAAACTGTGTCCACTACCAACTCAATAGAAACTAGCAAAATTTAAGATAGTCAGGTTCTAGCTAGGTAGTGTATTATAGTATTAAGTTATTTAGCGTACAAGGTAACAAGGTTCATATCAGTCACATATATATTTTAATTTTTCTTTTCTTTGAAAGATTTCCTTTCAAGGCTGGGGGAAATGGTTACGCCAGTTTTATCAAAATCATTATTTGCTTTATTTTTTGATTATAATAAATACTCGTAGTTGTTTATGTCAAAATTACTCTGGTTTGGATGCTTGTATGTTACGCGGGTTAATGTGATCCCTCGCTCGCCATTGGCCCGTTTGGAGTGCGAACCCCGAACTGTCATACATCATCAACCAATAAGACTTGGTTTCGATGTCGGCGCGCGAGCTAACGCATCTTTCTGCCGCTCACAATTTTCGGTTGTCTTTTCTGAAGATTCTACGTTAAAAGACTGTGTGTGATATCAAACCTGTTCGCCTGTGGTTCCTGAAGAGGTGTACATGGAGGCAGGAGCATTCGCCTTCGGGATATGCAGGTACGTCCAAGCCTAGGTACAATTGTCCAATGTGCAACTACGAGTCAGTCAGCCAGCACCTATCTTAAAAATACAGTCCACTATTTAGGTATTTCCATCATCCCCTTGTTATTTACGCACCAAGATTCAACTTCTTTGTGTATGTGTGTGTTTTGGGAAAGAAACAGATTGTTTCCTTTGCCGAATTTACTTACACAATTAGGCTGCTGGACTCGCTTACCCACCTTGAACAAGTGTGGTGAATAAGGCGTATATATTCCCTAATGTTTCCGCAGTACTGGCCGAGCGCTCGCTCGGAGCCGGAATATAGGCATGGGCAAAAATATCGATAAATCAAAATATCGATATTTTTCCATACAATTATCGATATATATCATCGATATTTTTAATCAAGATATTTATTTCAGAGTATCGTATTCGTATCAATTTCGATATTTTTTTTACGCAACTTTGGTTCGTGTTTAATGTTACTAGATACTCCTTTCATGCTACTCGTGCATCGTTAACTCTATTGCTCGAGCATTAATAAAAAATACTGGTTTTCTTCATGTCTTTTCTTTTTTATGAATTTTGAATGCTTTGGGAATATGTATGAAATCTCTTGAGCAAAAAATATCGATATATAGGAATATCGATATTTTTTGAAAATATCGATACATTTGAAGAGTATCGATATCGATATATTTTATCCATTTGCCCATCCCTACCGGAATATCAATATTGGTGGAGGTTCCTTTTGAACAGTTTTGTTTGCAAAATATTTTTTTTGATTTACGTAAGCTATTTCAATTATGCAAAAATTCTAGCCATCAATTTTTCTGTGTAATAAAAAATTTAAACCTCAAAGTCGTTTTTGAGGAGTATCCAAAAGGAGCGTAAAAATATCGTGTTGTTAATGATTCAGTGTAGGTAAAGGTATCTAAAACTTCTGTATTGAAGAGCAATTATTGCGCAAAAATCGCTAGCGTTTTGCTCTTCCAAGATACGTAATAAGCCGGCCGTCTAGTAACTTAACTAGTGAATTTTATCCTCACAGAATGCTTTTTGTAAGTAACTGGTATTAAGATAAAACCTACATTCCATTCTAAGAATTTTACTGCTTTTCTGTCTAGACAAGCTATGATCAAATCCTCGCACCTCTTGAAAGACGAATCTTTTTACGCGCAAACGTCACGTGCGCCAATCTTTTGTAACACACGCTTCAAATCACATACACGCATCTTTTACATAAGTGATCGAATTGGCGCCTCCACCATATGTACAGTAAACATTCAATCGTTCTGAATAGCGTCTTCCCAGCTATTTTAGGTTCGGCTTCCAATCCAATCGTTTTATCTTAGTGAGAACCAGTAGGCGACAGCCTATCTGAACACCACCACCCAGTAACTGGGTAACGCGTTACCTCTTTGCAAGAGTGGTGATATATCTGAGTGAGATTCAGTTTTTTACACTGAGTGACAGCCTATCGGATCACATCAACCCAGTAACTGGGTAACGCGTTACCGCTTTGCAAGAGTGGTGATATATCTGATTGATAACCAGTTTTTGACAAGGAGTGACATCCTGTCTGATCACATAAACCCAGTAACTGGGTAACGCGTTACCGCTTTGCAAGAGTGGTGATATATCTGATTGAGAACCAGTTTTTTACTTGGAGTGACAGCCTATCTGATCACCACAACCCAGTAACTGGGTAACGCGTTACCCCTTCGGCAAGAGTGGTGATATATTTGAGTGAGAACCAGTCTTTTATATGGAGCGACAGCCTATCTGATCACCACAACCCAGTAACTGGGTAACGCGTTACCCCTTCGGCAAGAATGGTGATATATTTGAGTGAGAACCAGTCTTTTACATGGAGCGACAGCCTATCTGATCACCATAACCCAGTAACTGGGTTACGCGTTACCCCTTCTCAGACTACAGATAGGCTTTCCGGCTTCTGACTAACCATAACTGTCAAAGATCTTTAAATGACAGCCGGGACCAACAATTTAACGTCCTTTCCGAGACACTAAGCCCTAAGAAGTCTCCATATGCAATGGATGGTCATCCATCCACCGACCGACCTCTGCAAACGTTGCTTAACTTCGAAGATCAAACCATAAAGTTATCAGTAATGTAATTACTACTGTAATTCTCTTGTAAGCTTCTATAGCGCCATATTCACTTAGTAAGTCCATCGTGTGCTATAAATTGTCACTTTGACGGTGGACAGACGTAGACGGTCGAATCGTCAATATTCAACGAGCGGTCGTGAGGCGCGTATAAACGTTCACGACTGCATCGTAATGATCTGTGCCGTACTAGTCGCGCACTTGACTTACTTCTCTTGACGTGACGTGACATTAAGGTGTTTTGTACGTCTGCATGTATGTATGTGGTGGTGTTTTGTGTAGGTGGTACATTTACAAAGATCAGATATCAAAAAAGTTTAAGAATCTTATGAAAATCATTGTATCACAGGAACTAACTTAACTTAGATACTGCTATAGGTAACTTTGTGATCAACTCTAAAAGGAGACCGTCTTAACAGAAAACAACTTTGGGGACAATCCTGATGACCAAATACCGACAACAAAGAAAATTCAATATGAAAAACATAGTCTCGTTTTCGAGTTGGTAAACAACATGATACACATACTCACATACAGAATTAAACTACCAATTAAAAATTAAACGAAAACCAATTTCTAGAAAGTAATTTTTAAATTGCTCATGTTTTAGCTAAAAATTATTCATTAAAAATATTTTTTTTTAAAACAAGCTTTTTTGTATTCTTCTCACCAAACAGTTTCATTTGATACCCGTATCATGGCCGTGCACAAAAAATAACTAGTCCTCCATCTTGGGCCGTCCGCCATATTGGATTTAGAATGACGTCATTTAGCTAACCATGCATTATCATCCAAACTAAACGTGTATGCAAAATTTCGTCTTAATCGGTTGAGGATAAATGCTGACTGAATTATACAGTTGCAAGATTTGACCCGAACACACTTAAATACATACATACTTTGCAAGTTAAATAAAAGCTTGTAAAAATTAACAAATTCGTTACTTATTTGTCGTGGCAAACACATAATTTGCGTTTCATAAATTTACATTAAAACTCATATCCGTGATCAGATCACTGTTTAGTATAATCTAATGAGTTAATTGTTACGTGTTCAGCATGCTCATCTTGATGATCTATCAATCAAAGCAGGATATGCAGTCCATAGCTAGACATAGGACTCTTCATAGTTGCATTATGGCGAGGTTTCTCTGCCTTTTGCATCCTGGCCACGAGTTATATGTCAATCATTTGTCATCACTTTCAATAATGCAGTGTGTGCAGTTTCTTATGATCGTGGCTGGAAAGGGAAAGTAAGACCTTACTTTCCCTTTCCAGCCACGATCACCTGTGAGGGAATTATAAACAAATAAATGAATAAATTGTTTATTAGCTTCAAACATTACAAAAATCGTGAAACCCTGACCGCTGAGCTAGGTAACAGAGCACCTGGGTTTCAAGGGCTAGTAGTCTCCTCCATTATGTTATATAATTATAATTAATTAAACACCAATGCAATCCAAATAAGTATTCACTAAATATCCCAGACCACGGGGTCTCATTGCTAAGAAAGAAAATTTGGTTCAAATAAATCTCACTAGATGGCGCGACACGTACATTAAATTCAATAGAATTGTGTGTAAAATTAACATTTTCTGGAATTGAACATAAAAATTGTATGTTCTTGTTTAATCAACTCTCCTAAGTACAAAATTATGGCATATTGAGCTCTTAATTCACATTTCAAAGATTATTTGAACGGATCATTTAAAATTGATGCCAATAGATGGCGCATTTTTAAATTTCTGAGGCATTCCACTCGAATGTAAAAATTTGCATTGTGACACATTTTGGTGCAAAAAAGCTGTAAAAACGTGCAAAAAAAATACTATAAAACGAACCTTCACTGTATTTATAGAAAAAAATATTCACGAACCTAGTAAACCCTTTTACTTGCAAGTCACTGCTAACACCATCTATTGCCGTGAAACGGGATCGAACGCGATTGATGTACTTACAAAAATAACAAGATTAATCAGATGAAAAACGCTAGTTACGTCGGCACGGTTTCTTTGTATGGGATGAGGCATATGTATTATATTATCTGTGCCCAGACTAAAATCAAAATCATGATTAAAATATAAACATACTCAAAATTAAAATCAAATCCATAATAAAATCAAGATCAAAATCAAAATCAAGACATACAATCTAAGCCAGAATTAACAATAAAATTTCAGTTACAATCCAAATTAATTTCTAAATCAAGGTTAAAATCAAATCAAAATTCCAAATTGTAGCCGATAAAGGCCCAATTGCATAAGACTTTCAAATAAAAACTGGCTAGTATATAATCTGTTACACATTATCGCTTCATGAAAAGAAGAAAAAAAATATTGCACAATGTTTATTTTTTGTGTACCGTTTCCGTGGCCCGCGACAAATACACAAGATGTACAAGTCCCTTAGAATCTCTTAGAAGTTCGCAGAAAAAAATCAATTGGTGAAACATCTTTTTTTCAAACATGCAAAATGCACCTCAAACATAATCCGACCAGTCGTTAACCTGACCAGAACAAAGGACCAAAAGATCAAATAATGCGTTCCTTTGTATGTCTGTCCGTTTGTCCGTCTGTAAGCGAACAGGATGTTATTAGCAGCCGCTTTATGTATTGATCAAACATGTTTGTGCTGCTTTTGGCGATTACTTCAAAGGGCTGCAAAGGAGAAATGATTTTGTGGGTTTGGATGAGTCAGGGAACAGCCTTAACTTCTCATGAGTATATAATTGTTACTTACGCTTGTAATATAAGTTTCTACAGTCATTAATATCAGTAAGTGGAAAGAACCAAACCTTTAGCCTGGCCACGCTTCCGACGTATGTTCAAATTTCCAAAACTTTTTTAAAGCTATACCTTCAACTTTTAATTCGCTTCCCTGCCTTCTCAATCATAGGTATTTTAATGAAACGGGGTACAGTTAATCAAAATCGCTAAAACCAACTGACATTATTATTATTATTATTTTTTTAAAAAAACGTTGCCCCACACTAGGAATTTCTTCCTGTATCGTGGGTGCGTTTACAAACATATAAACTCACATACACAACACCCAAAGCCGGAACAACTATCTGTAGGTCATACAAATATTTGTTCCGTGCGGGAATCGAACCCGCGACACGCAGCGCAGCAGTCAATCGCTCAACCACTGCGCCAACCGTGCGCCCAATTGTTAAAAGGCCCTCTGTTTGTTGAATTTAAATTATGCCGTAAGAATCTCAAAAGGTCAATGAGTATCTTGAAAAGCACGAAAACTAAGCTGCCTTCAATATGCAAGCGTAGGTTTAACATTATTCAAATAGGTGACTATCTTACAAATGGTACCACATTCCACAAATAACATAACATTCGCGACAATTTTACAATCGCAAGTGTGTTGTGTGCCTAATCCGGTGACTTTGCTGAAGTGAAGGGGCACAGTGGACATTTGCACATACCTAATAAGGCAATGCGCAAATGCCAGACCCTGATCCATAGAACAAGACTATTACGAGGTGAATACGTATGTTTTGAAGTAGATTATAGTTAGTACATGTTGGGAGTATGTTTGTAGCTAAGGACGATTCGCATAAGAATCTTAGTAATTTCCACACGGAATTTTGGTTTGAGATTACGGTATAGCTTAATGATGCAGCTCGATCTCCTTCTTAATTTGAACTCCTGGTACTTCTTGCTATGCATACGAAAAAAACTTAATCTTCACTACTTTGGCGTTCTTCAATCAATTCGCCTTATCCTTTCACATTCCCGTACTGTATACGTTTTTTCAGTATCCTGGTAACTTCTTACCTCCTGGTACTTTTCCATCGTATGGAAGCCTTTAGCTATGACTGTGAAAAGACATATTGAATTAATTTATTGTTCTTGACATTATTTAGGTCGCAAAAGACATCGAGAGCATCAAATAACATGATCCTTCCACTTTCCCACACCACATCACTTTCGTCATCCACATTTCAACACATCCGTTGAAATTCGCGTTTATTATACGTAATTAAATCTACCCAAGATGGTCTTGTTTATTTATCTGCCTTCGAGATACCATCAGCAATTTTAGCCGATGATAGCATACGGAACAAAGAGATTGTACTGTACCAAGTGAGGAGTGACTCACAGACGGACCTTGTGAGAAAGTGGTACAAAAACTTAATACATTGATGTAACGATTATTTTTGATGTGAACGGCTCCTTGTTGGAAGAGTGTAGGACGTTTGGGTCATGTTTCTGAAAGCGATAAGGTTATTTTGGAAGACAGTAATATACGAACGGGTTTAGGTATACATAAATAACATATGGATGATTTCATGAACATGTGGATGGCTCTTAAGAAAGGGGAAGATCAAAGAAGCCATGGATGGAATTCTTAACCAAAGAAATAGATAGAAAGGGATACTGATATCACGAATAATAGAGATAAAGATGTTGCGCCAGCCAATTAATTGGGATGACGGCAAGAGAATAATGATGTTCCATGCGCAGAAGAAGTTCAGAGGGTTCAAGTTTTGTCAACATAAGCCAAGCACAAAATATTAGCTTCTTCAATATTCTTTTCATAAGAAAACGCTACACTAGTAAACAAAAGTGCTCTTTCATCGTCTATTAGACTAAAGGCTTTTTTCAATAGTCAGGATGGATTGAGTTTACTCCAATATTAATTTCTCCAGAGTTTCTAGTAGTGACCTTCTGCCAGTGATAACGATTGCCCTCAGATTTTGGGATTGACAAGTAAAATTTCATTGTATGTCAATGTCATTAGGTTTTGGACCTTTCGACAATCTTTATCGATTGAATGTCATTTGGTCTAGGCCCTAAAAATTACATGAGTTGATCTAGAAGGTTTCTTTATCTCAGCTTTATAGATTTTACTGGAATTATTAATTGCATCATTTAAGAACTCAGTAATGTCATCAGCGACATCTTCTAATGGATCATAATGTCTACCTGCCTGTCTCATATTAAGTGTATCAAAAAATTATTGAAGGACCTCTTTAAAATCTTGTCTTTTTAGATAAGTTTTAAACTATAGTCTAAGTTCTCTAACTTCAATATAAACCCAACTCCTAGCAATCAGAATAATACTCCTTTGTCACTCAAAACAACTAAGATGTTTATACATGCCATAGAGCGTTGAGTCCATAGTGTTCCCCATAACAAAGCCATATTATCTATGACTCATCAAGCTGCTATGTTGCAACTGACCGGCTGACCTGGTGAATAAGGCTTAGTCACTGATAGTGCGAGATAAGGTGAAGATGCTGAACGCATAATTAATTTTCTTGAGACGGGTCTTAAATTTAAATTTTATCGGTAAGGTGTGAATGAAGATGTTGTGCCACTATCGCGTTGACAAAGTCGTGAGGAAAGTTTTTGATATGAATGTGAATGATTGTAATACTTGAAGAAACAATCGATAGATTGTGTGTCAAGCAAAATGTTTAAAAACGGTTACCTATGTGTGTTTTACAAGCTTTTATTTAATTTGCAATGTATGTATGTATGTAAGTGTGTTCGGGTCAAATCTTGCAACTGAATTTTAAAGCAGTTACCCTTAACCGATTAGGACGAAATTATACATACACGTTTAGTTTGGATGTCAATGCATGATAAGCTAAGTGACGTCATTCTAAATCCAATATGGCGGACGGCCTAAGATGGCGGACTAGTTATTTTTTGTGAACCGCAATGATATGGGTATCAAATGAAAGGGTTTGCTGAGAAAAATACGAATAAATCTTGTTTAAAAAAAAGAGTTTTAATGAATATTTTTATTATTTATAATCCATAGTCATGGAAGTAATAAGTAGATAATAGTAATAAAATAAGTACTACGATGAAAGGAATTCATTTAAGTTGCTCAATTTTACACTTATAATTAATTTAGTAGTGGTACATTGTATAACACAATCACAAATACCCCATTTTTAAATAGGACTAGAATTATACCATATTTTATTACTTAATTTTATTTTAGCCTATGTTACCCGGGCCATAATAACGAATCGATTGACACCCTTATTCAACAATATCTGATGAATAGTTAAGCGCTTCGGAGGAACATACGTAAATACAAACATACATACAAACAAACATACATACATAGACTGCTAAAATCATAATCATTTCCTTTTGGTTTAGCCGTTGTCGGATGAAAAAGAAATGGCTAGAAATTGAGTAAATAATTAACAGTAAGTCTAAGAAAAAGAGAATCATTAGTATCTGTACTCATGAAAATCATTGTATCACATGTACCAAGAATACAGAGATGTATGGCAGAACAATACATGTTGGCCGGAATTAGAATTAAAAGGGCTTTTCATTTTCCAGCATCGAACGTATTTCAGCTGAAATTATTGTGATAATGAAGGGCAGATAGATAATCCAGCAGTCGGGCCTATCTTACTTCTTGTTTCAAACTTTCCATAAATAAAACTCTATAGTAAGCTGACAGGGTGTCTGTGTCATGTCACAAAAAATACTTGTTGTATAAACTCAAGCTTCTTTTATTTTACACTGTGCACTAATAAAGGCATTATCATTTACTTTTACTACCAACATTCACAAAATAAAGAAACAATTTATTGAATTCTTTATTTAAAATTCAGCCTTCTACGGTCAGTCAGCGTCCCACGTGAAAAAAAAACCGTGAAATCACAGAAATGGTAAGCGGTGACATAATCTTTCGTTTTGTGGGTGTTGAAATTAAAATTTATGATAGCTGACCAGTCATATGTGACCTAAAACCATATCAGGTAAGATCCCTGTGAGAACGCCTACGAAAATTGCCAATAGCTACCCACTTAAAAATATGATAATCTGATGAGGCGACTGCCTTCAAAAATATGTCTGGAAATCATATGTCAAATTTTTCGCCCAAGATCAGCCAGTTTTATACAACTTTTAAATTTCTCACATTCAGTTCTAGAATGTGGGGAGGTATTTTTAACCCCCGACGGAAAAAGAGGGTTGTTATAAATTTGACGTGTGTATTTGTGTCTGTGGCATCATAGTTCCTAAACGGGTGAACCGATTTTGATTTAGATTTTTATTTGAAAGGTGACTTCATCGAGAGTGTTCTTAGCTTTGTTTGATGAAAAACGGTTCAGCCGTTCAAAAGTTATGGGCGTTTTACTGTTTGAATCGGGGTATTTCGCAAGATATCGTGTCATACTTACGTTTTCGACAGATTGTTGACCGAAGCGTGTCTATACTAGTTAAATTATGTAGTTTAAAAAAATTAAATATAAAAAATTGTCGGGGATTTTGGAAATTTTTACTTGTTGCTCTCAATATAGCATATAAATATGGTTATAATAAACATTTAAGCATACTTGCACTTTTAGCACGTTTTCTTTTAAAAGGACATGATGATGCATACGCCCCCGGCATTAAAAAAACCTAACACGGTGAGACACACAAAAACTTGAGTTCAACAACCTTTAGTCATAGACGGTAATCTTGAAAGTCAACATGTGAAACGAAGTTATCTGTAGCCAATAGATTATCAGAAACTGATTATTATCTAAGAAAGATATATCAGTGAAATGTTCCAGCAGGAAAATAACGTTTAGTGAAACCTTTCTGCGAAGTAATTAGACATATCTGAAGGAAACAAACACTTTATCTCCGTAGGAAATGTGTTCGCTTGTCATAATTACATCTCAATTGCTATAATTAAGATGCTTATCTTCATCTGGAGTTTATTGGGGTTAACTTTCAGGTTCACTAAAATTAGATTTAGTTCCACCTATAATTCTTTGAGATACTCCAATTCGACTGCCACTATAGACGAACTTGAGAATACCGATAAAATGTTTTCTTTAGTTCTTAATACCTCGTCGTAAACGCCAAACTTCATTGGACTAACCGTGGTGATTAATCCTTGTACCGTCTCTATATGACAAGATACCTTTGCCTTACATTCTTCTTCTTTTCGTGTGAGTATGTGGCCACCTCTGGTGGCAGAGTTAATTAAGCCGCCTCTGGTAACCGCACAGGTTTCTGGCTACTAGTCTCTTGGCTGGCCTTAAATTAGGACTGTTACAGACTGGTATTATTTAATATAACCAAACGGCCAACACACGACACGAATGCTTTAGACTAATTAAAGCAACATATAAAAGTAGATGAACGACTTTACTCGCTCTTATATCATATCGATACAGAAAAAGGTCTTGGTTTGCTAAAAACAGACAATAATGAAACAAATCACGGGAATGCAGCATTTGCAAACACAAGCAACTCCGAACAATCACATTCCACTTACCTACTCAACATCATATGGCGCCCATCTTTCTCCAACAATCCATTCATATTCACTTAATCTCAACGATTAATTGGAAGCTATTTATCAAGCAAAGCTTCCAATCTTAAACATTATACATAACATAAATGGTAACGTACTAATGAAAGAATTTATCATTGGATAATGACTCAGAACAGTGCATTCCTTTTAGGAACATTTGTTTTATGTCCAGTTCATAAACAGTATGGGTCTACTCTATAGCCTAATGTCGAGAGATTTCATTTAAGACTAACTGATCGCTTATACAAATGATGTTGTAAATTAAAAGTGAGAGAATAGTTGATAGCTAAAAGCGGAAAATTGTAAAGAAATTCACATTGACCCAATCACAACGAAGGGACCAAGTAGTGCAGATAGACTGATAAAATATACTTTATTATGTACACCATATAAGTAAGCAGAAGAGAAAAAGAAACAAGAAGTTGAAAATAAGTTCTGTTTAATACCCACAATTGATGTAGAAAACGACATTTTACAATGGAAAAATACATATAAAAGTAGTAGACATAATTAATAGTCAATAGTTGCCCAATTAAGATCTAATCTATCTCTATCAAACGAAAATCGATCTTATCTTTAGCATAACAATAAAAAATATCGGTCGGCAATTATTTTTTGATCATTCTATCAGTATTGTTAGATTCTTTCATTGCCGTATTAAAATTTGTTATCAAGGACTAATTTCAGAAGAATTTGACAGTTTATTAGCTCATATCTTTATCAAATCTTAATCGAAAGAAGCTATTGGCAATACAGTTGATGCTTCTATATCTGTCATTGAGTTTAGACAACAAGCAAATACAGTTACAGACTTAATGAGTGTTGCAAATTCAATCATGCACAGATTGTCTATCTAGTAATTCGATGCCGCGATTTGATAGGGATCTAGGCATTCAATTTATGCCTGTTAAGTGCTATTACGAAGATGCAACGAGAATTAATACATCTGTCTAAGATTGAGTCATTACTGTTAGCTAAAAGGAAGTAGTAATTAATTTTATCGATGGTAATTTATTAATTAGACTAAATAGGCATAATGAAGAAGAGCTAAGTAGGTGTTTAGTTATAATTATAGACAAAGAAGTAGTTTTGAGTGAAGTATGCACAGAAAAGATCGATGAAACTAAAAATGATTGAATTGGTATGAAAGATAAAGACGTGCTGCGCCATGCTGCGCCAACACTTAAACATTAGGATAAGTTCAAGAGGATGATTATGAATAAATAATTTAAAAATAGTAATTAACAAACTGTTTAAACCCTCAAGAACACTTAATCTTCAACTAGTTTCCTTAACTGTGTTAACAAGTAATATTATTTACTCGTCTACGGAACAACCACTTGGTACTAATACTTGTTTTTAACGATATCAATTTAGATACGAATATAAATAGAAACAATGAAACGCCCATTCAATATGCCTTACCATTTTCTGATTGTGTAACCTCATACAATTGATGTAATCTATCGGGTGTATTGACCGTGTTATTTTTTACTACGTTTCTTCTATTAAAATAATTATCATTTTAATGAACCTAAGCAAATTGTGACAGCAAATCTACACTTGGCAAAATAATTTTTCACCAACTTATTTTGTCAAACCGAAAATTTTCACTAATATTAAAAGTCTATATGTTTGGTTTTTTCATCGCTTGTCATTTGGAAATGGAGCAGCACTGGAAATACCTCAAGGTCTGTAGTATACACAGCATTCGTTAGTTCGTCTGTTTTTGCTTAGGCTCCTACAGATATATTGCCAAGCTTCATTCCTTGTATAAACTGATGTATAGCTATATTTTTGGAAGTAAACACGTTATGGAATTTGGCAGTATGTCTATAATAGTATTTTACACAGCTTTACACTGTGTCGTCTAGTCTATCAACTCGGAACAGTTATGTTTACAATGTCAAAGAACTCATCCACTTCTGCATAGCCATAAAAAACTTTAGATAAATTAGTTTAGCTGTGTTTGCTGGTGATAAATTTATCCAAATATGCATCGGCTAGTTTTTTTATGTTTACCTTAGCCAAGAGATTTCGGTCGCAGATAAAATAAATATCCAGAATTTAACAGCATTTTGAGTAGAGGTGATAATAAAGAATATATTTGCTGAGGCATCTTCACCTAAAATAAGTTCAAATTAAACAGTTTTTCTGTCATTTGTAAGCCATTATATGTTTGCCTAAAAACCTCAATGCAAACACCGAATTGTAATGTTTACTTTACTCAAGAGTTGATGGACTAGTACGACGGTCATCATGTCGATAGATCGATCATCTTTATATTTTTGGTTTGCATGCTCTTCGCCAGTTTTCTCAGTTATTAGTTCTTTTATTTTGACTTTAGTTTCCACACATTCACACACGTGTTATGGAGCTATATTTTTTAGCAATTTTTCTTTTATAACAATTCGTTGATATTACTTTGTAATGTTTGTTGTTGTGTTCGTTTGTAAACAGGTAAGCTAATATCGGCTTAAGATTACAATTAAGTACGTCGAAGTTAATAAACTAGTCGTTACAATGTGACAAAATGTATTTAACTACACATCCTGTCCTAGTTTCATTGTTAGTAAACAGTAATACAATCGTAGCTTTACTGAAAACTACACGCTATACTTAGTTGGATTGCTTGAATGAACTGAACATTGCAATTCATAGAAACTAAAAAAAAAATGATGAAAGTGAAACTTATTATAAAAACAACAAGGTGGTAATTTGTTTTCAACGCTATCATTACCTGACCCTTCTGTAAGATCATTTCAATTTAACAACCTAATTTCCTGTGCTGACCAAGCTATCACGTGAGAAGATACATAAGTATGCATTTCTCGAAAGTTGGTTTATTATGATTTACTTTGAATAGCAGTACAAATCAGAAGCTTTAATTTTTGTCTTATATCCAACAATTTAATTACATGGTTTAGAAATTCAACATTGAGACATTCATTATCCTTCATATCATCCTTTTTAAATCTATTTTTTATCAGTTCTTCGTTTTATGATTAACTTTTGATATAGTTTCTTTATCAAGACATATAAAACTATCATATTTTGTCACATTGTTAGGTCTGTGTTCATCCATATTCTCACCCAGGTTTTATCGTTACTTTGTCCAACGCTGCTCGGACAGACCTACACACGTCTCCACGTCTGCGAGGTGATCAACAACCAACCATGTTGTCCCCCACAACAAGTAAGTTGATCGTTGTTGTGGCTTGTTGTTGTTATTCTGTTGTTTCTAGTTGTTGTTGTTTTTCTTCTTCTTTGAGTCTGGGGAAGGCAATAGGAGTAAAAATATTAAATAAAAATTATGCTTTAAAAAGCTGTTTATTAACGAAGTAGGAACTTTAATATCATTGTGTATGAATGGATGTTCCCAGCAACACAAAACTGACAACTGATAGAAATAAATGTTCCAAAGATTTCATTTATTTTTGATATAGGTACAACTGAGCATATTGTAGGTACCTAGATCTATTTTGATATATTAAATGAAACTTTATCTAGGTCAAGCGCAGCAAAATCGACGTTTCCAGCAATGCTGAAATTGAAGCTTCACCAATTCTGCGTTATATTCTGCTTCAAAACATATTTGTTAGATTTAATGTCTTACTACCCATATTTGATTAGATTTTATCTAGGTCAGCATTGACAGAAGCCAGCTAGCTAGGGCAATATTGATTTCTTAAATAATGCAGTAAGTAGTACGCATACAAGACGAGCCTACCTATGTATATAGAATACTCTTGAACGATCTCTGTCTTCGAAAAATGTTATGTTCGGTAAAAAAAAAGGGTTGTTTTAATATCCTGACAGCCTTCCCCTTATTGATTTAGTTTACTCATAGCAAAGCTTTTCCTATTCTAGGCATGCAACTTATTTGATTTCACAGATCTGTTTGTTTTTAGCGTTTTTGTGTTCAAGTATTTTTGCTTTTGTTCCTACTTATTTTTTTGCTGTAGGTTATTCTAGTACCTGTTTATTGTATTGTTTGATGTTCTATTACCGTTTTATGAGGTTGATTTTATTTTGTTGTTGTTAATTTTAGGCTTCATTAATATGTGTTTCGCTGTTATTGTTGTTTATTTTGCTTAGGCTTTTCTAATCAATGTGTGGCTGCGATTGATGTTTATTTTTATTAACATTAACATCATCAGTTGTGTAGTAGGATCATGTCACTGTAGTGCAGTAAGCCTATGTACTTGAGAGTATGTTTCAATATGAAGGTCTACGAGGTATTTATCCATGGTCTACGGATGTTTGTTTTTTTGGCTTCCACTTAAAATACACGCGCTAACAGAGAGCATACCTAATTGTTTAAATAGCTTGAAGAGAGAATCAAAGCTCTCGATGTCTCCATCGTTTTAGTAAGCTTAATAGATACTCAGTTATACAGATCCTAGACTAGAAGATGACTAAAATACAACATTCTAATATACTTTGTTTGTCCAGGTGAACCGTCACGTGAACGACCTATTCGAAGACCTGCGCGATGGACTCAACCTCATTTCGCTGCTGGAGGTGCTTTCTGGCGAACACCTCGTAAGTATACACTTTTTTATAATAATTTATAAATGAAGAACAATTTTGAACTTTTAAGAAACTTGAGGCAGACCTTTGCCCAGGTCTGTCATGGGTACAGGTTAATAATATGTTTGGGAATAAAATCGTTAGCAAAGACGACGGCAAAAGGAAGGGTAAAGGTCATAAAAATGAGGATTAATACAATGATTTTTATTGACGATGGTATCAAAGGCCTGTCATGAATCCAAACAATCCTCCGTGCATTTCTGGCACATGTGATTTTGCAATATTGTATTGTAGCCAACGTCAGTCATTCCACACTTGGAATTCCTAATTGAAGCACAATGCAGGTGGTCTTACCGCGTGGTTGCTTAATTAACTTACTGCCTAAGAATTGATTAAGGGAATTCGTTAGTGTTAATTTTAGCAGTGTTGATTTATATCCCTCTGTGACTGCTAACAAAATTAACACTAACGAATTCCCTACCTATCTCCTAGTTTAGCAACAAGACGCCTCTGCGATTACTGAGAAAGACAAAATTGTGAAAATTTGAGAGACCGTGACAGTTCTAACCATGGCCACAGATAATAAAGCATACAGATGCCTCATCCCATACAAAGAAACCGTGCCGACGTAACTAGCGTTTTTCGTCTGATTATAATATGATAAAATAAAATCTAGAAAATGTTAATTTTAGATACAGTTAAATAACGAATCGATGCATATCGCGCCACCTAGTGACATTTATTTGAACAAAATTTTCTTTGTTGGGACACCGTGCCATGGCTATGACAGCCGAAATTTGTGCTCAGTTCACATTGCGCGAGCACGAATATTATAAGTGCTCGTAGTTTTAATGCTCTATGAATGAATTATCATCGTCCTAATTTCCATGACCCCTCTCAATTATAAACCTTTGCTAAAACAAGGGTGTGAACCATATGATACCCTTATGATAGTTTGTAACGAAATTAATTTGGAGTAACGATATATTCGCGTGCTCAGACGCTGATTCGTGTGCTACGGTAACAAATAAAGTTATTAACAGTAATTATAAAAGTTAGGTTTCCGTAAACATAGACGGTTATGGGCTTTTTTGTGGATGTATGTAGTTTTTTTTTTGGGTTTATGCTAATTGAAGTTTTTTGATTATTTTTGAACATGATATTTATATAACAAAATTCATCATGTATAACAATGTATATCGCACAAAAAGTAAAAGGTAGAAAATGCTCAAAGGGCAAAAAATCGACTGCATCGCTGTGAATGGAAAAATTAGCTCAAAATCTTAGCAGTATTGCCATGTTTAATGGCAAAGCTGGTTCTTTTGTCGAAAACAAAAGACCAGCCCTCGAACTGTCAATCAACTGCTTAGGGATGTTTTGAAAAAAAAAACAACTTCTATCTATCTATGTTCTCTATTTAGCAGCTTCATATAAACTTCTTGTTATTTAATTTCCCCCAACAAAGATTGCCTTTATACTATCTCATCCATTCCCTTATTACCCGGTAAACTATTACAAATTCTCATCGATCCGCCATTAACCCAGAAAGGGGAGGCAGTAACCTGAAGGGGTTATCTTGATCTATGGAAATTAATCAGGCCGATCGCAGGTGTGGCTAGGTAAACGATACTACCCCGCCCGGGGTTAAACGGGGTATTTGAAATTATGACTGATGAATCAGGTGTGACTGGGCTGTTTTGGAACAGTTTTTTTTGTATGGCATGAAGTTATGCAATGTAAATACCATGCAAACAACCGTATGCATATTTCCGCTATTGTTTTGTTCTATGAAGATTATTTTCGTTGCTGATTCCTTATTAACTCTTTTGTTATAAATTACTGCATATATTTTATTATGAAACAACCTGACGTTTTTGCTGAAGCCTGTCTCCTCTTCCACTTTACTTTTATTGAAGTGGCCCTTCCTAATGACTGTTTCAATTTATTCATGCACAGCCTGATAGCCTCTCAATCCTTAATTGTCTGAAGTTCAACTGTCAGACACAAACAGTAGGCAGTAAATCTCAGAATTAAGCAAATTTCTTCCAACAAATCTCTAATCATCATTTTCCCACCTTCCAGCCGCGCGAACGAGGCCGTATGCGGTTCCACATGCTGCAAAACGTCCAAATGGCGCTCGACTTCCTCCGCTACAAGAAGATCAAGCTCGTCAACATCCGGGCTGAGGACATCGTCGATGGAAACCCCAAGCTGACCCTCGGACTGATATGGACCATCATCTTGCACTTCCAGGTCAGTGGCCATTTTGATTTTGGAACTGTCAACATTGACAGTTACGATGTGAAGCGCTTTTGTTTATGGCGCTTGCTAAGGCTGATTCGAATTTCGAACGTTTTAATACATTATGAACTCAAAAGATTTATTTTATATTATTTCACCAGTGATTTGCTTTGTAGAACTTGGCGAGAATTTTAACTTTTGTGTAACTTCAGCCGTCGACATTATTTTATAATCTCTGTATAATTTATTATCTATGTTTTACATTAGAGAATTATTAGAAATCGTAGCTTAAATATATAATATAGGTACCGGCCATACGATTAAATATATGGGGTATAAAAATGAGTAACAAAAGCTAGAAACTTCATGACTTGTAAATGTGTTTGACGTCTTTGGTTCCACATAACTTCGTTAGTTATTTTACTAATGAATATTCAAGCGATTAGTGTGACGCTTGCTTTTATGGATAGATTTTGACGCGATCTAAAGTTGTGATAGAAGAACCTATGACGCATACGTGCGTCATTCTGATGATGGCACATAGGATGATTTATTGGCATTATTTTATTAATTGATATAATACATCCGCTTTAAGAAGTATTAAAAGTTGCATTGTAGAAAATAATGTAGTACCATAATAGGTAGGCAAGCGTTTATTCACAATAGTGATTAAATCAGTAGCTTCAGGTGTTTCGAGGAAATGTTATTTTTTTTAGTGAAGACACTAAAATTAGATTCATATGTGACCAAAGCATGTACATTTTCGCACTTAGAATTAACGAGTCAAGTCGCACTTTCAAATGTATTTTATGTAACTTATCTTCATAAACATCCAATAAAAACTTCAGCAAAGCCTAGATAGTAAATATTGCTCTTGGAACTGGCTCCCGACCAGAAGTCGGCATTTTTGACACACTTGCTGAACCTGACTTGGCAGCGAACAGCTTAGTACACTCAACCACTCTTCCTTGGATACGATGTGACTGCAAAACTGCCTTTATATCTTAGCAGCAAGGGCTGTTTTTTCCTAGTTCAAGTGTGGGTGGTTCATTGTATCTTTTCTGAAGCCAAAGATTGCCACAACATCGTAAGTCGTGGCGTCTTAGCGTATCTGTACAAATAGATCGGTGGAACTAATCGTCTATTAATTGATCGACATTTCTATCGTGCATTTGAATGAAGTTAAGATAATTAGTAAGCTTACTGGTTTATCGGATTCATTAGTTTTCTATTGAAATCACCTTCGGCAAAGGTTCTCGCTCTTTCAAGTAGAATTACTTGAATGTTTGAATCTACGACTCAAAGTTTTGCCTGTTCACTTGTGCAGTTATTTATTTTATTTTATTGGTGTCTTACGCGTTTTAATAAGGCTATTTAATTTTCAAAGGCTTTTCAAAGCCACTGTTATATTATATATACTACTAGGTTCTGCCAGCGGCTTCACCCGCGTGTAAAATATTTTATCATCCCAAGAGATAAAAAGTATAGCCGATGTGCTATTCCAGACTATAATATACCTCTGTGCCATTTCATCCAGATTCGTTCACCCGTTCTGGCGTTATTGATTAACAACCATACAACCATTCATCCACCAAATATTTCGCATTTATAAAACTAGCTTCTGCCAGCTGCTTCGCCCGCGTGAAAAGTGTTTTCTTATCCCAAGGGAACATTTTACTGGGATGAAAAGCCTATATGCTATTATAGGCTATAATATATCTCTGTGCCAAATTACATCCAGATCCGTTCACCCGTTCTGGTGTTATTGAGTAACAAACATACACACTTTCATCCAAACTTTTTCTTGTTCCGTCCTGGCATCCGTCACGCTATCACTGACTCTCTTTTCTCCTCTCATCCTTTTTTTATGGGCTTCCCTCAGCATTAAATTAAAGGGAATAAATCGATCAGCCTAGCTTCTTGTCCGTTCTTCTCCACTAGGTATTTTCCGAACGGATGGCAGCATCAATTATTCGCGATCCAGCCTTTTTTGGTCCCCCAGCGACGCTCTGAGCCGAGGTTCGACCCTATAGGGGGTAGCCCTAAGCGTGGTCGCTTAGGTTTAAGCTCTTTGTGCTTGGCTGGATGCTCAAGTTATGTCTCAAAAAGCCCGGTTAAGCAGTAGCTAAATCTTTTGATTTTACTGATAGAAGTCACACATAAAAATAAAGCTGCCTAGTTTTGCCCCAGCTATGTTAGGGTCGGCTTTCAGTCTAACCAGATTCAGCTGAGTACTAGTATTGTACATGGAGCAACTGCTTACTTGATTAAGAGAATTTTCATCAGCCTTTTAAAATGCCCAGTGCTAGGACACAGACCTCCGCTCTGTGAGAGAGGGAATGGGCTGCCCAGTGCGGGTTGGTGAATGTCACATGTCGTCGAATTTTTGGTTCTAGGACATGCTAGTTTCCTCACGATGTTTTCTTCCACCGTTTTGAGAGCAGTGGTGATGAATTTACACAAAGTAAAGCGCTGCCAGGGTTTGAAACCACGACGTACAAATTGTAAGTCGCGGCCGACACCACTGCTCTGATTAAAGGTACAATTCCGTGCATCGCGGTCGATCCTATCGAGGCCGATCGCAGCGGGAATGTCCAATTGCAAATAAATTCGTGACCACAATCAAATAACATAATAATATCTAATAACACAATGGCAGGATTATACAAATCCTAGCAGAACATTGCTTAGCATTTGATTTTGAATCTAAATCGGATTATGTTATGAATAACATTATATTCAATTGTCATGAGTAATTTCTATAAGAATGTGTCGCGAATTATGTTTATTATGAATCTCTGTACACGGAAGTAGTGCCATTGTTGTTATAAATAGTTCAATCTTGTTGTCTTTGATTCTTGAAAGTGAAAGTTTGTTAAGGCTTTCTGCTTACTCAGCATTTTCGATGTTTGTATGTGGTCCTTTATTAGGTTTTTACCTTTGTCAACTTCTTATGTATTATTATTATGAGCCTGTATTATCACACCGCAGAGCAAATGTTTTCCAACTTCTTGACCCTTTGACAAAGTCTGTTGCGTTTGTCTTCCTTGCATCCTTCATTAACTTTTCTCGTCTTTCATCTCCTTGCTTTCTGCTATTCACATTTTTCGTATTTCATAAAACTGGAGCAGCGCTCGGAACCGAAATTATAATTTAACTTCGAATAAAATAACTTTAATACAGAGACATCATTACGAAAGTCTCATATTTCAGGCAATTAACGTCTTTTATGCACATTGTAATTATCTAAACTTCTGAGAGAATGCATTCACGAATTATGAAATAAGATGTTATTTTTAGAAATGCTAAATCTCTATGAACAAAGGAAGTCGAAGTGTCCATCTGTTTATTTTAAATCTAAAATTATGTTGATCTCTTCTTCTTCGAGTTTTCGATATGCTGTAGTTACAAAAGAACAACCTCCATATTTATTACTACCCGGGTTTTGGTCTTTTGCCAAAATCACAGATACGGTAGAATTTTTTACTTAAGACGACGATAGTCGCCAACGACCTTGAGAGAACAATCCGCGCACTCGTTTCACACCCGCGCTACCCAAAATTCAATAGTTTTTTGTACTTTCTTTTTCTATGACTTAAAAAAAGCCCTAGATAAAATGTAATAATTAAATTGTCTTTGAGATAGTGACAATTTCATTAAAATACGCCGGGCGGTTTTGGTACGATTGTCGTTTTTTTGTCTGTGTTAGACATAACTTTACAAATTAATAACACTATGTTATACGAATAAAACTCAAAATTTTCTTAGATCAAATTATTAGGAAAATGGTCTAATTTAACATATATATTTTGCCAAAACTAGCCGTTTAGACGTGATTCTCGTTTTAAAATCAGCTACTCGGGGGTATATGCGCCTTAAGCGCGTTACACTAATTCCCTAAGCTCCAGTTTTTTTATCCGTAGTAACTAATGGTAACAAAGTGGTTAGGAACCAATCGCTCACCATAATATAACGATGAAAATATTATTATTATTTATTAATTTTTTTTTATTATTTATTTATTTCAACCTTATCACATAAAATCTTTACAGGATTACACCCAATACGATTTATGCGCTAAACTACAGTAAAACCTAATATTTTACATAACAATAGTATCTAAACCAATTTTAGGTTAGCTTAATTACTATAATATGCTTATGCATAATATGAATATGCTATAATATGCTTTTTGGCATCATCATCAACATTTTTCTAGCCATTCTTCCAGTATATAAAATCTCTTCAGTGATTATCAATCCGATCATTGATATTTTGTACGAGTAATACGTCTTCTATTAGTACTATATACTAATGGAGGTCACAGCAAATCAAGGACCAAATAGAATAAAAAGATAGGTATTAGAAATCCCAACACCAAAAAAAAAAACCCCAGGTGGCATCCGCTGTGGCAACAAACAAGGATAAAGTTGATAGAATCTCTCGAATTGGATGATATTTAGGATCACACTCACGTGTTAGTTAACACTGATCTGAATGCTTAATTAATACGATTGGTTTGTCATTATGTGAGGAAGAGACGTACAATGTATACGTAGAAGCTGAAGAAAGCACCTTATGGTTTAGGTTTACTTTTTTTGACTAGGGAATAAGGAACTAAATACTTTTACTGCTATCAATTGTAATACTGCAGCAGGTTCAAATTCATTTAACTCAAGAATTCTAGACAGACAAAGATGAAACAAATATTTGCGTTAAATTTGAAAGTTTGTCTCAGTTTTTTTTTCTATTTAAACTTTTTTTCAAACATGCCTTGGACCTAACCAAATACTCTGCATATAAATATACAGCTCCTTGCACAAAGTATTAAAGAGGATGTCCCTATTACCACTCAATTCCCATTCCAGATACGATGACGTAACAGCTTTTAAGTATTGAAATCGGCGTCTTTCAAATTCAAATGAATCGATTTTAGCACATTTGAGTCCCAAATAATGCTCCATGTAAGTGATGTCATCCGACAGGCATTTAGGACACTTAAGTTTATAGGCAGTTTCTCTTTGGTAATGTTGCTTGAGCTGAATTCTTAGTACTTACACGCCAGATGGATTAGGCCTAATAGGTAGAATCAATACCAGGAAAGACCAGCCAGTCTATTCTGATAAAACCTAAAGTGAACATCACTTTCATTCAGTTTTCGTTTCATTTGAAGCTATTGATTTATTGATATAGAGCAGTGGTAACAGACCCGACTTACGTGTCGTAGGTCGTAGATCATGGGTTTCGAACCCAGACAGGCGCTTTTCTTTGTGTAAAATTAATTAATTCCCACCTGCTCTAATAAAAACGGTTGAAGCATCGTGTGGAAACCGGTATGTCCTAAAACCAAAAAAATCTAAAATCTGTGACATCCACCAACCCGCATGGGGCGTGTGGTGGTGGATTAAGGCCCATTCCCTCTCTCACAGAGAGGAGGCCTTTGTCCCAAGCTGTGGGAAACATTAAAAGGCTGATGATGATGATTGACTGACAGTTT